>SJYA01003456.1:279464-292104 GCA_006410615.1 Neotragus moschatus
CGCTTTGAATCCACATTTTCTTTTTAAACTGACTTCCAAGGCACTCCTCCCTCTTGTCATCCTTCTGTAAGTTCAGGGTTTGACATATTCTTTCCTGGATCAATTTGTGCACATCAGTCAATCCTTAAATATTTCTGAAATATTCACTATGGTTAATGCTCCACATTTCCCAAAAGGAAATTGACTTACTATTAAGTGGCAGTAAAAATTAGATAAGTGGTAACACATGTCACCATGTACTCTAGATCAATTTCAGGTCCTCTGTGTGGGACAAAATCTCTCCCCAAGCTGGGGACCCGAAGTTGGACAAAGTTGGATCCCAGGTGTTACATAAATGGGGCAGCAAACCATGCTGTATGATGTTCCCATTGAATAACCAAGGACTCAAAGTCACTTCTACTTGTAAACTGGCACTCTTTCAAGAATTGGTCACTTCTTCCTTCTCCCACCTAAACTAATTCCTTTTTTTAGTTCCCCTGTTGTGGGGAAGGATGTGATTGGTGTCCTTCTCCCAATCCAAATGAGACAATCCTCAGATAATCTTTTTCTCTTCGTTCACCTTTCTTTCTTCCCTCTCTTCTTCCTTCTCACCCTTTCTTCCCATCCCTCCTTCCTTTCTGTCTTCCTTTGATTAATTCATTCATCACACACTCATTAGGTACCATGTTGAAGGTACTAGAGGTACAGAAGTGGATCAGACAGGGTCCTTGCCCTTAATTTGCTTTTAGTCTATAGGATAAACAAACAAGGAAATAGTGAGGATGTGATATGGTAAAACTGTGAGTGGGGGAAGCAGAGGAAGCTAGTGGAGAGTAGATGGGGGTTATAAATCCTCACTAGTAAGGACAGACTTTCCATTGGTTTCTCTGGGGAAGAACAAGCACTCCAGTCATCAACCACATTTTTTCTACTTCAACAAGCATTGGTCAGTGCCTCTCCCTGCCCACCGTGCAAAAGGCATAGCCATAGCTTCCATGGAGCTGCCAAGGTGAATAAGGTAGACTGCTTCCCTCTCATGGTTCATAAGCTATTGGGGGAGATCACCAGGGCCACAAATAACTGGGATCTCTGGCAGCCTATGGGAAGGGCCATAAATAGGGACACAAACAGTGTGCCATGGAACCCAGAGAAAGCAGTTGTTCAGTCCTACGAGGGGAAAATGGGAAGTATGTAGTCCACAACATATTGGCACTTTCTCTTTTGATATTGACTTACATCTTTTTTTCAAAATTCAGCAAAGTCTGGAAGAAACGACAAAATGTACTTGATTTAAGAAAGCCTTTGTGGGTCATTTTCAGGGAACACTATTCTTCAGTTTCTCTTCTGCTGCCATCAGCTCACTCCTGTCTGCACACGGAGGGTAAGCTAAGCTGTAAGAATTGAGGGAGCCTGAGAGCCATCTTTTCATAGCAGTTCATATATGGGGATTGGGGGAGCCTGGAAGTGACTCTCAGAGTAGTTGAAGCCTTGCTACAGGGATAATCTTGAAAATGGGACTTCTTTCTGTTACTAAACTGTCAAATAGCATTTCTTGGTTTCTTGTCATTGTCTTATCCCTGAGATGCATCTCAGTGGCAGATGCCTGTCTTGGTCCAATGCAATAATAACATAATTAGCCTGGCAACAGGCATCTGGCACGGTGAGGAGCAGTATGGTTCAGTTGTCAAGGTACCAGTCTTCTGAGTCCCACAGACCTTGGCCACATCTGTTTCATCTCTGGCTGGCTGTGTGACCTTGTGTAAGTTACTTGACCTCTCTGTTTCTTCATCCATCAAAAGGGGATATTAGTATCTACCTTAGAAAATATTTGCAAAATTCTCTTAGATATGGGTGAAAAATCTTTAATAGAGTGCTTAATACAAAGTGTACACAAGCTAGTGGTGTCGTTATTAGTATCATTCACAATCCAGGGTGCAGTTGCATGCATTTTTACTTACTCAATTCTCACTTTGTCCTGAGCTAGCCAACAAATCTTTCTTGCACTACGAATACAGCTTTTACATGACATGTATTCCTCTTCTTGGTCTACATATTCTCCCTAAGCAGTCTCTCTCATCTACTCTCATGGTTTCATCTATCATCTTTATCCTAGTGATTCTCAGATCTTTATTTTCAGTTCAGATCTCTCTTCTGAGAACCCAGATCCATATATTTAGCTGTCTTCTGGCCATCTTAACTCATGTGTCCCTTAAGTACCTCAAGCTCATGTGTTCAAAGCTGAGCACTACTCAAGGAATTTTCAGTTACCAGGGGAAATCTCACTTAAAATTTTTTTTATTGAAGTATAGTTTATTTACAATGTTCCAGGTTACAGCAAAGTGATTTGGCTATACATATTATTATATTTCTGATTATTTTCCATTATAAGTTATTACAAGATATTGAATATGGTTCCCTGTGCTATACATAGGACCTTGTTGTTTATTTTATATATAGTAGTATCTATCTGTTAACCTCAAATTCCTAATTTATCCCTCTCCCTTTTCCTCTTTGGTAACCATAAGATTGTTTCCTGTGTCTGTGGGTCTATTTCTGTTTTGTAAATAAGTTCATTTGTACTATTTTTTAAAAATTCTACATATAAGTGATGCCATATGATATTTGTCTTTCTCTGACTAGTCCAACCATGTTGCTGAAAATGGCATGATTTCATTCTTTTTGATGGCCGAGTAATATTCCATTGTATATGTGTATCACATCTTTATCCACTCATCTGTTGATGGACACTTAGGTTGCTTCCATGCCTTGGCTATTGTAAATAGTGCTGTAATGAACATTGGTGTGCATATACCTTTTTGAATCATAGTTTTCTTCTTCTAATTAGAGTTTTCATCTTTTCCAGATATATATTCTGGAATGTGATTACTGGATCATATGGCCCCTCTATTTTTAGTTTTTTAAGGAAATTTCATACTGTTTGTAGCAGCTGGACCAATTTACATTCCCACCAGTAGTGTTAGGAGGCTTCCCTTTTCTCCACAATCCCTCCAGCATTTATTATTTGTAGACTTTTTGGTGATGGCCACCCATTCTGCTGTGAGGTGACATTTCATTATAGCTTTTTTGTAAATTTTTAAAATTAAAAACATTTTTTAAGCCATGCTTTGTGGCATGTGGGATCTTATTTCCTCAACCAGGGGTTGAACCCAAGTCTCTTGCAGTGTAAGTGTGGAGTCCTAACAACAGGGCAACTAGGAAAGTCCCTTTTAAAATGTATTTAAAATTGTTTCCTCATTGTAGTTTTGATATGCATTTCTCTAGTAATTAGCCATATTGAGCATCTTTTCAACATTGTTGGCCTGTTGGCCATCTGTATATTTTCTCTGGAGCAGTACCTATTTAGGTCTTTGGCCCATTTTTTGACTGAGCTGTTTGGCTTTTTTTTTTTTTTTTCTTTATTGAGTTGTATGTGCTATTTGTATATTTTGGAAATTAAGCCCTTGTCAATTACATCATTTGAAAATATTTTCTTCCAGTCAGTAGGTTGTATTTTTTTTAAACCTCACTTTTCACTGAGGCAATTAAGGGAGAGCTCAGAAAGGAAGTGACTTATGAATAAAACTTCAAATGAAGATGTGATTTAATTTAGATCTGGTGAGAGGAAAGGAAAACCACTGAAGTGAAAGACAAGTTTATGGAGGCAAGAAAGCTTCATGGTGTGCAGTAAGGAGCTGGTTTTGGTCATTTTTCTCCAAATCTTCCTTCTTAATGTCCTGTTTCACCCTCTAGTAAATACCTAGCTTCTGAGAACTGTCTCCACATCCAGATATCTGAAAGCTGCATAAAAATCACAGACTGCTGCTCGGATGGCTGGGACCAGACTGGAATGAACCAGTGCCTCCCCAAGTATGATTCATCACCTAAGGACCTCATGGACCATACCATCAACTCCCCTCCATGGTCTAATGATAGTGAAGTGAATAGAAAGACCTTGTCCACATTAAGAACCCCTGAATGCTGCTTTTCCTCACCAGGGAGCATAGAACACCATCCACGATTCACACTTGATAATCCTTGCTGAAATGAGGACCCCATTTGAAAAGAAATAAAAATGGAAGTTAGGTACTGTTTCAGTGACCCTCATGCGTAAAGTGAAGAACAAACAGCCTGTGTTTACCACAGCTTCCCTGATAGCTCAGTTAGTAAAGAATCTGTCTGCAAAGCAGGAGACCCTGGTTCGATTCCTGGGTCCAGAAGATCTGCTGGAGAAGAGAGAGGCTACCCACTTCAGCATTCCTGGGCTTCCCTGGTGGCTCAGTTGGTAAAGAATCTGTCTACAATGCGGGAGACCTGGCTTCGATCTCTGGGTTGGGAAGATCCACTGGAGAAGGGAAAGGCTATCCACTCCAGTATTCTGGCATGGAGAATTCCATGGACTGTATAGTCCCTGGGGTCACAAAGAATTGGACATGACTGAGTGACTTTCACTTTCACTTTCAATAAGTATGTAAAGCTGCCTTATCTTTTAAAGTGATGAGTATGGTCTCAGGCACAATGATAAGGCATAAACCAGGGGCAAATATTTTTTAATTCTTTGAATTCCATCATGCCATCTGCTATTTTTCAAGGAACTGACTTGAGACCAACCCGTAACTGATTGCTATTCAGCTGGTTGATGAGACAGATGGACACTGCTTTAGAGGTACATTGTTGTTACACGTATAGATGAGCCTCAAAGGCCAAGAAAGCCCATAGCATTTTCTTTGGAGAAGAAGAGACTGATCATTTTGCTGCTGGATGAATACACAACAAATGACTCCAGTTCTTTCCTTATCAATGATACCTTATCTAAAGGTATACCTTATCTAAAGGCTAAACTTAGCTGGCTAGCTAACTCTGGGGGTGATGAGTTCTCTTCCATTAAAGAGTTCAAGCCCAGGCTGGAGACCACATGGTAGGAATCTTAGGTGGGGGCTCAAGCAACTGAAGGGTATGATCTTTTGTTTACATAAGACTGTGCAATTATGTGACTGCATTAGTTTCTAACAGTCAATTGCACACTTGTGAAAATCTCCTCCTCTAAAGAAGAGGGCCTGTAAAATGATTATTAGTTATTTCTTTTTCAGGTTCAGACACAAATTGAAACAGGGCTTCTGGGAGCAATTAGACAAATAGGGGCATTCTTGTGCGGCTTAGGCCTTAAATCCTTTGGGATCTCACTTCTAGGGCCTTCTCTTTTTAATATCGTGTGCTTGTTTGTGTCCTTTTTATTTGGCTGAAGATGGGAGCCAGGGAGGCAGTTCATCTCCCAGGAGCAGGAAATTAGAAAATTGGGTGCTGGCTTTAGGATTAACAGTCCCTTGAGGCCCAGGCTCCCCAACCACTCATCCGTCTCTTGGGCCTGCTGCTGGCTTTCTGCCCAGGAGTTCTTCCAGAGGAAAAATCCATTTGACAGGGAAAACTGGAGAGCTGTGTCACAAGTTTTCCATCTGTAAACTGGGCATATCCCTTTCAGCTTTGTCACTCTGTGCTTCTATATTTTTAAAAACTTCGGCAGGGTTTCAGGTTCTCAGCAGCTGTATGGTCCTGCCTGGTTATAACACAAATCTTAAAATACCTCTGTTCCTGTGTTTCAGCTGATTGATGCTGTGCTGTCGCAAATTGGTTTGCTTGTTTCCTCCCTTCATTCCCCCCACCCTCGTGCCATCTCTCGCTCTTCATCTTTCTCTCCCTCTCTTTCTCTGTCTCCCCTTTTCTTTCTCTGAAGATCACTATGTCCTTTGGATGTCAACAAGTGGTTTCCCATTTTAATTTCATGTTTTCCTTTAAGATATTGCATTGGAAGGAGAGCCTTGCCTCCTTCAGGAAATTCCCCCTAATTGATTGAAGAGTGGGTGAATGAAAGTTATCATCGCCTGAAATATGCCAGTAATAAGCCAAGGGCAAGACAAAAAAAAAAAAAAAAAAAAAAAAAAAACCAANTTCCCATTTTAATTTCATGTTTTCCTTTAAGATATTGCATTGGAAGGAGAGCCTTGCCTCCTTCAGGAAATTCCCCCTAATTGATTGAAGAGTGGGTGAATGAAAGTTATCATCGCCTGAAATATGCCAGTAATAAGCCAAGGGCAAGACAAAAAAAAAAAAAAAAAAAAAAACAAACCCAGTAGATAACTGATATCTCTCCAAAGGTGCAGATGAGGAATTATATGTCCAATCGGGAAAGACACACCTGTATGAGAAGTCTAAGCTATTCCTCAGGGAAGGATCTAAAACTAACATGGAGAGATTTAGGTTCAAAAGATTGAGGCAATGGGAAGCACAGGAGAGAGAGAACAGAACAGTCTCTGTGAGTGGTAAGCACCTCTCTCTACTACTTGTTCCACTAGACTCTTATTGAAATGCCCATATGTTCTACTCCTTGAAGCCAATGTTCTATTTTGTCCATGTTATGGGCATATACCCATGCTACATGAAACTGCAGAATTTCAGAACTCGAGGGATAATGCCCTCTCCTCCAGTGTCTTTCCAATGTTGTGTGATGGCCCATCAAAGGGTCATTAAATTAATTTAGTGGGCAACAATCAGCAATCTTTAAAAAGTAAAATGTAACTAACATATCAGATTGATGTTATTCAGTCTCCTGGAACTTATTATAAATCACCTACATAGATGTATGTGTATATTGGGATCAGGATGTACAATTTATTTCTTACAGTGAGTGGTATATCAGTTATCTTCTGCTGCATAAAAATTCAACAAGCTTTTGTTATCTCACCATTTCTTAAGGTTAGAAATTCAGGAATAACAGATTAGATGGCTCTCATTCAGAATCTCTCATGAGGTTGCAGTCAGTCAAGTTGTCAGTCAGGGCTGCTCTCATCTGTAAGCTTGACTGAGACTGGAGGATTTGCTTCCAAGATGGCTTACTCACATGGCTAGAAAGTCGGTTATGGTTAATTAGCCAAAGGCCTCATTCTTTGTCAGGTGGTCCTTACTATAAAGTTGCCTTAGTGCCCTGGCAATATGGTACTGGCTTCCCCAGAAGCAGCAGCTCAAGATAGGCAAGGTAGAAATGGCAATGTCTTTTACAATTGAGCCTCACAAATCACTTTCCATGATTTTTGCCATAATTGGCTGGTTAATAACAGACCAGTTGGAAGCAACTATGTAGGGGTGTGAATAACAACAGATGAGACTAACTACAGGCCATCTTGAAGATGGCTACCACAATTGGAGTCAAAAAAGTTTGAGAACCTGACTAGTCGAAACACCCAATTATCACCAAACCCTGAAGACTGAGCATTCATTTGTAGGTTTCACTGTTATAATTACACTATACTTACAAAGTTAATGTGGCATGTATTCAGTGATTAATGAGCAGTTACTGAGGCCACTTTTATAAGCACAAATAGCAAGTGGCCTAAATCAATTGCTATCATGAATATGACTTTTAGTTATTCTTTTATAGTTTGATTATTGCAGTAGTCTCCTAACTGCTCTCCCTGCTTCCATCCTTGCCCCCATCAGCCTCTTCATTACACAGCAGCCAGAACAATTTACCTACTTACTTACCTATTTATTTTACTTTTTGTTATATTTTCAAACATATAATGAACCCTCAAATATCCATTACCCAGCTTTAACAATTATTAACTTCTTATTCTTGTTTGCAGACACCTTTCTCTCTGTGTACTTCTGTGTTGGTCTGTCTCTTTTCGTGTGTGTCTCTCTGTCTACACTCTTTCTCTCTGTCCCTCTCTCACAAACACGTACACACTTTTTTGTTGTTGTTGTTATTTGTATTGCTGTTTGGCTGGAGTATTTTAAAGCAAATCTCTGACATTATATCATTTCACTTGTAAGTACTTTAAGATGTTGTCTCACAGAGAAGAACTTTGAAAAACATAATCACAATCCTGTGATCACAGCTAATAAAGTTAGCAATAATTCCTTATTATTATCTAATACTCAGTTGATGTTCCTTTTTTCCTTCATTGTCTAGACGTCTTTTTTACAGTCGGCTTGTTCAAATCACAATCCAACTATTTTACATTTGGTTGATATTCTTAAGTCTCTTTTAATCTATAACAGCTATCTCTCCTTTTTTAATACTATTCACTTATTGAAAAAATTGGATCATTTATCATTTTTTAATTATATGATCCATTTTATTGAATGAAAGTTTCATTAAATTCTATGGTACTTTACAACTTTCAAAAGTTTCACACACATGATTTCATATAATTCCACAATAACCCTTTGTGCTTCTTTTATAAAAATTAATTATTTTAATTGGAGGCTAATTACTTTACAATATTGTAGTGGTTTTTGCCATACATTGATATGAATCAGCCATGGATATATATGCGTTCCCCATCCTGAACCCCCCTCCCACTTCCCTCCACATCCCATCCCTCAGGGTCATCCCAGTGCACCAGCCCTGAGCACCTTGTGTCATGCATAGAACCTGGGCTGGCAATCTATTTCACATATGATAATATATATGTGAAATGGATCATTTATCTTATAGGATTTCCTGCTTTCTGGATTTGGCAGATTATACATTTAAGGTTTTTATTTTTTTTACTTCTTATAAATTAGTGATAAAGCCAGAGGCATGACTGGTCTTCATTATCTTTCTCAAGAATATTTAGGAGATTTTATTATAAATTTGTGAGGTTTTATTACTTATAATTCAATCCACTGTAGTAATTATTCTTTTACACTAAAAGTATCATAGTTTTGGGCAATGGGAGCCTCCTCAAGTTGAATGTCTGTAGAATTTATAATGTTCCCCTTTTCATTCCTGATATAGGTTATTTGTGCCTTTTCTCTTTTTCCTTTGATTAGTCTTTGTTCATTTTGTCCACTGTATGTTTGGTTTCTGCTTCATTAATTTCTGTTCAACTTTCTTATTGCTTCCATTTTCTTTGTACTTGATTTTCTCTATTTTCTGGCTTTGATGCATATTTACTTTCTAGACTTCTTTTTAGTATGTGCATTTAAGGTTGTAATTTTCTTTTAAGCATGGCCTTAGCTGCATCTCACAAGTTTTACTATGCCAAGTTTTAATAATCACTCACTTAAATATTTTCTAATTTCCCTCATTATGTCATTTTAAAATTCAGTTTATTTAGAATTGTGTTTCTTATTTCTAATCATATGTAGACTTACTTTTTTAAGACTTCTCTTTTATTTTAAACATGGACTTCTGTTGTTGTTGATGGTGTTTAATTGATACTTGGCTTAATTCTGGAGCTTCCCAGGTGGCGCTAGCTGTAAAGAACCTGCCTGCCAATGCAGGAGACGTAAGAGACGTGGGTTTGATCCCTGAGTTGGAAAGATCCCCTGGAGAAGGGAATGGCAACCCACTCCAGTATTCTTGCCTGGAAAATCCCATGGACAGAGGAGCCTGGTGGGTTACAGTCCATGGGGTCACAAAGAGTCAGATACGACTGAAGCAACTGAGCATGCATGTATGAAAAGCTTAATTCCATCATAATAAGAGACCATATTCAACATTATTTCCAGCTTTGGAAATTTTTTGAGCCTTGCTTTATAGTTCTACATATGGTTCAGTTCAGTTCAGTTCAGTCGCTCAGCTGTGTCCAGCTCTCTACAACCCCGTGGACTGTGGCTGGCCAGGCTTCCCTGTCCATCACCAACTCTTGGGGCCTACTCAAGCTCATGGCCATTGAGTCAGTGATGCCAGCCAACCATCTCATCCTCTGTCATCCCCTTCTTCTCCCGCCTTCAATTTTCCCAGCATCAAGGTCTTTTCAAACGTCAGTTCTTCACATCAGGTGGTCAAAGTATTGGAGTTTCAGCTTCAACATCAGTCTTCCCAATGACTATTCAGGACTGATTTCCTTTAGAATGGACTGGTTGGATCTCCTTGCTGTCCAAGGGACTCTCAAGAGTCTTCTGCAACACCACAGTTCAAAAGCATCATCTATATATGTTATATTTTGGTATTTTGGAATATCATCTACATATGGTATATTTTGGCAAATGTGTCATGTGTACCTGTAAAGACTGTACATTCTGAAATTGTTGCGCAAATTATTCAACATATGCCAATCATGTCAAGTTTTTAACCATGTTGTTCAAATCGAATATACTTTTACTGATTTTATTTTCTTGTTCCATCAGTTGCTGAGAGATATATTAAATTCTGCTATTACTGTGGATTTGTCTCTATCTCCTTAAAGTTCTATAGTTTTTGCTTTGTGTATATTTGAGACTGTGTTAATAGGTATATGTGAGTTTTGAACTGTTATGTATTTTCTGCTAGATAAAACTTTATTATGCAATGTCTACTCTATTTCCATGGATTTTTCTTATCTTAAAGTCTACCGTAAACGATAGTAGCATGACTATACTAGTTTTCTTTTGACTATGTTCTGCATAGTGTTTCTTTTGCCATTCTTTTATTTTCAATCTTAATATATCCTTCATTTAAAAATGCCTTTTGGGAGCAAATTTTCTCCCATTCTGACAACTTTCATCTTTTAATTGGGGTATCTAGACCAACTAAATTATATTTGAAATAATTGCTGATATCTGTGAGTTCAGCCATACTGTTCTGTGATGCCACAGTTTATTCATTTTCATTGCTATATATACCAATATGCTTTTGAAATTCTGAAGTCTTGGAAGCAGTGATCCATGGGAGTTTTCAAGCAAAGATACTGGAGTAGGTTGCCATTTCCTTTTCCAGGGGATCTTCCTGACTCAGGGATCAAGCCCACATCTCTTAATATCTCTTGCAGTGGCAGTTGGGTTCTTTACCACTGGTGCCACCTGGGAAGCCCTTAGAACACATTGATTTTATTTACTCTTGTCCCACCTTTTGTGCTACCACTGTCCTATATTTTAAGCAGGTATGTGTTTTAAATGCTATAAGATTTTACTACTACTGTTTTATAGTTGGTCTTAATTTTGATTTACCCACACATTTACCTTTCCTGTTGATCTTTATTCCTTCCTGTATCTCCATGCTTCCATCTGTGTTCAATAGTTTTCTGCCTAAAATATTTCTTTTATGTCTCTTCTTTGGTGTATTTTTGTTTGTGATAAATGTTCTCAGTATTTTTATTTATTTTTTTAAAATATAAATTTATTTATTTTAATTGGAGGTTAATTACTTTACAATATTGTATTGATTTTGCCATACATCAACATGAATCCTCCACAGGTATACACGTGTTCCCCATCCTGAACCCCTCGCCCTCCTCCCTCCCCGTACCATCCCTCTGGGTCATCTCAGTGCACCAGCCCCAAGCATCCAATATCATGCATTGAACCTGGACTGCCGATTCATTTCATATATGATATTATACATGTTTCAATGCCATTCTCCCAAACCATCCCACCCTCGCCCTTCTCCTTCTCCCATAGAGTCCAAAAGACTGTTCTATACATCTGTGTCTCTTTTGCTGTCTTGCATACAGGGTTATCATTACCATCTTTCTAAATTCCATATATATGTGTTGGTATACTGTATTGGTGTTTTTCTTTCTGGCTTACTTCACTCTGTATAATAGGCTCCAGTTTCATCCACCTCATTAGAACTGGGAGAAGGCAATGGCACCTCACTCCAGTACTCTTGCTTGGAATGGAGGAGCCTGGTGGGCTGCAGTCCATGGAGTAGCTGAGAGTTGGACACGACTCAGTGACTTCACTTTCACTTTTCACTTTCATGCATTGGAGAAGGAAATGGCAACCCACTCCAGTGTTCTTGCCTGGAGAATCCCAGGGACGGGGGAGCCTGGTGGGCTGCCGTCTGTGGGGTTGCACAGAGTCGGACACGACTGAAGCGACTTAGCAGCAGCAGCAGCATTAGAACTGATTCAGATGTGTTCTTTTTACTTAAACTCTCCATTTCACCTTCATTTTTGAAGGAAACTGATTTGAGGTTGACATCAAATTTGAAGTTGACAGCTTTTTTTCTTTCAAGGCTGTGAAGATATCATTCCCTTTTCTGCTGGGCTTTCAGTATTTCTGTGAGAAGTCAACTATGAGGCTTATATTATTTCTTTCAGGCAATGATATCTTTTTTGATCATTTTTTGATATTTCAGTTTGTCTTTGGCATTCAGCAAAAAGAAAACTTGGTTTCAAGTTTTATTATGATGTACTTCGATGTGGTTTTCTTTGTGTTTTTCCTGAGGTCTGTGGTGCTCCTTGAATCTGTAGCTTGATGCTTTTTGTCACTTTTAGAAAATTCTTGAGTATTATTTCTTCAAATTCTTTTTATGTTCCATTGTCTCTTTCTGGAAATAATGCATAAAGCCTTTTAACCATGCTCCTGTATATTTTTTACACACTTTTCTGTATTCCTCACCCTTTCGTTTTTTGTGTATGTTTCAGTATGCATTTTTTCTTTTGTCTTCCAGTTTACTGACCTTCCTTCAGCTAAATCTAATCTGCTGCTAAACCCATAGATTGCACTGCTAATTTTCTATTACTGTATTTTTTGATACTAGAATTTCCATTTAATTCTTGCATGCAATTTTCAGTTCTCTGTTGATAATCTTTAGCCATGTGATAACGTTTAGCCATGTGATTTCTTGGACCTATTAGTCACAGTTTCTTCTTTTTTTTTTTTTTTTTCACAGTTTCTTTAAAGTCTATGTCTGGTAGCTCTGAAATTTGCATCCTCCTTGGATTAATATCTATTGTTTATATTTTCTCTTTCC
>SJYA01003456.1:306559-343350 GCA_006410615.1 Neotragus moschatus
GGAGTGCACGGAACACAGGCACCAGCCAGGGGTAGAGTAGGTGCTTTCATCAAGCCCTTTCCCCACTCTGCAAGCAAAGTATCCTGCACCAGGCCTGCCTACCCCTGGAGCAAGGGGCACTTTTTTATTCCCACAAAACTGTGTACATTGGCCAAGCCCTGGACATCTACCTCAAAAAGACACAGTTCATTCCCAGAGTGTGGGTCACACAGGTTACCAGCCCCAAGGGGATGGTCTCATGAGTGCTCATAATGGAGTCTGTGAGAAAGGCACTATTACCGTGTTTTTCAGATAAGGGAATGAGGCATGCTAATCTGATGACCTCTTTAGAACTAATGTCTAGAAATAGAACTGTTCCATATACATGGCCAAGTGTCCTACAGAAACATGCACATTTATACTCCCATCAGTGGCATGGGAGACAGATATTTTTCTTCCCTCCTTGCACTGTGAAATCCCAAAGACATGTTTACCAGACTTAATGGGTAAAAAATATGTCATTGCTTTATTCTCTTTCTTTTCAAGTGAAGTTGGGCTTTTTAAATGTTTACTATCCCCACTTACATTACTTCTTGTGGGCATATCCTAGTCAAAACTTTTACCCACTTTCCTCCTGTGAGAATTAGTACTTTTCTTGTTGACTAGTAATAATGTTTTAGGTTAAGGGGATTAGCCCTTGGTCCTAATGTTTGTTGAAAAAGTTTACTGCCAAATATATCTTTCAGGTAAGATTCGTTCCTGGAAATCTTACATATTTTATATTATATTTGTGAATAGGAGCTTTGTTTATATTATGTGTTCAAACTAATTATTGCCAGCTTACCAGGAAGCTTTGGTCTTTTGCATATTTAGTCTGTGCCCCATCACTTTACTGAATCTTTTCACTGGTGCTAATAATTTTCTAATTTTCCAAACTAAGAGTTTTCTAGCATTAAAATTTGAAAGCAAATAAAAATAAATTTGACAAGAGATATACAAGGACACTAAAGAGTGCCTGCTGCTAAGTTGCTTCAGTCGTGTCCAACTCTGTATGACCCCATAGATGGCAGCCCACCAGGCTCCCCCGTCCCTGGGATTCTCCAGGCAAGAGTATTGGAGTGTGTTGCCATTTCCTTCTCCAATGCATGAAAGTGAAAAGTGAAAGTGAAGTCGCTCAGTCATGCCCAACTCTTAACGACCCCATAGACTGCAGCCTACCAGGCTCCTTCGTCCATGGGATTTTCCAGGCAAGAGTACTGGAGGGGGGTGCCATTGCCTTCTCCGAAATATTTAAAAATATACTGTGTCCATGTTTTGGAAATCTCAGCCATGCAAAGATGACCATTCTCTTCCAAATTAATCTTAAGATTCAATGCATTTCCATTAAAAATTTCAACACATTTTTCTCATGGTACTTGACAAGCAGATTCAAAACCTGAGATTAGAGAATAAATGGTCAAGAAAAACCAAGGCATTTCTTGCTGGATAGGGCGTAGAAAAGGGGGAACCCTTCTACACTGTTGGTGGGAAAGTAAATCGGTACAGCCACTATGGAGAACAATATGAAGTTCTTTGTTGTTGTTTAGTCACTCAGTCATGTCCAACTCTTTGCAACCCCATAGACTGTAGCCTACCAGGCTTCTCTGTCCATGGCATTTCCCAGGCAAGAATCTGGAATGGATTGCCATTTCCTCCTCCAAGGGATCTTCCCCACGTAGGAATCAAACCTGTGTCTCTGTGTCTCCAACATTGCAAGCAAATTCTTTACCATTGAGCTTCTGGGGAATACTCCAAGGAGTTTCCTTTAAAAAACTAAAAATAGAACTACCGTATGATCTAGCAATCCCACTTCTGGGCATATATTTGGAGAAAACTGTAATTTGAAAAGATACTGTACCCCACTGTTCATTGCAGCATTGTTTACAGTAGCCAAGCTATGGAAGCAACCTACATTTCATCAATAGATATATGGATAAAGCATATATAGTGTGTGTATGTGTGTGTTTATGGCTGAGTAATATTCCATTGTGTATTACTCAGCCATAAAAAGGATGAAATAATGAATGTCATTTGCAGCAACATAGATAGACCTAGAGATTATTGTATGTGAAGTAAGTTAAATAGAGAAAGACAAATATCACATGATATCATTTACATGTGGAATCTACAAACATGATACAAATAAACTTATTTAAAAAAATAGAAATAGACTCACAGACATAGAAAACAAGCATGTGGTTACCAAAGGGGAAAGGAGGAGAGGGATAAATTAGAAGTTTAGGATTAACAGATACACACTACTATACATAAAATAGATAATCAATAAGGACGTACTCTACTTTCCCCATGATTCAGTGGTAAAGAATCCACCTGCCAAGAAGGATATGCTGGTTCAATCCCAGGATCAGGAAGATCTCCTGGAGAAGGAAATGGCAACCCACTCCAGTATTCTTGCCTGGAAAATCTCATGGACAGAGAAGCCTGGCGGGCTACAGTCTATGGGCTCGCAGAAGAGTCAGATATGACTTAGCGACTAAACAACAACAACAGGGACCTACTCTATAGCACAGGAAACTATACTTAATATCTTGTAATAACCTATAATGGAAGAGAATCTAAAAAATAGTGTGTGTACTATATATATACATATATATATATATATAAAGAATCACTTTGCAGTACATCTGAAACTAACACAACACTGTATATCAACTATATATCAATGAAAATTGAAAAAAAAAAATCCAAGCATTTCTGAAGAAGGGAACTAGGTGAGGGACATGATCTTACCAGATAGCAGAGCTGTCTTAATAGATCACGAGAATGTAGAAAGTGAACTATTTGCGAAATGGTCACAAAACAATTGATTCTGTATACTAAAATAATGAAATTGGATCCCTATCATTCACCACACACAAAAATAAATTCCATGTGAATTAAAGACTTAAATGTGGGTCTCCAGGTGCAGACAAGATGGATTAAATGCAGTCTATCTACCCTATTCCTCCCACTAAGTACAACGGAAATTATGGATAAATATCAGCAGACTGAGAGGTGAGGAGCACAGAGAGGGCTGGCCTGGGATCTTAGGATTCAAGGGATGACCAAGCAGTGAGTTTTCTGGATGTTTGTTTGTTTCTCCTCAGAATAGGCCACCACCCTGAAATGAAGACAAAAGCAGTAGTAAGAAAAGCCTATTCCTTCTGGTCAGGACTGGGAAGAGAGAAGATCTGCAGGACAGAGCCCTTCTGATAAAACCTGCTCTATTCACCAAAAACATAACCAATAAAAAGGTGATAAACTGGATTTCTAAATTTTAAATGTTTGCTCTGTTAAAGACACTATTAAGAGAATAAAAATACCAACTGTAGACTAGGAGAAAATACTTTCAAATCACAAATCTGACAAAGGACTTATCTCCAGAAAATATAAAGAACTCTCTGAACTCAACAGTTGAAGAAAAGAAAAAAGCAATGAACTTTTAAAGAGATTTAAACTGACACATCACTGCAGAGGAAATACAGCTGGCAAATAAGCACATGAAAAGCTGTTCAACATCATTAGTCATTCAGAAACCACAAGTCAAAAACACAATGAAACATCAGTCCACACTCACCTGGTGGCTAAAATAAAAACCATAAATTAAAAATTAATAAAATTTTGTGATAACACTAAGTGCTGGTAAGAATATGGAGAAAGTGTATTGCTATGCTAGTGGGAATGTAAAATGGTGCAGCCACTTTGGAAAACATTTTGGCAGTTCTTTGTAAAGTTAAATGTACATTTACCACATGACCAGTTATCCCACCCTTGTATATTCATCCCAGAGAAATGAAGCTTCATGTTTACATATAAATCTGCACATGAATGTTCATATTAGCTTTTTTGGTAATAGTCAAAAGCTGGAAACAATGTAAATGTCACTCAGTAGGTGAATGGAAAAAGAAGATGTGATAAGTCCATACAATGGAACACTCCTCGGCAATAAAAAGAGACAAACTATTGATACACATAGCAACTGTGATGGTGGTTAAGCACATCTATATATGGGTCAAATTTCATAGAACTGTACACCAAAATGAAAAGACCTGCACATATAGAATATGGTCTGTAGTTCAGTTAATAGTATCATACCAGTGTCAGTTGCCAAGTTTTAATAATTTCCTATGGCTAGATAACTGTTACCATTTGAGGAAGCTGAGTGAAAAGTACAGGAACTCTTCATATTACTTTTTTTCAATTTTTATGAGTCTAAATTTGCCTCAAAACACAAGCTTTAAAAAACACTAAAATGAATAGATGTTTTAGAAGGTAGTACAAGATGAGATCTTTATAACCTTGCAATAGGGAAACATTTCTTAAACAAGANTGGCTGATTCATGTCAATGTATGGCAAAATGAATACAGTATTGTAAAGCAAAACAAACTAAAAAAAGAATTAAAAAAATAAAATATTTTCTATTTACTCATTGATTTATTTTAAAAATAAATTGATTTATTTTAAAAATATCTTCAAGAATTATGCATTTGAAGAATTTTATGGAAAAGAAGAGCTAGAATTGAACTCATGATGACAATTCTTTGCAAACAAACCAATAATGAAAGGATTCTACATACCCTCTCAACCAATATTCCTTGCTAGGCACCCTCTAAAATGCTCTCTAAACATTCTCACCTCCTTTTATTTGTGTCCTTATGTAATCTTCCCTCCTTGAGTGTGGCCCAGGCCTAGAGACCCATTTCTTTTTCTTTAAATTGGAATATAATTGTTTTACAATGTTGCATCAGTTTTTCCTGTACAACAAAGTAGTAAATCACTTATTATGTATGCATATATCCCCTTCCTCTTGAAATTTCTACCCTTCTAGCTCATCACAGAGCACCTAGCTGAGCTCCCTGTGCTATCAGCAGCTTTCCACTAGTTATCTATTTTACACATAGTAGTGTATATATTGGAGAAGGCAATGGCACTCCACTCCAGTACTCTTGCCTGGAAAATTCCATAAATGGAGGAGCCTGGTAGGCTGCAGTCCATGGGGTTGCGAAGAGTCGGACATGACTGAGCGACTTCACTTTCACTTTTCAGTTTCATGCATTGGAGAAGGAAATGGCAACCCACTCCAGTGTTCTTGCCTGGAGAATCCCAGGGACGGGGAAGCCTTGTGGGCTGCCGTCTATGGGGTCACACAGAGTCGGACACGACTGAAGCGACTTAGCAGTGTATATATATAGTAGTGCTTCCCTGGTAGCTCAGTATATATATAGTAGGGCTTCCCTGGTATCTCATTTGGTAAAGAATCCACCTGCAATGCAGGAGACCTGGGTTCAGTTCCTGGGTTGGGAAGATCCCCTAGAGAAGGGAACAGTTACCCACTCCAGTATTCTAGCCTGGAAAATTCCATGGACTATATAGTCCATGGGGTCACAGAAGGTCAACTGACTGATGTATGCTTTTACTTTATTTTCACTGTATATATGTCAGTGCTTATTTCTCAATTCGTTCCACCCTCTCCTTCCTCCACTGTGTCCACAACTTTGTTCTCTATGTCTGTGTCTCTATTCTGGCCTTGAAAGTGGGTTCCTCTGTATTTTTTTTTTTTTTTGGATTTCACACATGCTTTCTTTGGGGAAAAAAAAAAAACAAAAACAACTGAACATAGAACTACCAATGACCCAGCAATCTTACTACTGGGTATATACCCTGAGAAATGTGCTCAGTTGCTCAGTTGTGTCTGACTTGTCAGGCTCCTCTGTCCATGGGATTTTCCAGGCAAAAATACTGGATCGGGTTGCCATTTCCTCCTTCAGGGGATCTTCCTGACCCAGGGATTGATCCTGTGTCTCCTGTGTCTCCTGCATTGGTCACTTTACCACCAGGGAAGCCCATAATTCAAAAAGATAATGCACCCCAATGCTCATAGTAGCACTATTTAAGATAGTCAGGACATGGAAACAACCGAAATGTCCAGTGACAGAGGAATGGGTAAAGAATATATGGTATATATATATATATAATGGAATTTTACTCAGCCACTAAAAGGAATGAGGGCTTCCCTGGTGGCTCAGTGGTAAAGAAACTGCCTGCCAGTTCAGGAGATGCAAATTTAATCTTTGGGTTGGGAAGATCCCCTGGAGAAGGAAATGGCAACCCACTCTGTATTCTTGTCTGGGAAATCCCATGGACAGAGGAGCCTGATGGGCTACAGTCCATGGGGTCACAAAAGCATTGGTCATCACTTACTGACTAAACAACAGCAACAACAAGAACAATGAAATAGGATCATCTCTAGACTGTCATAGGGAGTAAAGTAAGTCAGAAGGAGACCCATTTTTAATAAATAGAATACAACAAGAGTAATGGGATGCCACTTCCAAGAGTAAGTTACAAAAATCTTGTGGCTTCTGCCTCGTTGGTCCTCTCCTGATCTCTTACTTCTTTGCTTTACTGGTAGAAGTAAGCTGTCATATTGTGAACTGCCTTAACAGGAATTGAGAGTGGCCTCTGGTCAATGGCCAGCCAGTAAGGAGCTGAGACCCTCAGTCCATGGTCTAGAAGGAATGAAATTTTTCACTCATGTAAGTGAGCTGGAGGCAAATCTTTCCCAAGTCAAGCCTTAAGGTAACTGTAGCTCCAGCTAACATGCTGATTGCAGCCAGGGAGAGACTGAGCCAGATAGTGCAGCTCAGCCTTGTCCAGATTCTAGACCTCCATAAACTGTGAGATAGTAAATGTTGACTGTTTCTTTCACCTTCAAGAATCTTTACTTCCACCATTTCTTTCAAACCAGAACTTCAGGGAGATTCTATAAGCCAAACAGATCTCCTTTTCTTTAATTTAGTTTTAATATTATAGTTGATTTACAATGTTGTGTTAGTTTCAAGTGTACAACAGAGTGATTCAGTTTTACATACATACGTATATATATTTATATATATGTGTACATGTATCTGTGTGTCCATTCTTTTTCAGATCTTTTTCCTATATAGGTTTTTACAGAATACTGATTAGAGTTCCCTGTACTATATGGTAGGTCCCTGTTGGTTATCTATTTTATGTAGTAGTATATATATATCTGTTAATCCCAAACTCCTAATTTATCTCTCACCCTCACCTTTCTCCTTTGGTAATCACAAGTCTGTGAGTCTGTTTTCATTTTGTAAATAAGTTCATTAGTATCTTTTTTTTGGTTTCATATATAAGTGATATCTAAAATATTTGCCTTTCTGTGTCCAATTTACTTCAGTTAGTATGCATGATAATCTCTAGGTCCATCCACATTGTTGCAGATGGCATTATTTCATTCTTCTTTTTTTAAACATAAATTTATTTATTTTAATTGGAGGTTAATTACTTTGCAATATTGTATTGGTTTTGCCATACATCAATTCTTCTTATTAGCTGAGTAATATTCCATTGTATATATGTACCACAACTTCCTTATCCATTCCTCTGTCAATGACATTTAGGTTGCTTTCATGTCTTGGTTAATAAAAATAGTGTTGCAGTGCATTGGGGTGCATGTATCTTTTCAAATTATGGTTTTCTCCAAATATATGCCCAGGGCAAAGGCACCCCACTCCAGTACTCCTGCCTGGAAAATCCCATGGACACAGGAGCCTGGAAGGCTGCAGTCCATAGGGTTGTGAAGAGTCAGATGTGATTGAGCGACTTCACTTTCACTTTTCACTTTCATGCATTGGAGAAGAAAATGGCAGCCCACTCCAGTGTTCTTGCCTGGAGAATCCCAGAGACAGTGAAGCCTGGTGGGAGTCGGACACGACTGAAGCGACTTAGCAGTAGCAGTAGCAGGATTGCTAGATCATATTATAGTTCTATTTTTTGCAAACAGCTCTCAAAGAAACATTCTCTGAAGTGAAATAAGGAGACAAAATGTTTGTTGCTTTAGACAACTGAGTTTGGGGGTAATTTTTGTGGTATGATAAATGCAAATATAAGCTCTGTTTCTAAGACTTATCTAAAAAAGTCAGACATTCCTACAAACTTGTGTGTGTGTATATATATATATATATATGTGCTGATCTTATTCATAATAATGGAAAAACAAAAGTAACCTAAAAGTTCAACCACAACAGAATAGTTAAATAAATTTTGATACTTTATATAATGTAATATCAGGCAAATATGAAAAATGATGATATTAACAGGATAATAAGGCACAATACCTAACACATCATGCCCATAAATTTCACTACTTAGCTGAAATACACATATTTCTTGAAAGACAAGCTACCAATATTCACTCAAAAAAGAAATAATCAGAAAGCCTACATTTATTAAAATAAATTGAATGGAATTCTGACTTGAAAATCTTCCAACAAATTAAAGCCACATGAATTCATTTTCAACTTTTATCTAAAGTTTAAGTAATATGTAATACCAATTCTACAGAAATTCTTCCAGAAAATAGAAAATGAGGGGATAATTCTTAAATTATTTAATAATGCCAGCCAGCACTACCCTGACACCAAATCCAGATAAAATAGTATAAAAAAATAAACTCTAAACTAAAATCCAATATTCTTCATGAATATAGTGTGAAAAATATTCAACAAAATATTAGCAATTGATCAAGCAATATACAAAGAAACCAAGTGAGGCTTATTCTAGCAATGCAAAGTTGTCTCACATTCAAAAATAAATCAATGTTATCCATCAAATTAAAAGTCTAAAGAAGCAAAACCACATAATCACACATTAGTTCATAATAAAACTCTCAACAAGCTAAGACTAAAAAGGAACTTTCTGTTCTTGAAAAAGGCATTTATAAAACCAACAATAACAGAAAAAAGTTCCTAACATCATGGTGGTGGTTGTTTAGTCGCTTGGTAGTGTCCAATTCTTTTGTGACCCCATGGACTGCAGCCTGTCAAGCTCCTCTGTCCAGACAAGAATACTGGGGTGAGCTGTCATTTCCTTCTCCAGGGGATCTTCTTGATCTAGGGACAGAATTCATGTCTCTTGACTTAGCAAATGGTTCTTTACTACTGAGCCCCCAGGGAAGCCCACCATAACATCATAATTATAAAAGACTAAATGCTTCCCCTAAGATTGGGAGCACAATAAGGATGTTTAGTCTAATTACTCCCACTCAGCATCATATTTGAGTCTTAGTCAATGCAATAAGGCAAAGAAATGTATAGAAGCCTTCAGATGGGGATGGAAAAAATAAAGCTGCCTATATTCACAGGTTGGAGAAGGCAACGGCACCCCACTCCAGTACTCTTTTTTTTTTTTTTCAAAATAGGTATTTATTATTAAAAAACAAACTGGTTTATTTCTCACAAATTATCATGAAAAATTTTAAACAATTTGTCTTCCCAGTCCAAGAAAGTATGTTTTGTCTTTATAATCTTTACTGGCAGACATTTTGATGGTATAGGAAAAAGACATAAATATTCCATGTCACTTTGTTAGAATTTATGTTATAGCAGAATACAGAATCTCTATGGTGAATCATAAAAAAAAAGCCCACATTNTAAACAATTTGTCTTCCCAGTCCAAGAAAGTATGTTTTGTCTTTATAATCTTTACTGGCAGACATTTTGATGGTATAGGAAAAAGACATAAATATTCCATGTCACTTTGTTAGAATTTATGTTATAGCAGAATACAGAATCTCTATGGTGAATCATAAAAAAAAAGCCCACATTTTTTTCCCTTCACGTTCAAGTGTTTTTTGAAGTTATATAAACAGTGAAGATTACAAAATACATAGTAAACAAACACTTGTGTAATTTCAATTTTTCAATGCAAGAAATTATTATACATTTTTTTTTTCATTTTGTCTCAGCCTTTCCATAACACTTTTACAGTATACTAACACATATATATGGAATTCAGAAAGGTGGCAATGATAACCCTGTATGCGAGACAGCAAAAGGGACACAGATGTATAGAACGAACCTTTGGACTCTGAGGGAGGAGAGGGTGGGATGATTTGGGAGAATGGCACTGAAACATGTATACTATCATGTAAGAAACGAATCGCCAGTCAATGTTCGATACAGGACATGGGATGCTTGGGGCTGGTGCACGGGGATGATCCAGAGAGATGACATGGGATGGGAGGTGGGACGGGGTTCAGGATTGGAACTCATGCACACCCGTGGCAGAGTCATGTCAATGTATGGCAAAACCAATACAGTATTGTAAAGTAAAATAAAGTAAAAATAAAAAAAAAAAGAGCAAAGCTGAAAAGTCTTGTTACCGGAAGCGTCAAAAACCTATTGTATATTGAAAAACCTGTAAAAGCAGCATCATTTAAATAGAGGTTAACTCACAAATAGGAGTAGGGCAGCCATAACCAACCTCACAGCTACTCAGGCTTCTCAGTAACCAGCTTCAGATACGACGTAGAACCCTGGCGGAGACTCTGGCAGTTGTTAGAAAGCCATGAGGAGCAAGGCTGCGGCCCAGGGCATCTGGGTGCTTTCCTGCGGTACAACAAAGTCAGAACTGAAGGAACTCTTTTTACAGAACCCAGGGGCCTCATTGAAAGCAGCTTTATTCAACACCTAAGTCCTCTTTCTCTCCTCGTCAATTTACAACACAGATAGGACAAAGACTTCATACTGATTTTTTGAAGTTGTACCAATGCTCTAACAATTAATTTAGCAGAAAGAACTAAAAAAGGCAAACATTTTAAAGGTTTCCTTATTAATGAGACTATAGATGAAGATAGGGGCCAATTTATCCCAAAATAAAACAATTTGTATGTCATTGAATGCAGTTTAAATTAGAAATAGGCTATCAACACTATCTTAAAAGGTTTTGAAAGGAAAAAAAAGTCATTTTTTTAATCTGGAATATAAATAAGTCATCCATATAAGAGCTTTATTATCTATATAAATTGACCTCTTTTCAAATGATTGAAATATTTCAGCTACTTAAATTACTATTTTAATAAAAGGCAAAGATGAGGAGTACCAACTGAACTATATATATATACTTAAAAATGATCAATAAGGTAAATATGTATTTTATCACAAAGATAAACAAAAGGGTAATTTTTGATAATATGTGATATTTATGTGCAACTAAGTAATCAGATTGCTTGTAGTCAGGAAATAAGCTAGTTTTCCTCCCTTTGTACTCTAAAGTTCAAAGGTGCAATACCAAATCCCCAAAACTACAAACACAGTTGCAAATAAAAATTTATTTAAGTAAAACCGCCCTCCGTGCCCTGGTCCCCAAGTTTAGACAGACTTAGGTGAGAGAATTGTTCAAGGAGTTACAAAAAAAAAAAAGCAGAAGGCAAAAAACCCACCATGGCTTTACAGAAAAACAATTAATTTTTCATTTTTTAAAAAGTGTATCTAATGGAGTAAATTGACACATAACTTATAAATCAAAAATGTAATTTCTTAAGCATTTGGTAATAAAGAAAAACCTCCTTACCACTAACATTATGACCACCTTTCTCACTCTCACTTAGAATTACTGTCATCTCCCAGGCATGCCCTTACCCCCTTACCCTCTTTCAGTAAAGAGACCACAGTACTGTACAAAGCACAGATGCAGAGCCGGTTTCTTAGCAGACTTGCCCCAGAGACTGCTGAAGCAGCCGCGCAGCAACACCAAACCTGAGATGGTACCTGGGTTGTACTTCTATATTGCCCTGACCAAGCGTTCTGGCATCTACAGAAGCAGGGGCGTTCTCTCTCCCGCTGGCTGTTCCCTCTGGAAGAGCCCTTTGATCTGGGCTAATCGACTGAAGAGTTGCTCTCTTAGGAGAGGGATGTGGTAGCTGGGGTCCAGAATGTTCGTCACTCTGCGCTCACGCTCTCGCTTCCATAACTTGTATGGGTGGGGAGGGAAAAACGGCTGCCCTCTTTCTCTTAGAATCTGTAGTGTAATTCCACTTACAGCCTGCATCCCCCATACTGCCAGGACAATAAAGTTGTTCGTTTGAAAAGGCACATTCACGAAAGCTCTGCAGAAATCCACATGGAGTGCTCTCCTGAGTATGTTCAAAGTGATGTAAGAAAGGCTTGTGTACAGGTAACTGTCCACGGCCAAGACCACTGAATAGGAGCCAATGAATCCACAGCTCAGTATGCTCAGTATTCTTAAGCAGCCCATGAAAACCACTGGAATGAAAATGGCTATACAAGAGAAGGTCACCCAGAATACTGCATCGACACAGAAAATCTTTAGGTTTCCCAGGGGAGTGAAGAAAGCCACTGACGCGACGAGGAAGCCCAGCACCAGTCCGACACACAGCATGCAGAGCGTGAGGACTCCAAATCACCACCAAGCAGCGACCAGGAAAACCCCACTGATGCTTCCGGCGACGGCTGTCACAATCAGGCGGACATCATACTTAATAGGTGCCAGTCTTGTAATCAGTATATAAAAGAAGAATCCCACGAAGATAAGCCTATAAAGAATAGTTCTGTTTTCCAGAATCTGTGTCCAAAGAATCAGATGAAGAGGCCAAGCAGGGCAAAAAGAGTGAAGAAGACTTTGGTAGATACTCTTCCAAGGGAAGAACAATTACCCTCCTCTGCCTCAAAGCTGCAAGCATATGTGTGAGTGGGCATGTAAGCTGTGGACGTGTTTAGAATTGGATCCCGAATGATGACATTGTAAATGACACCCTGTCCCCGGAGAGAGGAGAAGGAAACACTTGTCTTATTGTCAGCTGTTAGGGTGACCACCTTGACAGCACTGGCCTGCACCTGAGGCACCTCAGCCATCCTCTGCAGATGTCTCAGCAACACCTCTTCAGTGAGGTCGTTCTCGGGCAGAAAATACTGATAGACATCATACTGCAACCTCCACCTGGAGTCCGGGCCCGTCTTGACGTCACATGATGGAGAATCTGCACCTCTCGCATAGCCTAGGTTTGNAATATTGTATTGGTCTCGGCCATACATCAACATGAATCAACCCCTCCTCTTGACATGTCTTTCTGTTACAGTTTCTCCAAGGGCTCCTTCAGTGTTTTCCAAATGAATACATGTGTTCTTCTAATCCTAGTCCCTTCCTGGGCTTTCCTTCATCATGCTAATTCTCTGACTCCCCCGCTGTTAAAACCTTTCTAATTCAAAGAACTATACTTATAATAAACACTTTTAATAGGATTATAGTTATCTCTAAGTTCTCACCCACAAGTCCTGCATTCTGCACAGTAATAAGGAGTTGATGATAGAAAGGTTACCGCTTTCCGAGTAGGACAGTGGAATGGCCACATTTTGGACAGGCTCAGGGTCTAATGTCTCCAAGTGCCAAGTGCACATACTCTGCTCTGGTCTAAGAATGGAAACCAGTCCTTTGTCAGTGCCCGTCCCTGAGGCATTAGGGAGAGTCTCAAAAAAAGAAATTGTATTCTGATACTGTGAGTGTATTTGGAAAATAACAAAAGTGACATTGCTGGAAATATGACGCAAAATAGCTTCCTCTGGAAAGGGCTTCTTGAGCTCCAGGTATCTAAATTTCCCCACAGAAAATTCCAGAAGACCCTCGCTGGAGTTTCCGACGATCTCAGCTCCGCCGGCTGCCCGGGTTACCGAAGCTAGCACCACGATGAGCAGCAGCCGAAGGAGCCCCATCGCTGCCTGGGCCGGGCCCTGCTGTCTCGCCAGCGCTACCCCGGGTCCCCGGCGCCTGGCGCCATCACTTCCCAGATGCACTCGCTGCACACCTGCCAGCCCCGAAGAGTCACGCAGCGGGGGCCCCACTCCACTACTCTTGCCTGGAAAGTCTCATGAACGGAGGAGGCTGCTAGGCTGCAGTCCATGGGGTCACAAAGTCGGACACAACTGAACGATTTCACTTTGACTTTTCACGTTCATGCATTGGAGAAGGAAATGGCAACCCACTCCAGTGTTCTTGCCTGGAGAATCCCAGGGACGGGGGACCCTGGTGGCCTGCCGTCTATGGGGTCGCACAGAGTTGGACACGACTGAAGCGACTTAGCAGCAGCAGCATATTCACAGGTAACACTATTGTCTATGTAGAAAATCTCAAGGAATCTACAATAAAAGCTTCTAGAAGAGGACATAAAACCAATATACAAAAAGTCAATTGTATTTGTATAAAATAGAAGACAAAAACAATAAGAAATAACAAAAGTATTAGTTTAAAAAAGTAAAAAAAATTGGATTACTCACACCAACAAATTTTAAGACTTAATATAAAGCAATGGTACTCAAGATAATGTAGTGTTGGTGAAAAGACTGACAAATCATTTGAATGTAACAGAGTTCAGAAGTAACAAGATACAACTGATTTTTACAAGGTTCAAAGGCAATTCAATGGACAAAGTAGTCTTCTTAAATGGTGCTGGAACAATTGGCTGTCCACATGCAGAGTTATGAACTTGAACCCATATCTTACACTACTTAACAAAAATTAACTCAAAATTCTTGTAGTCTCAAATGTAAAACCCAAAACTATAAAATACCTGGAAGTTGATATAGGAGAAAATCTTTGTGACCTTGGCTTGTGCAAAGATCATTTAGATAAGACACACAAAGTACAAACCACAAATGAAAAAAATTGATGTAATTTAAAACTTGGAATTCCTTAAAATAAAATTTTTAAAATTGTGTTCTTCCAGAGATAATGTTGAGAAAATGAAAAGACAAGCGATGGACAGGGAGAAAATATTTGCAAAGCACATATCTGATCAAGGGCAATGAATCAAAATCTATGAAGACCTCTCTGAGTTCCTGTGGTAGGCTGAATGATGTCTCCCAAAGTTATCTGGGGCTTAATTCCTGGAATCTATGAATGTCATCTTATATGAAAAAAAGGAACTTTGCAGATGTGATTAAATTAAGGATCTTGAGATGGAGAGATTATCCTGGATTATTTGGATGGGCCCTAAATGTAACTGGGGCTTCCCTGGTGACTCGGATGGTAAATAATTTGCCTGCAATGTGGGACATCTGGGTTCAATCCCTGGGTCAGGAAGATCCTATGGAGAAGGGCATGGAAACCCACTCCAGTATTCTTGCCTAGAGAATCCCATGGAGAGAGGAGCCTGGTGGGCTACCGTCCATGGGATCCCAAAGAATCTAACATGACTGAGTGACTGAATACGCACACAAGCAAAAAGACATTTCAAATTGGTACAAGCACTAAGCTGAGAAAAGTGACAATGTAGATAAATATTTATGTAGCTTGGAAATTGTCCTTGAATATGTTTAAGTGGGGGGGGTGGAGTTTGAAAAATAACAAGAAACAAATGCAATTTGTGGTTACCCACATGCATATGCATGCACGTATGTTTATATGCCTGGAAGGAAAAGCATAAAAATATCAATTGTGGTCATCCGTGGGCACCAGGATCTCTCCTTTATAAACTTCTTTCTTGATACGTGGCCTTGGAAAAGACATTTTCCCTCTTTTGACCTTGATTTTTGCATGAGTGAAGTGACAAAACTGTACTAACACATTTCTGTCTCAGGGCCTTTGAGTTTGCTACTCTTCCCTCACTGTTGCATTTGCCTGGGACACGGCTTGACTTAACAGCTTCATTTAGCCTGACTCAAGTCTCAGCAACTCAGAGGAGCTTTCTCTGTCCATCTTGACTGACAAAGCGCCCATCACTTTCAGTCCCTGTGTGCTGTTTTCTATCTTCTTCATGGCAGCTTTCCCTGCCCAACATCGTCTCATATATATTATGCCTATTATTTGTCTGTCTCACTAGAATATGAGCTCTGTGAGGGAAGAACTTTGGTTTGTTTTCTTCATTGCTGCTTCGCTCACAATGAGAACGATTCAGATACTTAGTAGGTGCTCAATAAATATCTATTGACTAGTTAGCTGAATACATCTCTCAAAGTGACCCTTCTAAAATCTGTCACCTCTTCCAAAATGTTCATGATCTTAAGGAACTTACAGTCCAATTGCAGGGACGCAATCCAAAAGTGAACCGGCCACCACTTGAGTCACCACAAGCAGCACTGGGACAGAACAAGGGGGAAGAGTTGAGTCAGGAAGCAAAGAGAGGACTTGGGATTGGTAAAGTGACCTTTCAGGCTAGCCTTTGTGTGACAGGTGGTGGGGATGCCAACTGGGAAGACTCATGACAAATCTTGCCATCAGAATATGCCTTGATTTTACAGCTTTCTCAGGAGTCATTTCTCCAAGAAATTCGGAAAACACTCTCTCTGAATCCCTCATAGCCAAACCTTCTGTAGTTCATGCCTCATTAAAAATCAGGATATGCTCAGTTTGTTTCACCAGCCTTCCCAAATAAGAGGAAGCCCAACACATGAAAAAAAAGTGATGCAGCCCCATGAGAGTGACAAGGCTGGAACCAAGCTTCCCACTGAAGGACTTCAGTAGCTAAGATGCTGAAGGACTTTGGCTCCCCAGCTGCCTCTGTGCCAGCTGCCAGGGTCGTGTTTGCTCCACAGAGACCTGGAAGCTGCCAGACTTGGCCACAAGTGTTTATGCTGCTATGTTGGCCTTGGCTCTGGTTCCTTGCCTGCTTCTGTGCCTTCTCGAACTCAGCAGCAACTCAAGCCACTTGGTCTCTGAGAATTCTCTTGAAGGATCCCCTCCCCCAAAGATGCTTCTGAGTGCAAGCAATCTGGGAGCCTTAGTGAGGATTAGGAAAAGTGTGAGAGGGACTTCCCTGGTGATCCAGTGGTGATGATTCTGCCTTCCACTGAAGGGGGCATGGGTTCAGTCCCTGATAGGGGAACTTGCATGCTACATGCCATAGTCAAAAACAAGCAAACACCTGCAAGATGGTCAGCCCCAAGCTGCAGATTCAATACGCAGATTTAAGCTCATAAGGTCAAAGATTTTCATCAGTTTTTCCACTGACGTATATATTTATGTATATATTTATAGTGCCTAAGCTTATTCGCCACTGCTTAAATAGAGCTTACTGTATACAAAGACCAGAGAAGGCAATGGCACCCCACTCCAGTACTCTTGCCTGGAAAATCCCATGGACACAGGAGCCTGGTAGGCTGCAGTCCATGGGGTTGCTAAGAGTCAGACATGACTGAGTGACTTCACTTTCACTTTTCACTTTCATTCATTTGTGAAGGAAATGTCAACCCACTCCAGTGTTCTTGCCTGGAGAATTCTAGGGACAGGGGAGCCTCGTAGGCTGCTGTCTATGGGGTCGCAGAGAGTCAGACATGACTGAAGCGACTTAGCAGCAGCACCAGCATGTACCAAGACAGGTTTCAACATTCAATATCAATTCAATTATTTACAATCCTCACAAGAACTCTTATGATTCCCATTTTACAGATTAAGAAACTGAGGGACAGAGAAGTAACTTGTGCAAGATCACATAGCTAGTGACAGGATTGGTACACTACCAAAGAAGAAAACAAAACAACACCTTACACGTGGTAGGCACTCCAGAAGTAAATGGGTGATTGAATCCATGAATGGAACTGTGCAGTGTTCCTCCTCACATGGCAAATCTGCTCTGCTATTCCACCAGCACCCCCATCCATCACTGGTGTCTCACCTCAGGAGGCTCTCAGGATAATCAACGCCTATGTGCTTTCTCAACAGTCCTCCCTCTCCCCCTGCCTCTCAGCATTCTTTCCTCCCCTCCTTTCCTCTGGGGGATGTTGGAGGGGAAGTGCAACTTTCTGCGGTGCGTACAAATGGGCAGCCAATCCCACTCTTCAGTCATTCTTTCCTCTGGACATTCAAGTGGGCCACCAGTGTTCCCTGAGCACATACAACACCAGGGACTAGAGACACCATAGGTACTCATGAAACAGGTTCTCCCTGCTCAAAAAATGAACAGTGGGACAGAAGATCTGGGCAAGGAAGAGATACAGCTGATATATTGGGGTGATCCAGGAGAGATGAATGGAAAGAAGACGGAGATGAGTGCTGAAGAAGGGGGCATCTAAGGGCCTGACCCTGAAAACTGCTTCATGGAAGAGGCAGTATTTTGGCTCAACTATTAACGATGAAAGGGATTTCAAGATTCTCAGTGAGAAGTGCATTCTGAGCCCCGAAAGCTGTTGGAATTGTAAATTGGAGATGGAGGGTCCCACCTTCCACCGAGGGTAGGGGTGAGTGGGGAGAGACTAGGCTTTGTGGACCATGCTTGTCAGCCAGGGAAGGGAGGCCCAGGGTCTGCTCTGAGTTTTGGAACAGAAGGACCTGTTCAGTTAGCCAGAACTCCCTTCTCTACAGGAATGACGACTCCTCTTGAGTTTCCAAGTCACACCTGAGGGAGGTACAGGCTGGTGTTCTTGGTCCTGTCACATCACAGGGACCCATAGGGTGATCTTCTCCAGAGGAGCCTCCCTCCTCCTTTCTTTTATGCCTCCTTTCCTGCTCTCTCCTCTCTGTCCACACAATCTCATTTCCAGTTCCTGTATATACTGCCATCTTACCTGCAGCCACCTTTGCATCTAAATTGGGCCCCAGTGCCGCACCAGGGTGGTGGCGAAATCTGATCTCTGGGCCCATGCTGCCATTGCCCTGGTGGGCTTGCCATCAAGCAGGCAAGCAGCGAGGCTCTGGTAAATTCCCACTATGTGCCAGGCCTTGGGGCAGGGAAGACATTCCCCACTCCTCCGTCCACGGCTGGTGCTTTGGCTTCACCATCTGGGAAATGAAAGGGTTGGACTCTGTGATCTTGCAATTTCCTTCCAGCTGCAACCTTCCAGAGGAGTATCTGAATGCCCTCCTTTTGAAGCTCCGAGTTCTGTAGGAAAATGATTACCATAAAGATGTTTCCAGGTTGGTGCACTGGTTTCTGTCAGGGCCTCACTGTTTGACAACCACTGTGCAGACTTAAGTGATATTTACACACAAAAATGTTTTACTATGGGACACCATCATTGCCCCTGATGTCAGGAGCCAAAGATAACATTCCATTACAGGCCTTCCCTGTTAGATGAAGAAAGATTCATTCACTCATTCAGCTAAGTCCAACTGTGTACACAAATCTGTAGTAGGTGCTATAAAAAATATGCCTGATCTCACCAAGGGCTCAGACAACACAAAGTCATCTGATGTGGGGAGGAAGGGACTAGTCCTCTAAAAGCATCCACCTTCCACTTCCACCTCCTTCTCAGGGTGAGAGGGCACTGAGGGGGCAGATGCTTGCGTGCAACAGCTTTAAGAGTCCCACAGGCAGAAAGCGATTCTTGAGAATGAGAAGAAGCAACCTTCAGTGGTTTCTGCCTGGGGATCCTAATTCCCTACCCACTCCGCTTTGTACTCACTGCTCGTTTCCTTTCCCTTCCCTGTGAAAGCCCTGCAAACGCCTGAAGACGGAGCTCCTCCTGGCACCTCTGCCGCGGGTGCCATGGCCTGTTCCTGCAGCCATGCCTCAGGTGACACCTGTGTGTGAGGCGCACCACCCATCACACTGACTCTCTGCTCTCATTCCTTTGAAGCGGCTTCCTGCATTTCATCCTGGGAATCCTTCTTGTGTGGCAGATCACAAAGCTGTCTGCAGAACAAAGAGATGCCTTGGCTCTTAGAAAAGAACTTCCACTCTCAAAGAACAGACAATTCTTCAACCGTCCTTTATTCACAGATCCTGGAAAGCCAACGAGACATGCCTTTAGTCCCACCCACATCTCCTTCTGACATTGACCGATGGGGAAGTGAAGTGGCTTGCTCGGGGGCACATAGGAGTCCCACACAGAGTCACATGTGGTCCCCAGTTCTTTTTGCACCCCCCTCAGCCCAGTTATCAGTCTCCTGTACCACCTCAGGAGCTGAAACTCCAATACTTTGGCCACCTGATGCAAAGAACTGACTCATTTGAAAAGACCCTGATGCTGGGAAAGATTGAAAACAGGAGGAGAAGGGGACGACAGAGGATGAGATGATTGGCTGGCATCACCGACTCCATGCACATGCATTTGAGTAAACTTTGGGAGCTGGTGATGGACAGGGAGGCCTGGTGTGCTGCAGTCCATGGGGTCACAAAGAAGTTGGACACAACTGAGTGACTGAACTGAACTGTACCACATCAGGTCTTTGCAGTTTATCCAGTGACTACTACACCTGCTTGATCATCAAATCCTCATAACAAACCATTTCCAGATGAAGTAAATGAACATCCAGAAAGGGACATTGACTTGTGTGTGGTCCCACAGCTAGGAAGTGAAAGAGGAACTCAGATTCAAGTCCAGGTCCTTGGCTTCAATTCTAGCTCATTTTTTAAAATGTATTTTTAATTGGGGCGGGGGGAGGGGTAACTGCTTTACAATGCTGTGTTGGTTTCTGCCATATCAAATCTAGTTCTTTCCACTGTAACCCAGCTGTTTTCCCACTGGATCTTGTGTGTCTACCTTGTGGACAGAGGTGAGATGTCACAGTGACCAATGTGGGGACAGACATTTGGTTCTAAAAATCCACCCAGGACAGGACAGAGAAGACCTGCAGAGAGATGATTTAAAGCCCTGTTGACAGTGAGGTGACTGTGTTTTGGCAGTGAAACGTGGTCACCAGTAAGTGCTGGCAAGGTTAATGAGAGGCTACCATCTCCACAGGGGAGGACATGGTTAGGCTGACCTGTGTCATCTACAAGCTACTTATGGAGGTAAGAAAAAAATTGGGAACATCTTAGGAAGCACTGAGCTCCTTGTTTCTTGAAGGAAAAATACAGGCTGGATGAGCACTTGGCTTTCCAGGTGGTAAGAATCCACCTGGTGGTAAGAATCCACCTGGGTTCGATCCCTGGGTGGGGAAGATCCCCTGAAGGAAGAAATGACAACCTACTTCAATATCCTTGCCTGCAGAATCCCATGGACAGAGGAGCCTGGCAGCTACAGTCCATGGGGTCAAAGAGTTGGACATGACGTAGTGACTGAGCTCTTGGCACTTGGCAGTCAGCAGTTCCAGAAAGATCGCTTTTGTGGTGATGTGAGCCTCTGTTGCCTCGCATATTCTCAGAGGCAGTGTTTGCTCCAATTTGTCTCACAGGGCTCAGGGCCTTTTTGAGAGAGAAGATAGGAAGGGTAGCTGTCTTGGCTGGGCTCTGTGACAGGTGGAAGCTTGATGTGTCCAGACAAAGCAGGAGACACCAGTGCCAAAGCGGCTCCTGGAAAGTGGGTGGCAGATTGCTGCTGTGCTGCCTTATTGGTGCAGAACTTTCCAGGCAAAAGTTCTATTTTTGTCCTGCAGCGGGATCTCTGCCTGACCTGAAATCAGATGACTAAGCATACAACTTCTCCAAATCAGGATTTCCAAAGGAGGGGCTATTTGTAATGCAAATTTCTGCTTTCTTGGTTGACAAGGCTAAGGACAGACCTGCCTGGATAGGCCTTTCCAGGAAGCTGGCTCTTCTCTCACCCCTTCTGGCTTCCTCAGGCCCAAAGTATTGGCTTGCCCACCACAAGGGGGTGCTGGACGTAATTCCTTGCAAGAAAACCTAGATTCCCTAGGGCTTTACAGAATGGGGTGCTCAGAGCACGGAGGGTGGGAGGTAGCGAGGCAGCATGGGGAGGCACGAAACTTGGTCCTTACACATTTCTAAGGACTCAAGGGAATTGTTTCAAGAATACGTCTTGTAAATTCTTATTCTTTGGGCTGTAGTATTCTCATGGCACAGTTTAGGGAGCAAAGAAGCAGAAAGAGGGTGAGAGAGGTGAAGCCAGACAAGTGGGCCTTGCAAGATTTTCAGTGCAGCTCTGATTGCAGGCATCTGTTCAAGCCCCTGTGGCATGACAGTAGAGAGATGAAAAAGCCACCAGTCATGTTCTCCTCTCCCCCACTAGAATAGAGCCTCGTGGGATGACTAGAAATCCAAGGACACTAATAGGTGATAGAAGATGTCAACTGAAAAAAATAGTGTGACTTAAAAGCTGCAAAGTTATGTTATTTGAGGGCCTTACTGAGGACTATAGCCTGGAAAACAGTCTCTCAGCTCACAGGAACTGTTCCAAAGAGGTGAGGGGGGAGCCAGGATAGGTAGGAATTTTTGCTGAGAAAAAAAAAAAAAAAAAGTAGTTGAACACCAGAAGATTAGTGCTAATCACAAAAACCAGACCTCTCAAGTTAATAAATTTAGTACTTTTCTATGTATGGGAAGTCTGGGCTCATTGAAATTCTTCATTAGATACACTCTCATCTAGGACCCATACACTATTATTCTCCATCCTGAATTCCCCTCAGGGCACACGTTTGGGGTGGCCATAGTGGCTGATGGCTTGATAGTAGGCAACAGTTTTTGTCTATAGCAAGACAGAAAACTATCATGTCGGCTGAAGGTGCCACAGGGAATACTGAAAGGAGAAATGGGACTTGGCAGGTGGCAGAAATGGGGGACACGGAAGGATTTGATTCATGATTGAGTTGTTTTGGATGTCCTGTAAAGTGGTCCAAGGTGTGGGTGTAGGAGCAAGAGGGAGTTGGGGGGCATGAGAAGGGGAAATGAATGGGGAGAGGGAAGTACACTAGAGAGATGGATGTCCTGGGGCTATGTGGGGCTGGTCCTGACCTGGGAGCTAAAGGAGCCAGCAAAGGTTTTATTATAGAAATGTTTTTAATGACTAATGATGCCTCTTGCGAGTCTCACAACTCAGGAATTTCTTTGAGGGTCTTGAAGCCAAATCCTTGCAACGTAATTATCAGGGAAGATAACATCCTGCCATTGGCTGTCACATGACTCCAAATTGTTAAACCTAAGAATGGTATGGCTTGTATCCTAGCCCACTTAGCCCAACTGAGGTTTCTGTCTTTGCAGTCCCTAGGAGGTGTAGCCCACTCTGGTTTCCTGCTTATTCAATGACGATAAAGTTTTCCTTTTCTACCTTTCTGGAAATGTTTCCTGGCCTGGAGGGAAGTTTGTTTTTAACCCAATTTCCCTAGCAATGTATACAAGCTCACCCACACCTACAGCCCATAGACACATACACACCTGCACATCCCTCAGCCTGTCCTCCTGGAAGGCAGAGTCTTCTTCCCAGGACCGTGCCTAGAATGGCTCAGCCAGGAAGGCCAAGGCCACACGTGGTCATCCATCTCCTTCTTCCTCTTTTATTGTGTATTTTTCACTGTGCCTAAATCACCAGCTCCTCCATGTCTTGCTTCTCCTGGGCTTCATTTACTCACTTCTGCAGCACTTTCCCTTTCTCCAGTTTTTGTAACTTTTCCAACCAAATCACAGGAAAAGAACAAGTAAAAACAACATGAATCATTACCGTGTACTCCTGAAACTCAAATAATGTTCTATGTTCTATCCCTGGGTTGGGAAGATCCCCTGGAAAAGAGAACGGCTACTCAGTCCAGTATTCTGGCATGATTCCATGGACTGTATAATCAATGGGGTTGCAAAGAGTCGGATACGACTGAGCGACTTTCACTTTCATGTCAATTAAAGCTCAGTAAAAGAAAAACAAAACGGAGAACAAGAAAACGAAACAAAAAAAGATAAAGCAAAATCCTGAAACAAAACTTATAGCTCTTCCGCCTTGCAAAGCTGGGTAGAACTTTTATTTCCTTGGGTGTCTTTCACTCATTTATCAGTTATGTATTAATTGTATTGGACGAATATTGGGAGTGCGGCTTGGGCTGGGCGTGCGTGCCTGGGGTAACAAGAGACCCCGGAGCCCCTACTTGACCGTCTGGAATACACACTGCACCTGCCCCAGACTCCACTGGCTTCCAGGGACAGTGGGCGGGGTTTTCTGGTGGGCGGGGCTTCCCACCCATCCAGGGCCTGCCCTGGCCCGCCGGGCAAAAGCAGGCCTCCTGTTAGGTGCAGAAGGAGCCTTCAGGCCAATCAGAGTTGCTAGAGCTGGGAGGGGAGCCGTGCCCCACCCATCCCCGCCTGTCCACCTGGTGCAGGAGTAGACCATGTGGCAACTTGACCCCGAAGTCTTGGCCCATGAGCTCTGCCATGACTGTATTGCTGAACTTCAGAGTCTCAGTGAGCCACAGCCTGGCAGTCTTGGTATTAGCAGTTGCTTCTTCATTCAACTGATGAGTGCCTGCTCTCAGCCTGGCACTCGTTGGGCACAACGTGTGTATATTGTGGGTTGTGACCCTGTCACATCAACTTTCAGGGTGCCATTGTCCAGTCCCCTTTCCCATAGCACAGCCTTCGGTGGCAAGCTCATCTGGAAAGCCCCGGGGCCAGAATTGTTCACTTGGCTTTGGCAACTGTGGCCCTGCCGCCCCTCACGGGCCGGGGTTCCTCTCCTAGTAGGAAGCACACGATATGCCAAGGATGCAGCTCCCTGGATTGACCTTGCACCACACTAGGTAGGCTGTGGGGCTGTTACACTGCTTACTTTCATTTTGCCAGAATGTCCACAAGCTGGGCTTAGTGCAATGTAGGTCTCAACTCCTGGGCTCCAAATCCCATGGGGTCACGTGGGTGAAAAGGATCCTCAGCCACAAACTCCAAGCATTTCTTGACTGCAGGAGCGGGTCCCTGCACTAGCTCTGGATCTGAGCTTAGTCCTCCAGCAGTAGACCTAGAAGAAATTGCCTGAGGTACATTTTAGGGAAATGGAATGAGAGTAGGGGACAAGGGGTGCTGTGAGACCTTTACTCAACTCCACAATTTTCCTTAGCCTCAGTTTTTCCACCTATGACATGGGAATATAAATTGCAAGGATCAGTGAATACACACAGCAAAAGGAATCACTGGACTCATGCTTAGGGCAATGGTGGTGGCAGAAGTAGAGTGAGATGAAATAATAGAAAGAGGCAGGATTCAAGAAAAAATGCTCATTCTTGAGTAAAACTTGCATTTTATTAATAAGTGTTTGTTAAATCAGTTCAGTTCAGTTGCTCAGTCGTGTCTGACCCCTTGCGACACCATGGACTGCAGCATGCCAGGCTTCCCTGTCCATCACCAACTCCCGGAGCTTGCTCAAACTTATGTCCATCGAGTTGGTGATGCCATCCAACCATCTCCTCCTCTGTCGTCCCCTTCTCCTCCCACCTTCAATCTTTCCCAGCCTCAGGCTCTTTTCCAGTGAGTCAGTTCTTTGCATCAGGTGGCCGAAGTATTGGAGCTTTAGCTTCAGCACCAGTCCCTCCAATGAATATTCATTTGTTAAATAAATTAGTTAATTCTCTGTTGCCAGAGACAGCAACAAATAAACAAGACAAGAACAACCAGAAACTCTTGCGTTTCATTGCACAGGGGGTCCTGACAGAGGAGATTGTTACTAAAACAACTCCCAGACCAAACCCCTTATTTATATTTTTTTTCACCAGGGGGCATATTTCACCAATTTGTATGTTTAAGAAAATGCAAATCATACCCACATTATAAAAAAGCCAGAGTTACTCTCTCTCTCTCTTTAAGCATGAGTTTCATTGATTGTGTGGTAGAGCTTATTTCTATTTCCTTCATGGCTTAGTTTTTAAAATGCCACTCTCTGCAAGGACTACTTCAGAAAGTATCAGTTGGTGTTTCAAGTATGGCCATTTCTCTGCAACCCCAGTTCGGGCCACCCAAAGGAGGACTTGTTGGGGGAGGGGAGTGTTATGGTTTTGAGTCAGACAGTAAAGCAAGCTGGAAGTTGTTGTCAAATTGGACTTTTTGTGTACACTTTCCATGTCACTGGTTTTATACTACAGAATATAAAACAACACCGTGTAAAAAATATTATTACACTGAAGAATTAGGAACTTCTGAATTCTCTAATCCCATCACTGATCCAGTGAATCTGGAGTAAGTCATTTCCCAACTTCAGCTCTCACTTTTTTCAACTAAAATGAAAGGGGCTCTTTCAGTTTGAGAATCATTTTCTGATTCTCAGAGGGAACAACGGAAGCTTTACTTACTGATGCCTCTGTAATGACCATACCACTCGACATGCCATTTCAGTCTCATGGCAACAGCTCTGTTTGGGCTCCGCTGCCCTCCAGCTCTTTAGCAGCTGCTGCAGGTAGGAGGTTTCAGGCCTTTCCTGAGTGGCCAGAGGGCTGGCTAATTTCTATCTTTCTCTTACAGTATCTGAGTTTATGCTACAAGTTCTTTCTCCATCTACTGTGAGATGAGCTCACAGTAAATATTGGTAGAATGTAAAAGTCAGCAAGAAAAAGAGGTACAGAGGTTTAGCTTATATAAAACACCAATATGCTAATAAGATTAGCCAGGCATTTTGTCCCACCTCAAATCGTATTTATGAACAGTTGTTGCCTGCGTTATCACACAACTGCCCCAGAGGCTGCTAATGTGCCAGCCTGGGAGACAGGACTTGAGTGATGTTCCATTAGATAAATGTGTGACTTTTGACAAGTCCCTTCCAGATCAGTTTCCTCATGTGTACAAAGAGGAGCTTAGAATACCATTATGGGCTGAATTGTGTGCCCCATTCACCCCAAGTTTGTGTGTTGAACTCCTAACCCCTCAGAATGTGAGTTTACTTGGAAATAGGGTCATTGTAATTTTTAAATTACAGTCATACCTTAATTAGGTCATACTGGAGTAGATTGTTGTTTAGTCGATAAGTCATGTCTGACTCTTTATGACCCTAGGTACTATGGCCAGCCAGGCTCCTCTGGCCATGGGATTTCCAAGGCAAGAATACTGGAGTGAGTGGCCATTTCCTTCTTCAGTAGATCTTCCCGACCCAAGGATTGAACCTGAGTCTCCTGCACTGGCAGGTAGATTCTTTATCACTGAGCCGCCAAGGAAGTCCTGGCATTGGAGATACGCAAAGTCGAAAAGCAAATATCCCTCCCCCTTGCATTCATTCTAAGTTTTAAAAGATTTAGTTGGCTAAATATAGCATAGTTTATTTTAGTTTAGTAATAATTTGTGCATTTACTCATGAGTTAACTAAGATTACCTCATCAATGTGATATAATTAGTGCCAAAAATCAAAAGGAAGGTGATCTTTTTAAGTAGCTGTTGATCTCTTATGGTGAGTAAATACGTTCAATTCATTAGGTTTTTAAAAATATTAAAAAATCTCAGGACCCCCTTTACTACATTTTTAAATATAAATTTATTTATTTTAATTGGAGGCTAATTACTTTACAATATTGTATTGGTTTTGGCATACATTAACATGAATCCACCACGGGTGTACACGTGTTCCCTAACCTGAACCCCCCTCCCACCTCCCTCCCCATACCATCCCTCTGGGTCATCCCAGNCTGCGCCCGCTGCCGCCGCCGCCGCCACCATCGGGCGTCACCTGGGCGCCGCGCCTGCGCGCTGCGGCCACAGCCCGGCACTCGCCGGCACTTCCGGCGTGGCCCGCCTGGACCGGTTGCCCGCCTAGCCGAGTGCGACCGCGGAGCCCAGCCGGCGCCTGAGCGTCTGAGCTGCGGCCGTGGCGACGCCATGGAGCGCCTTGATAAAGCGGCGCTGAACGCACTGCAGCCGTCCGACTTCAGGTAGTCCGGAGTGGGCTGGAGTCAGGCGGGGGCCTAGAGCACCAGGCGGACTGGCCCGGGCCGGGAGCGGGGCGAGAGGGAAAGCCCGGGCTGACCGGTGGGTGGGCATGAGGTCTGGGCCCTCGGGGCTGGGGCTGCGGGCTAGAGGAAAAGGGAGAAGCAGGTTGGGGCCTGCATCGTCTGCACGCCGGGCCCCTACCCTTCCCTCGGGAACGGTAGTCATGGTGGGGTCATGGTGGCTACGTGGGCGGGTTATTCAGCTCTTGTTTCTGGTCTAGCACTTCTTTCTCTGTTGTCTGTATTGCCATCTTGCTGTCTGCAGCCTTTCTCCCCACTGCAGGGTGAGCTCCCTGAGGACAGGAACCGGGCCTTCTCCATCTCCGGGCACATCATCAGGGCTTAATAAATATTTGCTGCATGAATGAACGAATGGAAGGGACAAAGGGCCGCCCCGGGTTTGAGTCTACTTCACTCAGGGAGTCAGTAGGATGTGAGCTGGTGGCTGAGTAGAAGGAACCTGAGGAAAGAGCAGGTGGTCCTGGTGGACTAGCCTGGCCTCTGATACCTCTAGAGGTCAGAGGGTGGGAAGGGATTTAGCTACCATTCAGTGTGTGTGCACCAGGCCCAGCTTAGGTGCTTTGTTACATGCCTCTGTGTGAGTCACTCAGTTGTGTCTGACTCTTTGCGACCCATGTATTGTCACCCGCTATGCTCCTCTGTCCATGGGATTTTCCAGGCAAGAAGTACTGGAGTGGGCTGCCATTTTCTTTCTCTAGAAGATCTTCCCGACCCAAGGATCCCATGTCTCCTGTGTTTCCTGCCTTGCAGGCAGGTTCTTTACCCGCTTTGTTACATACATTATCAGAATTTTAAAAGTGCTTAGTTAAAAACAATGAAGTTGACTCAGGATATTGGCTTGTGCAAGATCACAGTATTACCTCGCACAATTAGTGTTGAAAGCGAGCAGTTGTCCTATCTTTGCAGCCCCCGTGATCTTTTTCACTCTCACAATGGCGATGTAGGTTTTTTTTTTTTAGTTACTGTTTATTAGTGAAGCCTCCAGCAGATATTTATATTAAGTATAGTTAAAATGCAGTGTACCCCTCCTAGACTGATTTTTAGTGTTTCTGTGTGGAATTTGCAGTGAAATCTACTTGCAGTATCAGTTCAGTTCAATTCAGTCGCTCAGTCGTGTCCGACTCTTTGCGACCTCATGAATCGCAGCACGCCAGGCCTCCCTGTCCATTACCAACTCCCGGAGTTCACTCAGACTCGCGTCCATCGAGTCAGTGATGCCATCCAGCCATCTCATTCTCTGTTATCCCCTTCTTCTCCTGCCCCCAATCCCTCCCAGCATCAGAGTCTTTTCCAATGAGTCAGCTCTTCGCATGAGGTGGCCAAAGTACTGGAGTTTCAGCTCTAGCATCATTCCTTCCAAAGAAATCCCAGGCCTGATCTCCTTCAGAATGGACTGGTTGGATCTTCTTGCAGTATAGGCCTTGCCATAAAGGGGAACATGGTAGGCTTCATCTGCTTCATCTGCTTAGTGTTTCCTGCAGAAGTTTATCTGAAGTGGGTAAACTCTAGATGGTTCTCAGAGTGGGGGCACAATCCTCAATTATTTGTGTGAGGCTAGTTCTAACTTTATCTAAATGTTCGAATTCTTCCTTTCTAAGGCTCGATCAGAGACACATTGGAGAAATTAGTTGAATGACCTCAGTTGCTTTGCTTTGGAATACCTCACCGGGTTACACCCAAGCTGGCTTGTGCCAGCAGAACTACCAGCTGTAGTGGGCTATGGCTGGAAGCCAAAGAGAAAATGTCATATAAACACTGGAGGAAGTTTGAAAACTAGTTTTCAAAAGTTTGTATGCTTAACGTTGTCCTTAGTCCTGTATTTGAGAGACTAAAAGTCAAATTTTGGGGGCTTAAGATAGAGAGGTAAGAAGGAATTGAAGACAAGCAGCAAGTTGTTGAGATGTGCTCTATGTAGAATGTGTGGGGTTAGAAATTAACATGCAGAAAAGATTGTGTTTGGGTCGTGGGATCGTAAGTGATTTTGTGTGCTTTAAAACATTCTTATGATATTATATTCTCTTTTCAGTAATAAACTTTTCTCAAAGTCAGGCCAGATAATTGATATTCAAGAGATAATCTAAAGAACAGACAAACTGGTTAACCTTCCCTTTCTCTAGATTCTCAAGCTTTGTTTCTTTATCAGATTAGATGATCTGAACTTTGCACACCAAAAACACAAACACTGTGAAGGCCAAATTTTTTGGGGGGGTCGGTCCACAAAAGAATTGGCCAAATACTGACTTCTTGTATGTATGTATGTATGTATTTTAAAATTTTTTTACACAATGTTTAAAGGTTACACTCCATTTATAGTTACTGCAAAATTTTGGCTATATTCCCTGTATTGTACAATATATCCTTGTGGCCTGTCTCCACAATATTTTGTACCTCACACTCTTCTTCCCCTATCCCCTCCCAACCCTCCCCACTGGTAATCACTGTTCTCTTTATCTGTGTATCTGCTTCTTTTTGTTACATTCCCTGGTTTGTTGTATTTTGTAGATTCCACATATGAATGATATCATACAGTATTTGCCTTTCTCTGCCTGGCTTATTTCACTTAGTATAATGCCCTTTAAGTCTGTCTATGTTGCTGGAAATGGCACATTTATTCTTTTTTATGACTGAGTAATATTCCATTGTATGTATTATGCATGTGTATGTGTTTTGCATCTCCTTTGTTCATCTGTTGATGGACACTCAGGTTGCTTCTCTGTCTTGGCAATTGTAAATAATCCTGTTGTGAACACTAGAGTGCATGTATCTTTTCAAATTAGTGTTTTTTTGTTTTCTGTGGACATGATTTTTTTGTATTTTTATAAAACTGCAGACACTCATTCTTGAAGATAAATTTTCTAAAAATTTTCTATTAGGAAACAGTGTAAGGAAGCTTAGATATATTAGATGAGAATTGTATATCTCAGTGATCACTAATGTGAGATGTATTAAAAGATGTTTCCTTGAAGTATGGAAAGAAAACAGATTTCTACATTTTTTTTTAACCTTAACATTTTTAGTATCTGTTTTTCCTTGTTTTTATATTTTAAAGACTCCATGACTAATATATGTATAGATAATTTATTTAAAAATCATTACGCCTGTATGGGGGTATGTGCTCAAAACTTTAATGATGGATCACACAGTTAAAAAAGTTTGTAGACCATTGGTGTAAACTTAAGATATTCCCTTTCTTTCTGGGCTGCCGGAAGCCTCCCCCCTGTGATGGTATACACACAGTTATAAGAGTTGCTTTGCCTGGATTTTCTAGAGGTACAAAGCAATGTGCAGGACTCTCTGGGACACAAGCTGTCATGTTAAGTGCTATAATAACAGGCATGAAGTAAGTGTGATTGGGTCCCAGAGCAGTGAATTGTTCCAGCTGGCATAATCAGGAAAGCTGCCTGGAGGAAGGCAGCTTATTATTTTGAAAAGACCTTGATGGCTGGGCTGTATTCTTCATAGAGATGTAGATAAAAACTGGAACCTCTTGCTGAGGATTACCACGAAGAATTAAGTTCAAGTGTTGACTATGAACATAAATTTAGACATGTGTTAAGGTTATAGAGGAGCAACACTTGCCGTCCCGAAATGTCTCTTTGATGTGCAGATTATTTCAAACTGAAAACCATCAAGGTCTCAGTGATTCAGGAAGAAACTTTAACCTTCCCCTTAATTGCCTGAAAAAATTTAGACAGAGGGCCTGTTCCTGGAAGAGAGCTGTCACCAGAGTTATTTGCAAAGAATATGGGCTAGATGTGGTGGGGTCAGGGGCAGGGCATAGAAACCAGAGACTACTCTGGGTCCCATAGACTCTCCATGGCCTAGGAAACACTTGTTGACCAAACATCTGCTTTTCCATCTCCATGTGTATTGTCTTCTTCCTGTTTGAAGTTCCAAACCCCTACCTACAGCATCTTCTTTTGTCTTCACCTGAAGACAATATTTAAGGCGAGGGTTTTGGCCATTTGGCAAGTTATTCAGTTCTCCTGGGTCTCTTCCGTGTATACATGTTATTAAACTTTGTTTGATTTTCTCCTGTTAATCTGTCTCATGTCCATTTAATTCTTAAACCAGCCACAAAGGACCTAGACAGTAGAGGAAAATTTCTTTATCCCTGACAAGGCAGTGTGAGAGTGGTTAGATTTAAGGAAAAGGGACCTTTAATCTACAGGGTAAAAGCCCATAGGATAAAAGTTTACTGCTTTTAAACATAACGGTTACAGTGATATGGATGAGGGTGTGTGTGTGTGTCTGCGTGTGTCTGTGTGTGTGTGTGTATGGATGAGGGTGTGTCTGTGTGTGTGTGTTTCCAGGATTGCTGGAAGCTTACTACAGCTTCACTGTCTGTAGTGTTATCATTTGTGATGATGCATGGGGCCAGTGCTGACATATATCTACTTATTGAAAAGTGGGTAAAACATTAAGGAATATTTGAAAGTGGGAAAGTTACTTTATTATTGTGTATTAATCTGGAGTCCTTTTTCATGTGCACACCTTTTGAATATAATTGGAATAGTATACATCTATACTGTTGGCAGAGATTTTCTGGAAAGGACCAGATAGTAAATATTTCAGATTTTGAGGGTCATATGGTCTGGCACCACTACTAATCTCTGTCTCTGTATCTCCTTGGAGTCTTAGGTGATGCATAAACAAGTGGGTGTGGCTGTATGCCAGTTACACTTTATTTACAGAAGTAGGCAAGAGGCCTTTCAGGGCTTATTTGGCAGACTGCTGATATACATAAAAACAGTGGCAAGGGGCCTTTCAGGGCTTATTTGGCAGACTGCTGATATACATAAAAACAGTGTAATCTGCCTTGTTGATTTTTCACATAGGTATTTACTGAATAGTTGTCAAAATTAATTTTAATGATTCCCAATTGATAAGCATCATTTGTGAAATCATTTCTCTTTTATTGGACGTTTTTATGTTACCCATTGTTACTGTTTTAAGTAGCCATTTATCTAACTTGTTTTTCTTTAATAGAATGATTTTAGAAACTTGATTGCATTCTTCAGAATCATTTTATTGTATTCTGGAACAAAACTTTCCCATTGGAATATTTCCATTGATTTTAAAAGTCTGTGAGCTATAGAATGCATGGAACATAAAGTGTTTTGATATCAAACTTTACACTTCTTTTCACACTGGGTCTGCCACTGGATCTCTAGGCCATTCGAATTTTGAGTCCCTGGCACTGCTCTTCTTCTGGGCACTGTTTTCTAGGCAAGGGCAAGGTTCCCAGCATCTTTTCTGTGGGTATTTATAGCATTTACAAACACAAGAATAGTTCGAAATGGCTTTGCAGGCTCTGATTTTCTCTTTGTTTACTTTTTTCCAGAAATGAAAGTTCATTAGCATCCACTCTGAAGACGCTCCTGTTCTTCACAGCTTTAATGATCACTGTACCTATTGGGTTATATTTCACAACTAAATCTTACGTTTTTGAAGGTAATCCTAGACATAAAACAAGACATTTTCACCCTTAACTATATATGAGATTCCATGCTCTCATGATCTCTTTATATCTGTAAACTGGATATTAATTTGACGTGCTTCTGTTTTGCTTTTCAAAAATCCCATTGCTCATAATGAATCTTCATGAAATGAATTTTTCATCACTCAGTTATTTGTTTGACATCATATTGGTTTATGGTATTCTCTGTGATAGCTTGGAGATCCTTTCTTTTAACAGCCCCTGGAGAGCAAGAGTTGGTTGACATGGGAGGAGGACTTTGGGGGAATGTACCCTTGCTGGCAGACATTGGAAGGAAGAGAAAATAAAGCCCTCTTTATTATGTCAGAGTTCTTAGATGAAGTGATTTATTGTGGTTTTCATTGAAAATAATGTTCTTCATGCGTAGAAGGTATCCACATGTTTACATGAATACTTGATTTATCACCACACAAAGTATTCCTGTTTAATTGCCTGACTAATTCAATAAATATATAGCTAGTAAAAATAACGTTTTGATTTTTATATTTTTATATATTTTGGAATAAAATGGAAACTTTTTTCTCTTGATAGGCGCCTTTGGGATGTCCAATAGGGACAGCTATTTTTATGCTGCTATTGTTGCAGTGGTCGCCGTCCACGTGGTGCTGGCCCTCTTTGTTTATGTGGCCTGGAATGAAGGCTCACGGCAGTGGCGTGAAGGCAAACAGGATTAAAGTGAACATTACCTTTTGATAGTGTTAAATTGATTTTTTAAAATGGTAAATCGATCTGGGATATTGATGATTTCAGTAAAGTTGAAAGAACTTGTTAAAATCAATCTTGAGGAGTCACATTTGACCAGTGTAAATTTTGGTCCTTCTAAAACAATGCCTTGTATCATCAGTTTTAATTGTATGAGTCTCTCATTTGCAAATGAGAATTTGGAAAAGCTAAATTGGTTATAAATAAGTATGTGAAATTAATTATGCATTATTCTGGGAGGAATTTTATTATCTTACAACAAAAAAATGTTTTATAGCATTTTGTCTTTTAGTTGGTTTTGAGTTTTACACTCTGGTTGTATTCAGATGTACATAGTGGAACAAATCTAAATTTTATTTTTTGCGGAACACTTCCTGACTATCATGAAAATACCAAGTCATTAGATTTTGGGTTGTAAATGCCTGTTGAAAATTGCTTAAATTGTGGACACTGGAATTAATCTGAATGTCACTGAGAAATTTTGCATAAAGTAGTAGTAATCCCTAGTCAATAGAAATCTTTCATTACATTATTTCATGGGGGAAACTAGGCTGAATCACAGCCATTCATGTAAAAGGACTGGGTTTATTAAAGAATGCAGATAGCAAAGCAAAGAGCTAGGGCACCTGGCCTGCTCCCTAAAGGCCTCTTGCAGACCAGCCTCCTCCTTTCAGAGAAGCTCTTCAATGGTCTGCTTTGCTCTGTCACTCAGCAATGAACTTATACTTTAATTATGAGGTTGTGTAAACTCGGTTTTTCCTACTTTTAAACAATGTATATGAAAGAATTTACATTTAAATATGTTCATTTTTGCATACTTACAGAGTGTAAACAATCATGAAAATCAATTATTTTTATCACCTAGGAAGTATTCTTGGAATTTTTAATCAGTGCTGTTATGTCCCAGATATATATAGATAATCCTTGAGGTCCTTTCTGATAGAAAAAGATCCTGTTTTTTAGTATCCTTGGTCTGTGTTCTTTTCAACCACTTGGTACTATTTGTGTGTAATCTAAAAACATGCAGGGAAAAATGCATATTAAAATGGGAAGAAAATGTTGATTCCCTGTAGTGTGGCCACCTGGAGATAACCACTGTTTTGGTTTACATCTNAGATAGCAAAGCAAAGAGCTAGGGCACCTGGCCTGCTCCCTAAAGGCCTCTTGCAGACCAGCCTCCTCCTTTCAGAGAAGCTCTTCAATGGTCTGCTTTGCTCTGTCACTCAGCAATGAACTTATACTTTAATTATGAGGTTGTGTAAACTCGGTTTTTCCTACTTTTAAACAATGTATATGAAAGAATTTACATTTAAATATGTTCATTTTTGCATACTTACAGAGTGTAAACAATCATGAAAATCAATTATTTTTATCACCTAGGAAGTATTCTTGGAATTTTTAATCAGTGCTGTTATGTCCCAGATATATATAGATAATCCTTGAGGTCCTTTCTGATAGAAAAAGATCCTGTTTTTTAGTATCCTTGGTCTGTGTTCTTTTCAACCACTTGGTACTATTTGTGTGTAATCTAAAAACATGCAGGGAAAAATGCATATTAAAATGGGAAGAAAATGTTGATTCCCTGTAGTGTGGCCACCTGGAGATAACCACTGTTTTGGTTTACATCTGTGTGCATTTCTGAATGCTAGTTTGATACACAGTAAAAGTTAGGTTTAAAGTTCAGAATCTGCCAATTTTATCTGGTGTCTATTTGCATTTTTTCAGATGAGTGATTATTGGATGTTTTCTTAAGCAGCACATTCTACCTTTACTCTTTTAACTAGATATTTCATTGTATGTATTTCTGTCATTAATAATTGCTCATACAATGGCCCTTGCTGTGAGTGTTTGCCATCACGGATTTTGTTAGTTCCCCTCTACTTTTGGATGTCGTAGAATTGGACAGAGGAGCAGAGACGTAGTTAGGCATAAAAACCAAGAAGCCTTTTGTGTTTATTTAATTGCCGAGAAAAAACAAAATGATTATTGTAGGACTATTTTTTATTTCTGCTTATAGTTAAATGTTATTTGCAGTTTAAATGTCTTCAGTAGTTATTCTGAATGGGACATGGTTTCTTAAAAAGACTACAGTTTTGGTATACAATTATACAAATTTAATAGGAAATTGTCAAATACTCCAGTTTGAATCTAATGTATTATAAGGTAGATTTCTAGATGGTCCCCTTTTTAGATGTCTTGTTGTACTTAGAATTTGTCCACTTAATTTCTTTTTCTATAATGCCAAGGTTTTTCTTGTACTTTTGGAATCTTATGCTATTTTTAAAATATTGATGTCCAGTGTTGGATTATTTTGTTTGATTTCAGACATTTGCTGAGTAGATAATATGGGTGTTTTTCTGCAAGTATTTAAACTAGGGATTCATGCAAAAGCAGCGTAATTTCCTCTTGGAACTAGTACCAAGCATTGGAATTATTACAATAAAAACTTGCTTTCAAACCAGTTAATATTTTCTTAAGGTTTTAACTGTTAACTCACTAGTTTGCTGCTGTTGAAATAATACGGTATATGACAAATAGATTTATTTTTCAAGATGTCTCAGTGATTTCCTCTTGTACAATGTACATACTTCAGGATGTATAGAAATAAAAGCTACAATTGAGCCCTTATATAAATATTATAAGGTAGGACTATGTTCATTATTGTTTGAAAATGGATTGTAAGAATAACCTCAATTAGGGGTCTTAACTTGAAGTGTCAGTACAGGCTACTGATTTAACACATGACCTTCACCTCACTTCATCTCCCGTTTTGCCCCCCAGAATATAATCTCTTTTCTCATTGTGCTAAAAAATAGTCTGCTGTAGAATGCATCTGATGTCATTAGCTCTTCAAGTGGATCCCATTTTACATGTGAATTCACTTTTGAGTTGTTACTAAAGAAATTTAAACCCTCCATTAAAAACAAAACAACAACCAACCTGCATTTCATGGGAATCTAACAGAAATATATTGTAAGGTTATTTCCATCATAAAGATCTCATCAACTTTGCCCCCAAAGCAACTACTTGACTTGTTTGGTGTTTTCCATTTTCATATAAATTTTATATATACAGCTAGTGTACCCAAGGACACCAGTAAAAGCAGTTAGATAAGTGTACCCAAGGAAAGATGAAAGGTATATGAGAATTTATATCCTGTTTTAAATGTATCTACTGTATATTTCTTGTCTCCAGACAAGTTCATGTTTGTTCTTTTACTTATGCTCAAGTGAAGTT
>SJYA01003456.1:343500-368492 GCA_006410615.1 Neotragus moschatus
GACTATTAGGCCCATTTTAGAAATAAAATTGTTACTTGTTACATCAGCAGCAGATATCTCCACTGTCAGGCACTCTGTGCTCCATCAGAAGAGTACAACTTTATTAACTCAGACTCTACTCTTACATTTAAGATTGTTTTTGCAAGAGCTGGACTGAAGCAGTGTATTCATAACTTGACAAGATTTCCTTTTCCTTTTTGCAGGGGAAAAAGGGTCACCTGAGAAAATAAATTATTTTCAGGGACTTTGGGATCCTAATGATATATATTACATGTAACAGATGAACAGATTAATCCTTTATATATTCATTAAAATAGTCTGGAATTCCTCAGCTTACCATCACTCCTGGCCACACTTTTCCTTGCCTGTTTGTTTGCTACGTGTATTTGAAAGTAATATCTGCATTCCTTTGAAGATGTTCTATAGGTCATATTTGTCAGTTACACAGACTAGTCTTCCTTTTTCTCAAGTTCAGTGAAATCTCACTGAACAGTAATAATAGCAATAGCTAACATCTGCACAGCACCTTACAGTTTGCAAAGAACGTTCACATATTCTTGTTTGTTTTGCTTAGTGAACCTGTTACCAGATGTCCTGACCTTGATGATAAAAGTGTTAGGAGCTTTAGAGTCACTGAATATGCTGTAGTCTTGAATAGTGCCCTGACAAGGGGCAGAGTTTAGATGCGCTACCTTAAAAGCTGCGTGTAATTATCAAAATGGGAGGGGGGGGCTTGAGTTCTTTAGCCACTTGAATCAGATTTACTTTTGTAAGTGATGCTTTTCTAACTGTTATCTGGATGGGTTTTGTATTTGTTATATTCTAACCTGTAATTTGTATAAATTTACCATCTGTTGTCATTAAAAAAGTGTTCATGATGCCACCTTGATGTCTCCTCGTTCAATTAATAGTGTATTAACCTCTTCAGTTTTTTATGTTTACCTCTCTGTTTATACTATATCAGATATGAACAGAGCTGTCAAGGGTAAGCTTTTGTGCAGGAAATGTAGGCCAGAGATATTCAAGCAGGTGGGGCCGTGAGGGATGCTGAGACAGGAAGGGTTGCAGTGGGCCCATGAGAACTGGTGGAGCAGTGGGGGAAAGAGCAGCTCCTTGCCTTGTGGCTTAAGAAAATTCATTTGGGAGTGAATGGGCTTCATATACCACTGAAGGAGTGAGGTTGGGAAATACTTGTGGCTACTTTAATTTATTAGACAGGGGAAGTCAGTTCCTGGTGATGCCCAACATGCCACCCCCTCATGCCAGTGCCCTGTTTCTCTGTCCTCTAGGCCACTTGTTGGTTGTACAGTTGACCCTTGAACAACATGCGTTTGGACCACCACTTAACACACGGATTTTGTCCGTAGTGAATACTACAGCGCTGAACACTCAGAGGTCTGTTGAAGCTGCAGATAGGGAACTGCAGGTGGGGAGTGTGGAGTTAAAGGGTTTTCCACTGAGGGGAAAGTCCAGTCCCTAATCTTCATTGGTTCAAGGGTCAACTGTACTCATTCCAGCTGCTTCCTGTGCTTTGGAGAGTTCCAGGTAGTTCTCATTAATAATATCCATTCCAAAAAAGATTTGAGACATCTACATATCCAAATGTACAGGTTACATACAATTGTATTTATATACAGAAGTATGTGATGTAAAATATGCTGTGAGCTCAGGAGACAGAAACCACTGGAATCTCCTTGTGGGATTTACTGCCCAGACCTAACCCTGGCCTGAGTCAGAACCTCGGGAGGGTGGGGGAAATACATACTTAAAACGGATTGTGCTCTGATGCAGACAGCTTGAAACCACCACTGGACACAGAATTATACATGTACGCTTTTAATGCTGGACTTGATGCTTGTATATAGCAGGCCTGAAGTAGCAGGCACTTTATTAGGCAAAGGTAGAATCCTGTGTAATGCTATATTGAAGGTTTAGTTTACAATCAGAATTTATGGGATCCTTGACCATATTGACTTCACTAGTAATGAATTATGTTAACTGAAATCTGGTGTACAGGAAACAGCCCACTTGGAAACAGTTTCGGCATGCCGAGAAATGGCCACTGTGCTCCTCTGGTGCCTTCCCCTCATTTGGAATCCTCACCACTGTGGTCTTAGGAGAGAGGCAAAAACCTAACCCAGGAACTTAAGTGAATTTGGTCTCAATGGTAAAGGAAGTCATGAAGAAAAACCAAAGAAGTGGTTTCTAGGCATATCTGCTCCATTAATAGTATGACGCCCCTGTCCCCAAATATTTTCCCTCTCACCACTGACATCATTCCACTTCATCTGACACGCATCCTGCTTTTCTGCCCTTTAAAGATGTATTTAGGTTAACCCTCAGAAAATGTAGGATTTGGGTGGAGAGCAGCTTACCCCCTTGCCCCTCAGTTGACATATCCTTTCAGGGGACCATCAGGCTGCCTTGAGGGAATGGATGCTAGAAATGAAACTCCCTGTATCTTTCTGCTTCTCATTGTCTTTGCTGCAACTGCCTGGGTCTGGACCAGCTTCACTCCTCGCCTGCTGCCTCTAACTGCTATTGGCTGCTCTTCTTGCTTCTGTAGCCATTTCAACACAGAGCAGTCGAAGGTTTCCTCCCTTAAAAGTCTTCAATCAGGCATGCCATACCTCTGCTCAAAATCCTCCAAATAGCTCCCAGTCTCCCCCAGAGTAATATCCCAGCTCCATGCATAGCCTACGAGCAAGGCCTCTGCCCTTTGTTTTATTTGCTCCCCCTTGCTCAGCATTGGGCAGCCTGTGGGACCACTTTCCCTTTACCAGATCTTCCCTGCTTGCTCCCATCTTACAGCTTTGCATCAACTCTTTATTCTGCCCTAGATCTTCCCAGGGCTGGCTCCTTCTCACTGTTCAGTTCTCAACTCTCCTCTCTCCTCCCTAGAGAGGCCTCCTAATTGAAAGTCTCAAGTCCCGCATCACTCACACAGCACAAAACTTTGATTGAAATTATTTATTATCTACCTCGCTCCCTGAAAGCATAATAAGCTCAGGAGAGTAGGCACTGTCTTCTTCACCACTGAATCCCCAGGGCCTGGCTCTGGTTTTAGTAAGGATATTCTTGGTCAATAGCAAGTAACTGAAAATGCAGTTCAAATGATGGAAAAGGCCAGCGATGGGGCTAATCCACTGGCACAGTTTAATCAGGGTGCCTGCTCCAGTTCTTTGTGATTCTCTATGCATATCCTTCTCAGTGCATTGGTGACATCCTCAGGTTTCCCTCCCTCATGAGGACAAAATGATTGTAGCCATTCCTGGGCTTCACCAGCACACCGCTGACAGTCATCAAATCTGCGAACAACCCTCTGGGCTTTACTCTGGACTAACTCAGGTAAAACCAGTGAAACGATCACTTTGGTCATGCAATGCCAAGCATTGGTGAGATTGTGCCTGGACAAATGCCCAGTCCCAAACCAATCACTTGGAGATGATGCTGGTTAACTCAGGCCACTCAGTGCCCACCCCTGGGAGAGGTTTGATGGGGTGGGAGTGTTGGTGTTTGATGCTGGTAAGGCTCCCAGCAATGTTGGCTGCAGAGTTCCACCAATTTCTTAACTGGATGAGGCAATGCACAAGTTCAGGTCTGGCCCACTAACATGCACAAAAACAAAGAATGGAGGGGAGATGTGTGGGAGACTCAAAAGGGAGGGGATTTATTCTAGAACATCGTATGGAAAAATCTGAATGAACTTTTTGGCCAACCTTATATGCATATATACAGCTGATTGACTTCGTTGTACAGCAGAAACTGACACAACATTGTAAAGCAAATACACCCCAATTATTTTTTTTAAAGAAAGCAGAATGAGAATAGAAACAGCATCTGATTTTCTCAGCTATGTGTAAACTACACAAATATATATTTAAAAGAAAAATGTATGTGGCATAGCCAGACTTTGTTATTTTAAAAATATTCACAATAGAAAATGAAAATGTTTTGGGGCTGTGAAAAATGAAGTCTGTTCATATTACTCTGTTCCATTTCTTTTCAAAAAAATTGGATGTAGGACAGATTGAGAGTATTATGCCTATTTTCCCCCTAGTATTTCTGCTGCTCTTAGGTAGAGACAGTCCTCATCCTCCACACTTTGCTCACTCTTCACTCCCAGTCCACCTTGATCCCAACTTGAATCGCTCAGTCGTATCCGACTCTTTGCGACCCCATGGACTATACAGTCCATGGAGTTCTCCAAGCCAGAATACTGGAACGGATAGCTTTCCCCTTCTCCAGGGGATCTTCCCAACCTGGGGAGTGAACCCAGGTCTCCTGCATTGCAGGCAGATTCTTTACCAGCTGAGCCAGAAGGGAAGCCCAAGAATAATGGAGTGGGTAGCCTATCCCTTCTCCAGCAGATCTTCCTGACCCAGGAATCAAACCAGGGCCTCCTGCATTGCAGGCGGATTCTTTACAAACTGAGTTATCAGGGAAGCCACAACTAGAATTAAGGTTACATAAAAATTGAGTGACCAATAAAATAAACACAAATAAATAAAAGGTGAGTGGGAAAGGAATAGAAAGCTTGGTAAAATGAGACAAGCAAGAGAAGTTAACCAAGTTCTGACTAACATGGCAAAAGGAGTCAATGGGAAAGGCCACTTGCACTAGGCTGAATTCTAAGATACCCCTCAGAGCCCCATCCCCTGTATACATGCTTGTGTAGTCCCTTACCCGTGGACTTGAATGAAACCTGCAAATATGGTGGGGGAGTAGCTCCCTTGATGGGGCTACTGTATTAGTTTGCCAGGCTACCATAAAGTACTGCAGACCAGGCAGCTTCAACAATTGAAGTTTATCTTTTTACAGTTCTGGAGGCTAGAAGGCAGAGATCCAGGTGTTGGCAGAGTTGGTTCCTTCTGAGGTCTCCCTCCTTAACTTACAGATGGCTGTCTTCTCCCTGTGCCTTCACATGCTCTTCCCTATGTGGGTGTCTGTGTCATCATCTCTTCTTTTAAAGACACCAGCCATATTGGATTAGGGCTCATCCTAATGACATCATTTTAACTCAGTCACCTCCCGAAGACCCTGTCTCCAAACCTAGCTATATTCCGAGGTTCCAAGAATTAGGATAGCAACATGTGTAGTTAAGGGGAACACATTTCATCCTGTAACAGTTATGCTGTATCTCTCATGGGCAGAATAATGTTCACATGTTAATCCCGGGAACCTGTGTGTTACCTGACTTGGGCAATGGAGACTTAAAAGTAAAGATGAAATGAAGGTTGCTATTTAGCTGACCTTAAGAAGGGGAGATGGAGAAGGCAATGGCACCCCACTCCAGTACTCTTGCCTGGAAAATCCCACTGACGGAGGAGCCTGGTAGGCTGCAGTCCATGGGGTCGCTGAGAGTTGGACATGACTCAGTGACTTCACTTTCACTTTTCACTTTCATGCTTTGGAGAAGGAAATGGCAACCCACTCCAGTGTTCTTGCCTGGAGAATCCCAGGGATGAGGGAGCCTGGTGGGCTGCCGTCTATGGGGTCTCAGAGAGTCGGACACGACTGAAGTGACTTAGCATCATCAGCAGCAGCAGCAGCAAGAAGGGGAGAGTATCAAGATTTATTTGGGTTGGCCCAATGTTATCACACAGGTACCCCTAAGGTATATTCACTTACTAATTCCTAGAATCTGTGAATGTTACCTTAAATGGCAAAAGAATGGAACTTAGCTTATATGAGGAAAGATGGGGTTAAATTTAGGATCTTGAGAGGATATCCTGGTGGGATAATCTTTGCTAATGCCTGACAACCTAAATACCATCACATGTATCTTTATAAGAAGGAGGCAGAGGGAGTTTGAAACAAACCCATACAGAGGAGAAGCTATGTGAAGACACAGGCAGAGATTAGAGTGATGTGGCCACAAACTAAGGAAGCCTGCACCCACCAGAAGCTGGGAGAGGCTTCCTGAAACACCCTCCTCCCAGTGGCGGGCTTAAGAGAATTCAGGGGAATCTTCAAGACTTGGTTCTCAAAGGCCTGACTCCCACCCCCGGTTTCTGCTGGGGGTGGGCTTTTGTGATCTGTGCATTTCTGTGTTATTTTAAAAATATGCACAAAAAAATGAAAATGTTTTGAGGCTGTGAAAAATGAAGTCTGTTCACATTCCTGCATTCCATCTGCAGGCAGATACCACAGCAAGCAATGTTCCTTACACTCTTGTTTGCCCAGTGCCCTGCCCTGTGTCTGACACAGAGTACGTATCCAGTGCGTATGTTAGGTGAATGAATGTCATTCCATATTATTTGCCTTTTAAAAATCCTTTCTAGTGAGTTCCACATTTATCTATTGTTTCTGTTTCCTTGAGCCCCTGAAGCAGCTGAATCTGCCGTAGAAGGGGAGTCCTGGGCGGGGGCAGGTGCAGCCCTGCCAAGGACTTAACCCACATGAGTGGCAGGGAAACTGCCAGAATATGGCCCCATGTTGTTGTTGTTCAGTCACTAAGTCATGCTTGACTCTGCAACCCTACAGACTGCAGCAAACGAGGCCTCCCTGTCCCTCACTGTCTCCCAGAGTTTGCCCAAGTTCATGTTCATTGAGTTGGTGATATCTGCCCTCAGTATGACGTTTGCTGCAGAATGCACATTATTCATGTTTGATATCATTTGAAACGATTCTTTGATGTCAGAAACAGATGTAGTTTTCATTCTAGAAGGTATTCTTTCTGTTAACCCAATGCATTTTAAAAGTTCAATTTGTGACAATTCCATAATAATAAGTGATCATTTTTATGTTCTCATCTGTTTCATTAAGCTTTGGTTTTACTAATTTACTTTGCTTTTAGTAGTAATTACTCACTTCCTTATAATAACCTTCAGATAACTTGATGATTATGCCCAAACCAAGAGGTTTAGCTCCTAGAGTGGCTATTTCAGCACGACCTGTCTAACCAAAAATGACAGATGTTTTAATCATCACACTGAACTCAAGGAACAAGCTTCTTCAATCCTGGGCACATGTTAAAATGTATGTAATTGTTTTAACAAAATAAGCATTAGAATATTGAATATTTAACTATTTTCATAGTGAATATGCAATGTGGTTTTTGGTGCCTAAAGAGATCTCTCTGTACCAAGTATTAGCTTCTTTGGGGGTGAAGTCATTGTCTTTCATGTTCTAAAGAATATATCATGGATTTTCTGAGAATTTATCAGACTGTCCCTTGTAAACTGGCCCAGTGGGGTACGTTGAACTTCCTATTCCAAATTCTGTGAGTTGTAAAAGATCCTAAACAAAAATTACAGCACATTAAAATTTTTTAATAGACTTAACTTTTTAGAGAAATTTTATGTTCATAAAATTGAATGGGAAGTATGCAGAGTACCTATATACCTCCTCCCCACCCCAACAGCCTCCCCTACCATCAACATTTCAAACCAGAGTGGTATATCCTTCCTGCCTCTGCCGCCCAACCCCCAACTCCTGGCAACCACTGATCTTTTCACTGTTTCCATAGTTTTGCTTTTTCCAGAATGTTATATGGTTGGAATGATGCATTATATAGACTTCAGATTGACTTCTTTCATTTAGCAATATCATTGAAGGTTCCTGTATATTTTTTCATGGCTTGATAGCTCCTTTCTTTTCAATGCTAAATAATATTCCATCATCTAGATAGACCACAGTTTGTCCATTCGCCCACTGAAGGACATCTTGGGTGTTTCCAAGTTTTGCCAGTTATAAATAAGGCTGATATAAGCACATGAGTGCATGCTGCTGCTGCTGCTAAGTCGCTTCAGTAGTGTCCGACTCTGTGCGACCCCACAGATGGCAGCCCACCAGGCTCCCCCGTCCCTGGGATTCTCCAGGCAAGAATACTGGAGTGGGTTGCCATTTCATTCTCCAGTGCATGAAAGTGAAAAGTGAAAGTGAAGTTGCTCAGTCATGTCTGACTCTTAGCGACCCCATGGACTGCAGCCTACCAGGCTCCTCCATCCGTGGGATTTTCCAGGCAAGAGTACTGGAGTGGGATGCCATTGCCTTCTCCGACATGAGTGCATGCTTGTGTGGAAATAAGTTTTCAGCTCCGTTGGGTAAATACAAAAGCATGCAATTGCTGGTTTGTATGGTAAGAGTATGTTTAGCTTTGTAAGAAACTGCCAAATTGTTTCCCAGAGTGGTGGTACCATTTTGCATTTCCAGCAGTAACGAATGAGAGTTTCCATTGCTCCACATCCTTGCCAGCATCTGGTGTTTCTGTTTTAGATTTTGGCCCTTCTAATAAGTGTCCAGTGGTATCTCATTGTGGTTTTACTTTGCAATTCCCTAATGACATATGATACTGAGATTTTCATGTGTTTATTTTCCATTTGTATATCTTCTTTCATGAGGTGTTAAAACATATCTTTATAATAAATGCTTTAATAAAGATAAGAAATCTGACAAACTTTTCAAATCCTTTTTAGAAGTCTTCCTGTTCATTTGGCTGTTACTTCCCATTACCATTAATAAGAAACATTTGTAAAATCTAAAGTCCAGCAACTAAATATACAGTTGGTGCTAACAACATGAGGATTAATCTGTGGACCATGCAGCATTATACTGTTTACTACTAAAGAATATTTGTGTGTAAGTGGACCTGTGCATTTCAAAGCTACGTCATTCAAGGGTCAACTGTTTAAGAATGCCCAATTTGGGAGAAGTGCATTGGGCAAGGAGACAGAAGTTATAAATTCTGATTCCTTCTTGCTACCAAATGTTTCATCTTGGGCAGGTCACTTCCCTTTCTTAATCTCTGTCTTCTATAAAGTAAGGGTAATGGCTAAGATTCAATTATAGCTTTCTTTTATTTTTGTGTTTTTTGTCAGTCACTATAGCGGCCCCATCAATATAGAGATATATCTGAGCCCCTTGATTGCCTAATGGTAAAGTTTATATTATCATCTTGAAATTTTTCATGATTTTGTTCTATATTGAAATGAAGAGCTTAGAATGAGGCTGAAACCTAGCAACCAGCTCTCCTGAAATGCCTCATTGAATGTGTTGTATGTAGAGTGTATCAGGGGAGAGCATATACAGAGAAAATGGTAACCATGCTTTGGCATTAGTTTCATTTGGTTACTCACTGACTCTGTTATCCAAGGATGGCATCGATCTAAATTGTGACCTTTTCTTCTCTCTCATATTATTAGAATAATGCCAGTAAAAGGGCAGTGACTCACCACTGGAACAGATTCTTCTTGAGAAAATTAGCAGAGCTTTGTCATGGAATTCTTGGTCACAGGGTCTTTTATTAACTTCACCTGGTGAGTAAGCCCATCCTTTGCCCAGCTAGTTAAGGGCCTCTTTTATACTACGTCCTGTGGATTCAATCTAGTCTAACCGTATTATTTTGTTGATGCTCTCCTCTTCTGGCTGTCATTTAGGCTTTGAAAGCACAAAGTAATTTTTCACCGAATCAGTTGTTAATTGTCATCACCTCTGTAATTTGAAGGGGCTCACGGGGCTTGTTTTGCACTCTACACTAGTTTTCATACACAGTTTGTGGAGGTAAATCCCTTCGTGGATGTATATTAATTGTGTGTCTGTACTTGTAGAAGTGGATACTTGACAAGAGTGTTGAAATTATTGTATTTTCAGTTACCAAATGAGCACATTAGAAGTTTGGGTATTAAAAATAAGACCTTGTAATTAGACACAGTTTGCTTGTTATGTCAATATACCCTGGTCCTATTCAATTATATGTCATGGCAATGTTTAACAAGTATAATAATTATCACTCGTGTTTAATTTAATCCACACTTCTCTAGCCTACCAAATTCTAGAAGGCCATTGGGCATAACTGGTTCTATTCCTCCAACAGAAAATTGCACATACTTGAAAACTTGGTAAATACCTCACACAGCTAGAAGCAACCATCATGTGATCATCTGGTCTCCCTCTTCATTGTGCAGTTGAAGCCTAGGAGGGGGGAAGTATAATTGCTTGCTGAAGGTCACACAGCAAACCGTGGAAAAGGTGAGACAACACTCAGTTCCCCAGCTCCCAGACCAGCCCCTTGGGATCTCAGTAGTCCCTCTGAATCAGAGTCTCTGGGGTAACAGTGAGTGTTCAAGAGAGTGTTAAATGATATTCTGTGCCATCTGCTTGAGACGCTTGTAGTATATTTAGAAACATTGCTTTTCCAAGTGGTCACAGCATATAAGGGCTGGGACTCAAAGCAGGTAAATGAAGATATTTTAAAAATTCCTCTCTATGGTCCCTCTTGATCTCACCATGTAAGTCTCCTTGAGTGTGAGGGAAATTATAGATGAATGACCAACTTCCCCCCAAGCTGGGCAACTGCTGGATAAATTGTGACTTAGTCACAGAATGGCAAGAGTGAATGAACCAACTTTATATGTATTTATATAAACATGGATAATATTGAGGGGGAAAAAGGAAGTTGAAAATAGGATACACACACACACACACACACACACACATATATACACACACATATATGTATATATATATATATGTGAAGACAGTTGTATTCTGGACATATTTGGAAGAATGAGTCAATGGACTGGGTGTTAGGGAAATCATTGAATCAAGCAGGACCTCAAGGTTTCTGTCTGGGACAACTAAGAGTTATTCCAGGAAATGGGGCAAATGCAGTTTGGTGTAGGGATGAGAAGCGTCTCAATGTCCTGTTTCACCATATTTTCAGGTAATAGAGGTGAGAAAATAAAGCCGAGGCAGTGTTTTTGCTTAAAAGAGCTATAACTTGGAGTGATATTTTTCTACTCTGAAAAAATAGTTGTTACCAAAACAGATTCATTTTGCCCAGGCATGCAGCAAGCCAAAAGGCTGACACCAAGGTTTGCAACAAACAGAGGGTTTATTCGAGAAGCAGCCAAGCAAGGAGATGGGAGAACAAGTCTAAGGTCCATCTCCCTGAAGGCCAGGGCCTTGGGGCATTTATGGGATACGGAATAAAGAAGCAGCGTAATCTGAGAATGGGAAGCAAGGGACAAGGTGATTGGGGGGAAAAGTGTGGGAAAAAAAGCTGTTTAGGGCAGGTATAACTAAGCTCCAGGCCTCTGCATGTTCAAAAATGGAGGCACTTAGCAGGATTTGAGGGTGGAGTTTTTGGCCCTATGACGTCCAGTTGGAGGGTCAGTGGTCCTATCTAGTCTTAACTCACTCAGCTCCAATTAGATATGGCTGACTCTAAGTTCCTGGAAAACAACATAGGGAAACATATTATTTAGGCTACCTGCCACTTGGAGGATCTGCAAGTCTTGTAGCCACAATTAAAATGACCTTGGTCAGTGAAGGCCAGTGAAATGGATTTGACTAATGGTTACCTACAGGTTCAAAGTCATTCATGAGTAAGTGGAACCATGTCACATATGGGTGCACCATTTTTCAGTTTACGAAGTGCTTTCACATCCACTTTTCAAGCTGACTGACTGTCATCTCTGGAAGTTGGTCCAACAGGATCCATTCTCATATTCCAGGAGTGGAAACTGGGATGCAGAGAGTGTAAGTCCAAAGGCTGGAATAGAAGATGTGTCCTCTCTTCCTAGGTCAGCAGAGGGCAGTTAAAACTGAACTTTGTCTTTCATGAGCAATATGTTTGCTTTTCTTTACCTTTGACGTGCACCCAGCTAAGAATCCACTTTGGTTTTCTCCTCTTTTAATACTACATGCAAACTTTATATTATTTTACATTTTAAAATATCCTCTTATTATTTTAATATTTTTACATCAAAAAATCAGACAGTAATTGTGTTGTTCACTTATTTTTAGACAATTTCATGTAAGTGTTTTGAGTCATCTCTAAAAGCTTATTTCCACAGCACATAACAAAATTAATTAAATTGCTTTTTGAAGCAAAGCTGCTTTGTTTCCCACTGAAACGATGACTCATGAGGTCCGACTGAGGCTCATTTATATTCCTCCCTCAGCAAGTAATTTAAATGTGAGTTATATAGAAAGGAAAAGAAAGAACAAGGAAAACAAACACACAAACAAAGAAAACTTTCCCTGGCTTACCTCTTTGGCAAGTTTTCCTGGAGATGGAGCTACCTGGGAGAAAGTTCTGTCAGTACCAAACATTCTTATTGATAACAGTACTGATAACCAGCATCTCCATGTCCTGGGTTGTGTAAATGGATCAGGGAAGGTAGATTTTGGCCCAATATGAGGAAACATTTTCTTATCTGTCGAGATTACCAGTGTTGGTACCATCTGCTTTGGGTGGCAGTGAGCTTCTTGAAACATGGATGTAGTCATGGCTGCTTGGTGGTGGTGGTGATGGGGTGGGTAAAGGATTTTCTTGTTAACAGTGCATGGTCCTGGCATATTGAAGGAATAACAGGGAGCCCAGCCAATCTGAACCGTGAGACAATGCAAGATCAGGCTGGGTAGTAAGGTGTGGCAGGATCATGGGGTATCTTGAGTTGAAACAATATCCTGAACAAGAAGACACGTATGTAGACAATCACTTTTTATTTTATCTAGAACTTTTCAGCACTTGGAAACATAGCACCTAGCACGCAACAGACACATCATGAATGTTTGCTGAATGCCCACCTATAGGGCTTAGGAAGAGGAGGAGTGATAGAATGAATGAGCTAGTGCTTGACTCAGCATGATGGATGGCAGAGCAGTGAAAGGGATTCGCAATGCCCCTATGTAGACTTAAAGGCTGGCTTAGAACTGAGGGGAACTTGGAGCCTGTGTTCTATCTGAACATTGTGGCTTCACTACAAATCTGTGTTTTTTCAGTGATGGGCCAAGTAGGCATTTATTTCACCTTGTGCTTCTTCTGGTGGCAGTGGGCATTGAGAGACTGGCAAGTACCCTTTCTGGGTTTTCTGTCCATTTTTCCCAAAAGTCAGTAAAGCAAGTCCACTGAGATATACTGCCATGTCCCTCCTAACTGTCCTGCCGCCCCTAAAGCCCTCTCGCCTGCCCACCAATGCACACATTGAGTTCTCACACCAACAGCAGAAACACAATCAGTTCATTTTCTTGCTTTTTACTGAGACCTATTCTACTCTTGGCTATGGTGAATTTCACTGATAGAAAGGGAAGGAAGACCCTCAGAGAGGGTGGCTAGGTGACTGATAGAGGTGGGCATGGGTGGCTTGATTTGTTTCAGAAAGCAAGAGGCATCCACAGAGCCCTACTTAGAGTCTATTTCTCCTTGATTTTTAGCAACACAAGGCCAGGTAGCCCCCAGGAACTGAAGGGACATGGAGATGATTTGGGTCCACATTTATTTTTTCCATTTTTAGAGGCATGCCTCATGGATGAGCTCAACGTGATACACATTGGGGAACGCGTATCACACGTTTCAGGGGACACTTTATCTACTTCCCATAATCACTCTGGGCCTTAATGACCTCAAGGTGAGCAGAGACAAGACTGGCCTATGGCACCCATGTAGGTGGGTTTGCTGTGGGGGTGAATTCAGGGTGCCCTTATTGAGATTATGACTCCTATTTTTTGATAACTAGTGCTTATTTTGAAATAGATTTTGGAAACTGTACCCAAACAAAATGAAAATCCCCTCCTGTGACAAGCATGGACCACTTTGTGAAACCACAGATGTCACTGAAAGGCTACATTCTGCAGAAAATAACTGCAATTTAAAAATATGAGCCTCTAATAGAATCACCGTGGAGTCTGCACCTATTTCATGTGGTTTCCAGCCACAGCACAATTACCTCCTAAGCTCTTTGCTAACAACATTAATTACCTGCGGGCCCTCAGACAGACAGACAAATCTAAGTCAGAATGCATTACCAGGTTCAACACTCTAATGGTAAGCAGAAACTTTGCTTTTATCATTTCCACTGGCCACTGCTCAAGCAAGCTTGAAAAGAAATCCCCCATTTCAGTATCTACAGAAAACACTTTTTCCCAGGTCAGGATACATAACAGCCATCAGATAATAGGAAGTAGCTACAAAAGTTGCTTATTTTTTAAGGTCTAACATTTTATCTTACTGATAGTAAATAAGAGAACGATTCATAATAGAATAATGACCCCCCCCTATTTTCCTTAATCTCTTATTAATCTCCTTATTATGAATGAGGGAAATATGCTCAAAAAGATATTATTGCTCTTTCTGCTTCCATAATAAACAACAGCGATTTTATGGTGGAATGTATTCCCTCTTCTCTACAGGGAATGACTTATTTGCTTTAGGACTGAACAAAATGAGAAATTATGACATCACTGAATTCACTTTTAAAATTAATATGAAGCGCCTGTCATGAAAATATGGATCTTCCCAGTGGGGGAAAATGTGACTAATATCAAATGAATCAGAAATCTGAAATGTCAGGCTGTCATTTACCTGAGCAGTTTGTTTTGGTTCTGTACAAGGGAGCCTGGAAGGCAATAGGCAATTGGGAATAGAAGCATGGAGATAAACAAGGCCAAAAATCAAAATAAAAAACAAGAAACCATTGCCACCCAAATTCTTACGAGCTGGTCATATTTTCACATATTTCACCTGAGTATGGAATCAACAAATCTGCTGCCGAGATCACAGAATCTTAGAACTTAATGAACCCAGAAGTTTCTTAATAGTCTTTATTTCTTTCTTTCTTTTTAAACAGAATATCTTTTCCTACCAAAATTTAATATCATTATGGGAAAGTTTGGTGAACACAGCTATTCTGGCTGAAGTGCACACGTGCGTGCGTGTGTGTGTGTGTGTGTGTTTGTGTGTTTGTACTGGGGGGCTGAGGGATATTCTTTCATACTCATCCACACTACACCCACTCACAGCCTCTGAGAACCTTCCCAGGAAACTCAAGGCCTTGAGGAGCTCGGAGAACAGACTTAATCCATTCCAAAGTCCTCTGGTGATGGATGGCTCAGAGTCTCTGAGGTGGCCCAGGATAGGCCTGAGGTCACCCAGGGAAACCAGAGCCACATTAGAGCGGAGCTCCTGAGCTGAGCTGTGGATCTCTCACCATGCTCACCATTTTCTTGGCCCCTCTGCCTGAGGACAGTTTGCTACTGAAGGGTATTGCTGTCATTAGCTGGCCTCGCATTTTAGATGTTAAGAAACTTCCCTGCTTTGCTGTTCATCTGTGATTCTTTGGTCCTTGATTAATTTCATGACATTTATTACAGAAATGAAGCTTAGAAGTTTGAAGCATCCTTCCTGATTAATAATACATTTTTTCTTTTCATAATATAAATATCATTCAAGACCCAATTAAAATGTCCCCAATTTTTTCAGTAAGGAAAGACCATTTATAACGCAACTTTGCCATATGTTCTTGTCCCAAATGCTTGTCATCTCAATTACATTGTTCACAACTGTTTGGAATGTAGAAGCCTTGGCAGAGTTGGGCAGTCATATTTCAGAGCCTGAATACACAGAATTATCTGGTCTGCTTGTATGGGTGAAGGTAAAGGAGCCAACTTAGATACAGATCATGTGCTATTTTTAGTGCATTTCTGAGACATTATTAATTGAATTCAGTTGATCTCTGCTTCAACATGGCCTTCCATCATTTAATTGCTGAAACCTAGGACAGAACTAAAGGCTATCAAAACAAAGTTCTATTTGTTGGTCAGTCTACTGTCTTGAAAGCAAACAGGATAGTTAATAACATCCCATCTCACTAGGAGAAAGTGACAGTTACTCAGTCATGTCCAATTCTTTGTGACCCCATGGACTATAGCCCACCAGGCTCCTCTGTCCATGGAATTCTCCAGGCAAGAATACTGGAGTGGGTTGCCACTCCCTTCTTAAGATCCTCCTGAACCAGGGATTGAACCCAGGTCTCTTGCATTGCAGGCAGACTCTTTACCATCTGAGCCACCAGGGAAACCCCTCACTAAGAGAACCATTAAATAAATAGGTACTGTGCCATGGCCACTCCTCGATTCTGGAGCTATTCCAAAGAAAGGTGCCAGAGTCTGGGCCAGAGGTGCAGCTGACTCAGCCCTCACTGTCCACAATGCCCTTTCTCCTCCCAGGACAGCCTCACAGAGCTGTAAAGGAACCCAGCCATAAACACCAGCTGGCTTGGCTGTAGGTGAGCAATCCATTCACTTCCATTGCAACCACAATGAGTGCCTGTGTTTTACCAGGCCCTGTACATGGAAACATCAGTATTGAGACAGATGAGACATGGCACCATCTGAATGCAGTGAGGGCTGGAAGGACAGAGGCATAGACAAGCAGGCCAGTACTATGTGTAAATTGCACCAAAGGAGGTAGGGATAGGGTGCTTTGGGCCCACAAGAAGGAAGCAGCTAACTCAGGCTGCAAGGCAAGAGCAGCAAAATCGGAATAGTGAGGGCATCTGGGAATCAGTGATGGCTAGGCTGAGTATTTCATAAAGATTTAAATATATCATTTGTATTTATTATTAGAGGATATATATTCATTGTATAAAACAATGACTCCTTCCAAAAAGAAAAAACAAAAACAAAAACCACCACTAGAGGTAACCACTGCTTACATTTAAAGCATATCTGAAATTTAGTCTTTCTGTCATCTACCTATGTATGTGACAGAAATGCTTAAAAATGTACAGATAGACTAAGTGACTGATTTGTTGCTTCCTCTTAAAAAAACCTAATAATACACAACAGATGCTTTTTCATGTCATTAAATATTCTTCCACATAATATTTCATTGTATGAGATACCTTGTGCCTTAACCAGTTCTCCATTATGGATATTTAAATTATTGCAACATTTTCACTATTATTAACTGTGATGATTATCCTTACACTTCAGTCTTTTTGTGCATCTATAATTATTTCCTTAGTACAAATTCCTGGAAAAGTGCTGGGTGGGTGTNTGGCTGGATGGCATCACTGACTCGATGGATATGAGTCTGAGTGAACTCCAGGAGTTGGTGATGGACAGGCAGGCCTGGCGTGCTTCAGTTCATGGGGTCACAAAGAGTTGGACATTACTGAGCGACTGAACTGAACTGAACTGATAGCTGATTTACAGTGTTGTGTTACTTTCCATTGCACAGCAAAGTGATTAAGTGATACACATATACAGTCTTTTTCACATTCTTTTCCATTATGGTTTACCACAGGGTATTGAATATAGTTCCTTGTACTATGCAGTAGGACCTTGTTTATCCATCCATAATCACTTCCTTGTGGCCTCTCTCAGTTGAAAATGATCCATTGGCTAAGTTTCCGAAGTAGACCTCTTTTAAAAGAAGTAAAATGAAGGACATGCTGACACCTGCTAAAACATACATGACCCTTGAGGATGCTATGCTCAGTGAAATCAGCCAGTCACAAAGGGACAAATATTGTATAATTCCTCTTATATGAGGGACCTGGTGTAGTAAATTCACAGATACAGGAAGCAGGATGGTGGCTACCAGGGGATATGGGGAGGGGAATGGGAGTTGTTCAATTGATACGGATTTTTAGTTGGGGAAGATGAAAAAAGTTATGGAGATGGATGGTGCTGATGGCTGCCCAACAATATGACTGTACTTAATGTCAGTGAAATTCACACTGAAATGTGGTAAATTTTAATGTTATAGATGTTTTACCATAATTTTTGGGAAAAAACAAAAAAAGAAGAAAAGGGGTAACATATGGTCTGTAGACCTCAGAAAGAGAGACTGCATGAAGACTGAGCAATAAATTTGATCCTTCATTTTATTATTAAAAGAGAAAACATATGTCCAAGTTACCATGATTTTCAATCTCATTTTGTAACCAGCTGAGTCACCTTTCTTTATTTCCTCCTTCTGTCTTTGCTCTTTCACTTTGGAAATGAATTAAACTGTTCTTGGAGCAGTGAAAGAACCCGTTTCAGTTGAGCTCACTGTTAGGCCTCATATACACCTGGAGGGATGAGGGCAGGGAAGAGGCCATGGGAGAGGACAGAAAACCACCGAGACAGTGGCTGTGAGTGACAGTGGCTGTGAGTCACTAGTTGCCATCACAATAAGCTCTGTGGGTGAGTCCTAGGGGAAGGGTACTAATCTTGCTATCTTCCCTAGGGCCTCTGCCCAAGGCTTCTTGCACTTTCTAAAACTGAGCTGTGGTCTCAACTGAGCCACTAACTTATGAATTTAGTATGGTTTCTAGGGATACCCTGTAGCTTTGTCCGTGGTTCCAAGTCTCAAAATCTCTTACTAGCAATAAACTCCACAACATGGGAACAGTCCTTTTCCCCAGGGACCACATGATAGGCTTGACAAGTGTCATAGATTGAATTGTCATGGCTCAGACAGTAAAGAATCTGCCTGCAATGCAGAAGACCCAGGTTCAATCCNGTGGTTCCAAGTCTCAAAATCTCTTACTAGCAATAAACTCCACAACATGGGAACAGTCCTTTTCCCCAGGGACCACATGATAGGCTTGACAAGTGTCATAGATTGAATTGTCATGGCTCAGACAGTAAAGAATCTGCCTGCAATGCAGAAGACCCAGGTTCAATCCCTGGGTTAGGAAGCTCCCCTGGAGGAGGACATGGCAACCCACTCCAGTATTCTTGCCTGGAAAATTCCGTGGACAGAGGAGCCTGGTGGGCTGCAGTCCATGGGGTCGCCAAGAATCAGACACAACTGAGCGACTAACACTTTCACTTTTCACTTCAAATGTGATATGTTGAAATCCAAACCCCTAGTGCAGAAGAATGTGACCTTATAAGGAGGTAATGTTTTTATAGACATAATGCAGTTAAAATGAATTCATTAGTGTGGGCCCTAATTTAATAAAGGGGGAAAATTGGACACAGACACAGACAAGCACACAAGGAGACACTCGGAGCAGACAGCCATCAGCAAGCCCAGGAGACAGGCCTGGAACAGAGTGTACCCTCACAGCCTCAGAAGGAACCAAGCCTGCCCACACTTTGATCTCAGACTTCAAGCCTCCAGAATCGAGACAAAAATTTTTCAAGGGCTTCCCGGGTAGTTCAGCTGATAAAGAACCTGCTGGCAATGCAGGAGACCCCAGTTCGATTCCTGGGTTGGGAAGATCCCCTGGAGAAGGGATAGGCTACCCACTGCAATATTCTTGGGCTTTCCTGGTGGCTCAGCTGGTAAAGAATCCACCTGCAATGCGGGAGACCTGGGTTTGATTCCTGGGTGGGGAAGATCTCCTGGAGAAGGTAATGGCTACCCAATCCAGTTTTCTGGCCTAGAGAATTCTAGGTCACAAAGAGTTGGACACAGCTGAGCAACTTTCATTTTAAGCCTTCTAGTTTGTGAGGTGTGTGTGTGTGTGTGTGTGTGTGTGTGTATTAACAATATCCCTAGAAAACTAATACAGCAGGTAAAGCATATTTTCCCCAAATTCCCTTCCCTGGATGCTGTCAATGTGATATACGGCTGTTCCAAGTTACTGAAGTCCCCCTGAGAATTCCTTTCACCTCATCTCTCAGGGTCCCCCCATAAGCAGGCTGTGTTATTGGGCTCCAGGGAAAGTGTCACACTGCACAAGAGGCCTTCATCCCCTTGATCATGCCTGTCTCTTCCTAATGGGCAGGTTCTAGAAGCAGAAGGAGACAGAGAAGGCTGGTGTCGAAGGGCTTCTTCATCAACGGGCTCAAAGCACCTTTTTTGGAACAGGGAGAGCATCAAGTGTTTTCAGCTCAGGGACTAGTCACTGGGAGGGGGTCACTTGTCTGATTCACACAACCCCCCTCCTCATATAGTCTTGTCACTGACAAAGGGAAGTAAAATTCTGTGCTGAGATAGAGGAGCTAGTTGGAGGAATTTAGTATGCTAAAGACTTAGTCACATGGATTCTCAATGCTCCCTAATCAATGTCACTTGGCTATTGCTAAGGTTTTACTAAGCCCATTATCAGCCTTTCACCTCCTCTCAGTTCATAATTTTGTGCAGTTAGAGTGCCTATTATGGGAAATATGTACTGTCTTTGGCAGCTAGACATAAAATTATGCTCTGTACGTAGTTGGTCAAAGCACCTCTACTCAGCTCATCATGATTTTTCAACTAGTATGGAGCAAATTGCTGTCTGATTATGCTCTCCAGCTCCATCAGTTAATGGGCCTTTTCCAATCCAGTGTCTAAAGACTTGGCCAAAATAAGTTTTTGTCTAAAAAGATTGGTCTTGAAAAATGAGATAAAGAGCTGTTCAGGGTGGTTTAGGGAACACAATTTATTTAATCAACGTACAGTGTCTTCCTGGAAAATCCTTTCCAGTTTAATTCTATTGCCTGAATTTGTGCAAATTGTGCAGCAGTTGGGGTGGCAATGATGTCGTATTGGAAATTAAATCAAATGCATTGATTTCCTACTGGAGTTCTGGCACCTTTCTGCAAAGGTTTTTGCCTTTTTTTCCCCTCAAGGAACTGTCACAGGGAAGCAACATGTTTCTCTAGCCTAGACCCTCTTCTGAACTCCAAACCTGGTGAGCCACATGCACCTTGGACGCCTCCACTCAGTTACACCCTGAAATCCTGAAATTCACCCTGTAGAGCAAGTGAACAAGGAAAATCACCATCATCTCATCTCACCAAGATTAGCTTCCCTGCCTCTCCCCAGCATCTCAGGGAGGAGGACCCACTGACTGGCCAAGCTCTACAACTCCTTCTTCAACTCCCATCCTCAATAACTCCCTTTGTATCCCCATATCAGTGGTCAAAGCTTGTAAACACAATCTTCTGAGTCTCTTCTACCCTCCCTCCCCTCACTGTCTCTCCAGTAATTGAGTTTTGTTGGGTGGACAAGGAGATAGCCATCTGGCATTCAAGTTTGCTGTGGAGGATCCCTGTGATGACCCCATTCATGAGAGGGTCACCTCAAGCTTCTGTATCTTGGCAACAGATGTCAGGAATCGCTTTCCCTTTCTCGATGGGAGGTCTGGGCCAACGAGCAGGGGAGAAGCTCTGCTTTATGTCATGGAAGCAGAAAGGATGATGTTGGCACACTGTACCTCTTCACCCCTCAGACCCTGGAACTTCACCTGGGGAAGGTAGAGAATGAGCCAAAATACACCTTCATCCTTGGAAGGCATTTCCCACTGTCCTCTGGGGTAAAGTGTGGGAGTCAGGACTGAGCCTAAATTAGGAAGTAGATGGGGTTTGTCTTCAGTGACTCTCACCTTTCTTTATGAGCTTCCCAGGTTCAGTGGTAAAGAAACTGCCTGCCAATGCAAGAGACACGGGTTCAATCCCTGGGTCAGGAAGATCCCCTGGAGAAGGGAATGGCTACCCACTCCAATATACCTGCCTGGAGAATTCCATGGACAGAGGAGCCTGGCGGGCTCCAGTCAGGGGGCCACAAAAGAGTCAGACATGACTTAGCAGCTGAACAAAAACAACCTTTCTTTATTCTCTTCTCGAGAACTCTGGTTATTCAATACCTTTGCACTGGCCTCAGGTGCCCACGATCCTTTTGCTACTGCCATCTCCTCAAAGTAGTCCTGGATCCAAAATCAACTCCTTCACCTCCTCCATCATTCATTCTGTCAGTGGGATGCTGAGTGACGTCAGCTAGACAGCAGAAGTCTGCAGGGTGATTACACCCAAGAGTGATCATGGCAAATGTCTGATGACACAGCTCGAGCACGGGCTGGTTCCTATTCCAAGGCTAAGGTATGCCACTTCTTTTTCTTACTCCTGTAGCAGACTTTGACTGTACTAGAGAAATGTTTGTGACTGATAATGATGCATAGATGGACCTTATTCCTAGGGCTCTGTGTTTTAGTCTCAGTTCTACTCCAAGAGAATACCAACAAGGAGACAAGCTCTAAAGTGGGGTCAAAGGATCTGGGCTGTCACTAATGAAATGCCAGCACCAAGGGCTCAAAATTCATGTGATGCTTCTCCCTGCTCCTTGCCTCAGCTACAGTTGTGGCTACAGTCCATGGGGTTACAGAGTCGGACATGACTGAGCCACTAACACACATCTTAACATACCACACATGGTTTTCAGCCTCACAAAATGGTATGATGCTGTAAATGACTCTTCTGCAACTTGCTTGGCTCATTAGCTGTTCTTGAGACCCATCCATGATGATATATGCACTTTATTTAGTTCACTTAACTACTGCATATTATTCCATTTTATGAATACAGCACAGTGCATTTATCCATTTTCCTGCTGATGGCCATTTAGGTGTTTCCAGATACTCTAATTTAATTTGTTTGGGTAGTGGCCTGGGTAATTGAGATTTAAAAGCCAAAAAGATAAGTGTAATATTGATAAGATTGAGAACCACTGCTTGACTGGATCTTGAAATCAATTCTATTAATTTTGCTGAACATTAAAAAATTAAATAGAATAAAATAAAAGTATGACTGGGCTTTGCATGCAGGATAAAAAATCCTCAAGAAAACTTTTGCTTCCATTATAAATACACATTGGGTTACAACTTAAAATTAATGCATACTGTGACTCATGACAAAAAACGATTTCAGAGCACTATTTAGGTTATAGATCTGTGAGTGAAATTGTTGGGTCACAGAATAGACGCATCTTTAACTTTACTGGCTATTGCCAAATTGCTTCCTAAAGCGCTTACATAAAATTACACACTATCAGTAGTGTATGAGGGCCTTGTTGTCCCAGTTCTTTGCCAACACCTGATATTGTCAGACCTTTATTTAAAAAATTTATTTTTGCCAATGTGATGGGTGTGAAATTGTTTCTTGTGGTATTTTGGCATCTCACAGATGACTTGGATGGTTGAGTACCTTTTAACATGTACATTAATCAGCTTTCCTCTTCGGGAACTGTCTGTACGTGTCTTTTGCCCATTAATTTTGTTTTTAGTTTATTGATATATTTGTTATGTATTCTGGATATCAATCCTTTGTCAGATGCCTGCACTGCATGTATTTCCTGGCACTCTGTAGCTTGTCTTTTAAAATGGTATTTGATGCACAGAATTTTTATTTAAATGTATCAATCTTTAACTTTATGGTTTGTGCTCCTGTCTTTTTAAAGTAAATCTTTTCTTACTAGGGAGTCATAAAGATATTCTCCTTTGTTTTCTTCTAACAGCTTTAAAGTTGTGTTTCTCACACATAGACCTTTAGTGCCTCTTTAGAGTTTATTTTTTAATGAAATCTTTGTAGATTCCAATGCAATTTTGAGAAATAATTTGGAGACTTTGTATTGGGGAACTGCCCAGAAACTCTGTCCAGTTTCCCCAATAATAACACTTTGCAAAATTATAGTAGTTTTCACAACCAGGATATTGACATGGATACAATGCATTCGATCTGATCTCATTGAGATTTTTCCATTTATACTTGTGCTCGTGTATGTACTTGTGTGTATGGGTGCGTCTGTTGAATTCCATACAGTTTTATCCCCTGGGCAGTTCATGTATCCACCATCACCATCAAGGTATTGAATAGTTCTTCCATCATTGCAAGGATCCTTCAAATTGCCCTTTATAATCACACCCATTTCCCTCTAGTGACTACATTATGGTCTCATCCCTAACTCACTGTTCAGTTACTGAGTTGTGTCCAACTCTTTGTGACTTTATGGACCGCAGCACGCCAGGCTTCTCTGTCCTTCACCATCTCCTGGAGTTTGCTAAAACTCATGTCCATTGAGTCAGTGATGCCATCCAACTGTCTTATCCCTGAACACCTGGCAACCACTAGTCTGCTTTTCATTGCTGTAATGTTGTCATTTTAAGAATGTTATACAGGGACTTCCTGGGTGGTCCAGTAGCTAAGACTCCGAGCTCCAATGCAGGGGGCCTGGGTTTGATCCCTGTTTAGGGAACTAGATCCCACAAGCCACGACTAAGACCTGGCACAGCCAAATAAATAAATAATAAAAAAAAATATTAAAAAATACATTATATAAATGGGTCTATACAGTATGACTCTTCTCAGGATTGACTTTTCACTTAGGATAATTCTCTGTAGATTCATCCAGTTCATTGCAGGTATCATAGTTCACTCCTTGTTTTTCGTGAGTAGAATCCCATGTTGTGGTTGCTACCTCTGTTTGTTTATCCATTCAGCTGCTGAAAGACATCTGGGTTGTTTCCAGTTCGGAACTAATACAAATAAAGCTTTATCAACATTCATGTATGGGGTTTTGTATGAATATAAACTTTAATGTCTTTGGAATAACCGTCCAAGAGTGCAGTTGCTGGGTGGTACAGAAATTACATATTTAAGTGTTTTTTTTTTTTTTTGCATATTTAGTTTTATAAGAAATGGCCAAATAGTTGTGTACCATTTTATATTCCTACCAGAAATTTCTGAGTCATTCAGTTCCTCCACATCCTTCCCAGTGTTTGATGGTGCTTCTATTTTCATTCTAACAATTCTGATAGGGGTGTGGTGGTATCTCACTGTGGTTATAATTTGCATTCCTTGATGGCTAATGATGGTAAGCCTCTTTTCGTGTGGTTTTTGTAATCTGTATACTTGCTTTGGTGAAAATATCTTCATGTCACTTGCCCATTTTCTAATTGGCTTATTATTTTTTATTGTTGAATTTTAGAGCTCTTTATATATGCTAGACGTAAGTCCTTTGTTGGATACGTACTTTGAAAATATTTTCTTCCAGTCTGCAATCCTTTAATCCTCTTCACATGCATTTTTGCAGAGCAGAAGTTTTACATTTTGATCAGGTCCTGTTAGTTGATTTTTCATTTTACAGATTGTCTTTCTGGTACACTTCGCCTAATCTTAAATTGTAAAGATTTTGTTCTATTTTTTAAAAGTTTTATTGTTTTATGTTTTATATTATGATCCATTTTGATTTAATTTTTGTGTAAAGTATGAAGTTTTTGTCTCTCTTCATTTTTTGCCTATAGATTTTTTTGCTGATTGCTCCAAGTTTCCACCATTTGCTCAAAAGGTTGTCTTTCCTTTATTGAATCTATTTGGCAGACTTTCAAAAAAAATCAATGGATCATTTTTGTGTGCACCTCCTGATTTTTTTAACCTTTTCAGGACTTTAACTGGCTCTGAGTCCCATTATAGTTTGCCTTAATTTCCTCTCAGATATGTAAAAAGTGAGTCATCATTTTGTAATGATAGCCATATTGTAATTAACAAGGATTTTACATCGATATCTA
>SJYA01003456.1:392103-409332 GCA_006410615.1 Neotragus moschatus
CAGTGATTTAAGACTGGAAAACAGAAAACTGAGGAGAGTTGTATAGACACTGGGGAAAAAAGGTAGGATGAAAAATTTCCTTGGTAGTAACCAAGGAGTGAATGGGTCTTCAAAGTGAGTAGAGATATTTGTAGGATGGGAAATTCCCATCCACACAGACTTAATATAGTCATATTACCCTGGATGGATTGAAGGTGAGACATACCCAAAACGCTTGGAAAGGTTGAAGGGTAAGAGAAACCAGAGCGTGCCACTGAATACAGTGGTTCTGGGGAAATGTTTGGAGGAGACACCCTCTCCCTGCCATGTAATCCACCAGACTTGACATGGGGAGATGAGGAGGGTGATAGGTCAGTTTCAAGGGCCACTTAAGAGTATTAAAAATGACCCCTTTCTCCCACCAGAGCGATTTGGCCTTGTCAGCATCTCCCCCTCCTCCATGAATGTGTCAGGATGGTGCTTGGTGATGTCTAAGCCCTCCAGGGCTACCATTGGCTGGAAGAGAACCTTGCTGACCAAACAAAGCCTAAGGGTGTGGCCCTTCCTTATTCCAGGAGGGGCATATATGGACAGATCAGGAAGACTGGTGGAGCATTGGGAGCACCAGTATGGAGAGGGAGACCTGGAAATCACAAACACCTACCACTTCTGTAGAACAGCAGACCTCAAACACCAAAGCAGGAAAGAAGAGGATGCCCTTTGACTACAGGCCTGGAGGTAGTGTGAAGGTGAGATGACCCCACTCAAAATCCTCATCCTCTTCCCCATTAACACTCCCACAAGAGTCTTACCCTGACCTTACCTGGCACTCCCCTCCAGAGCCTGCAGTCCTTTTCTCGAAGCCCTTGTTCTTATCTATCCCCCACTCTCTCCCCCCAAACCATGGCCCCTCTGTGCTGATTGTATTGTTTTTCCAAAAGGCCAAGAGAATTATGCAAGTGAAAAGATGCCGTCAAGGGAATATGAGCAAGAGACGCATTCTGAAAGATCTCACTCCTTCAATTAAGTCTAAGAAAGCTGGAGAGCCAGCACTAACCACCTGTCATCTGAATGAGACATGGACTGAAAACCAAACTGAGCCAAAGAAAAATCAAGAGACTGTGAAGAAACCCACCATTTCTGGTGATGACCAGGGCAGACAGAATTTGGGAGTGGTGGCGGAGACCACAGAAATCCCTGCAGAATCTTTAAAGTCTAGCTCATGAGAAATGGCTAGTTACTTAGAGAACAAACTAGGCATCAATGTGGTACACTCATGGTTATGAGAAAAATAAAAACCTGTTGTTGAAGATTTGTGTCTGTCTTTGTAGGCTCTCTGATGGTTGGGAGGGAAGAAGGGGAGAGGCAGGGGTGTGAGACAAAGGCGGGGTTCTGTGAGGTTGGGGATTGGACCAGAAGGCCTACAGTTAGCCAGAAATTGAGGTGAGGTCTGAGCACTAAAGACAAATTTCTTCACACTATCTCCCAGGCAAGGGAGGTTTCTACATGGGCTTGCAGGGGGTTGGACAGTAGTCATATCATGTCATGGTATAGATTGCAGTAACATATATTAGTGAAATGTGTCACTGGCCCCTAACCCCAAAGGCAGAAAAATACATCAAATAATTACCTCTAGGCCACGACACAGTGGTGTTTGGTGCATCCTACCCTGTGTGGCTTCCCTGGTGGCACAGACAGTAAAGAATCCTGCAATGTGGGAGACTTGGGTTCAGTCCCTGGGTTGGGAAGATCCTCTAGAGAAGGGAATGGCTACCCACTCCAGTATTCTTGCCTGGGAAATAACATGGACAGAGGAGCCTAGTGAGCTACAGTCCATGGGATCACAAAGAGTCGGACACAACTGAGCAACTAAGCATAACACCCTGTGCTATAAGCAGCTAAAGGCCTCCAAATGGACAGAAAGACTCACCCCACTAAAAGTCATGGACAACACCTCCAAGAAAAGAATAGTGTTTGGAGGCTACGACCCCACACTGATTAGATCAGTTGTTAAGAATATTTGGGCTGGAACAGTTGGCTACCGAGGGTGGGGCAGGGAATGGGAATTGCCACCTTGGTGCAGGCAGTAAAGGGGAGCCTAGTCTGCAAACGCATCGGTAATTAAACTTTTTATTTTTAGATAATTGTAAATTCACATATAGTTGTAAGAAATAATATAGCTAGATCTCATGAACCCTTTAGCCAGTTTTCCACAATGGTAACATCTTCCTTCTTGAACTATAGTACAGTGTCACAACCATGATTTTGTCATTGATACAGTTGAGATACAGAACATTTCCATCATCAAGTGAAGCCTCATATTGCCATTTTAGAGACATTCACTTCCTTCCTGTTATGAATTGAATGTTTGTGTCACCCTAAAATTCACATATTGAAACCTTAAATCCCCAGTGTGATGGTATTTGGAAGAAGGGCCTTTGGGAGGTAATTGAGTTTGGATCAGGTCATGGGGTAAAGACATCATAATGGAATTGTGCCTTTATAAGAAGATGAGGGTAACAAGCTTGTTCAGTCTGCTATGTAAGAATACAGTAAGAAGGCATTTTCCTTCTAACCAAGAAGAGGGCCCTCACCATGAATCAAATCTGTTGACCCCATGAGTTTAAACTTTCCAGCTTTCAGAACTATGAGAAATAAATTTCTGTTAAACCATCCATAAATCAGGGCTTCTTTGGTGGTCCAATGGCTAAGACTCCATGCTCCCAATGCAGAGGACTTTGGTTCAATCCCTAGTCAGGAAACTAGAACCCACATGCTGGAATTAAGTGTTCACATGCCACAGTTAAAGAACCCTCATGCTACAACGAAGTTTGGAGGTCCCGCATGCTGCAACTAAGACCTGGCACAGCTGAATAGATAAATAAATATTAATAACAACTAAAAGAGATAAAGGCATAAATCAAAAATTGAAAATAGAAAATCAATGAAAATAAAACCTTGTTGTTTATAAAAATCAATAATAAAATTGCTAAAACTTTAGCCAGATGGACTGAACAAAAGAGAGAAAACATAAATTACTAAACTTTGTAATAAAAGAGAGGATATCATTATGGGTACTACGGGCATTAAAAGGATGATTAGGTAATAATATGGATAACTCTATGCCCATAAATTTGACAGCTTAGATAAAATGGACAAATTCCCTGAAAGACAAACTAACAAGAAGTCACAAGAAACAGGTAACCTGAAAAGTCATATTCCTTTTTTTGAAAGATGACAAAATGACCTTTAGTTTCTTTTTGGGACTCTATGATTTCTGATTCTGGGTATATTGGACACGATATCAGGAAAATAGCTGCAATCTTTGTTTGCATTCACAATGCTTCCTTTCAAATCAGCCCTTGTCAGTAGCCCTGAGATGTATTGTCCCAATGAGGCTTCACAATCCCATCTACACATTCCTGTGGTGAGGATCCTTTTATATGTTCCATGTAAGTTGTTACAGAATATTGAGTCGAGTTCCCTGCACTATATAGTAGGTCCTTGTTGTTTACCTGTTTTATATACAGTAGTGTGTACATTAATCTAAAACTCTTAATTTATCTCCCCCTATCCTGCTATCCCCTTTGGTAACATAAGTTTGTTTTCTATGTCTGTGAGTCTATTTTCATTTTGTAAATAAGTTCACAGACTCACAGACATAGGAAACAAACTTAAAGTTGTTTGATTTTTTTTTCTATTGAGTTGTATGAAGCGTCTGTATATTTTGGAAATCAATCCCTTGTCATTTGTGTCATTTATAAATGTTTTCTCCCATTCTATAGGTTATCTTTTCATTTTGTTTATGGTTTCCTTTGCTGTGCAAAAGCTTTTAAGTTTGATTATGTTCCATTCATTTATTTTTGCTTGTATTTATTTTGCCTTGGGAGACTGATCTAAGAAAAGATTGTTACAATTTATGTCTGAGAATGTTTTGCCTACATTCTCTTCTACGAGGTTTATGGCGTCATGACTTATATTTAGGTCTTTAAGCCATTTTGAGTCTATTTTGATATATGCTGTGAGTGTATGTTCTAACTTAATTGATTTACATGAGACTGTCCACCTTTCCCAGTTCCACTTAAGAGTGGAGACTATCTTTTCTCCATGGTATATTCTTACCTCCTTTGTTATAGATTAATTATCTGTAGGTGTGTGGGTTAATTCTTGGACTCCTTATTCTGTTCCACTGATCTACATGTCTGATTTTTTCCTGCATGTGTCTAACATGTACCATTTGATGAATTTGGGCATATGTATACACACATGATGGGGCCCAGGTGGTTTAGTGATGAATCTGCTTGCCAATGCAGGAGACGCAGAAGACAGGTTCGATCCTCGGGTCAGGAAGATCCCTTGGAGGAGGGCATGGCAACCCACTCCAGTATTCTTGCCTAGAGAATCCCATGGACAGAGGAGCCTGGCAGGCTACTGTCCATGGGGTCATAAAGAGTCAGAGACAACTGAGGGACTGAGCATGCACACACACACGCACACCCATGACACCATCACCATAATCAAAATAATAGATATATCCAAAACCTCCCAAAGTTTCCTTATGTTCCTTTATTATTGTTTTTTATGTTTTTTTTCTATGTGTATGGTAAGAACACTTAACGTGACATCTACCCTTTTACAATTTTTTGAGTGTACCACAGAGTATTATTAACTCTAGACACAATATTGTATAGCAAAACTATATTTATCTTGAGTAATTGAAACTTTATACTCATCAAGTAAAAATGTCCTATCTCCTCTTCTCCTAGCTCCTGACAGCCACCATTCTGCTGCTGCTGCTGCTGCTAAGTCGCTTCAGTCGTGTCCGACTCTGTACAACCCCATAGACGGCAGCCCACCAGGCTCCGCTGTCCCTGGGATTCTCTAGGCAAGAACACTGGAATGGGTTGCCATTTCCTTCTCCAATGCCGGAAAGTGAAAAGTGAAAATGAAGTTGCTCAGTCATGTCTGAGTCTTAGCAACCCCATGGAGTGCACCTACCAGGCTCCTCCATCCATGGGAGTTTCCAGGCAAGAGTACTGAAGTGGGGTGCCATTGCCTTCTCCAGCCACCATTCTACTTGCTGCTTATTTGAGCTTGACTGTTATAAATACTTCACATAAATGGAATCATGCAGTATTTTACTTCTGTGACTGATTTGTATCACTTAGCATAACATAAAAAAGAACCATCATTTGCAGTAGCCCCAGATAAAAATTATGTGCAGGACATGTATGCCAAAAACTACAAAATACTTGTGAAAAAATTTAAATAAGATTTAAATAAATTCATGAATTGGAAAACTCAATATTGTTAAAATGTTAGTTCTTTACAAATTGATATATGGATGCTGTCCCCATAAAAATAACAGCATTTTTGCAGATATCCACAAACTTATTCTAAAATTTATATGGAAAGATTTTTGGAATAGAATAGAAAAAAAATTGTGAGAAGAGCAAAGTTGGAGGATTCACACTACCTAATTTTAAGACAATACACATTTATAGTAAACAAACCAGTGTGATATTGTTCAGGAGATAGATATACAGAGCAATGACAAAAGATTGTAAAAGTTAAAAACTGACCTGCATGAATATAGCCAATTGATTTTCAACAAAACAGCAATGAAAGTTCAGAGGAGAAAGAATAGCTTTCTCAACAAATGGTGCTTGTACAATTGCACACCCATGTGCAAAAATGGTGATTTACCTCAAATCTATATATAATAGCTCAAAGGACTTTCCTGGTGGTCCAGAGGTTGCCTTCCAGTGAAGGGAGTACATGTTTGATCCCTGGTAGCTCAAATGGATCATAGTCCTAAATGAAAAAATTTTAAGCTATAGAAATTCTAGACAAAAGCATGAGAAAAATGACATTAGGCTGAACAAAAGGTTTTTAGATCTAATATCAAAAGCATAATCCATAAAAGAAAAAGTAATCAATTGGACTTTATATAAATTAAAATCATTTCCTCCTCAAAAGACAATATAAAAAAGAATGAAAATGTAAGCCACAGACTGGGAGAAAATATTTGTTAATCACATGTCTGACAAAGGACTTGTACCCAAAATTTAGCAAGAACTCTCATAGCTCAAAAATAATAGCAAACTATCCAATAAAAATATGGAAACAAGATTTACACAGACACACCATCAAAGAAGATATATGGATGTATCAAATAAGATATGTGGAAGATATATATAGACAAATATGTACATGAAAAGATGTTCAGCATCATTAGTTTGGAAATGCAATTTAAAGCAACAGTGAGAACCACTACACATCTATTAGAATGAATATCATTCAAAAACATATAAAAAAGAAAAAATATATTTATATATATAAGCAAGTATTGGTGAGGCTGTAAAACTACTAGAACCTGATACAGTGCTNAGATGTTCAGCATCATTAGTTTGGAAATGCAATTTAAAGCAACAGTGAGAACCACTACACATCTATTAGAATGAATATCATTCAAAAACATATAAAAAAGAAAAAATATATTTATATATATAAGCAAGTATTGGTGAGGCTGTAAAACTACTAGAACCTGATACAGTGCTAATTTGCAAAACGCTACTGCCACTTTGGAAGACACTTCGGCAGTTTTTTAAGTTAAACATACACTTCTCATATGACCCAGCAGTTCTACTCCTAGGTATTTACTCAAGTGAAATGAAACCACATGTTGATACAAAAACCTGTACATCAATGTTTAGAGTAGCTTTATTCATAATTGTCACACAAAACCTGGAAACACTCAAATACTTCTCAACTAGGAAATGGACAAATAAACTATTACACATTCATTAAATGGAATACTCAGTTCAGTTTAGTTCAGTCGCTCAGTTGTGTCCGACTCTTTGCGACTCCACGGACTGCAGCACATCAGGCCTCCCTGTCCATCACCAACTCCCGGAGTTTACCCAAACTCATGTCCATTGAGTCGGTGATGCCATCCAACCATCTGATCCTCTGTCATCCCCTTCTCCTCCTGCCCTCAATCTTTCCTAGCATCAGGGTCTTTTCAAATGAGTCAGCTCTTAGCANCAGTACCATCCTAAGCTAGCTTTAGAATCCCACACCACCCTGTAGCTAGCTTTCTTTTGGCATTGGCTCAATCCTTTGTTCTGTGAGTGGGCCAGACTGCACCTTAGGTTAGAGCTTTTAGAAGGAAAGTTCTCTCTCTCTTTTTTCTCTCTCTCTGGCTATCCCACAGTTCGGGTTGCTATCTCATGTTAGCTCCCTCAGATTGTCCTCAGGGCATTCATGCCTGGTCCTTACCCTAAGCTTGCAGCCCGCATCTCCCTGTCCAGTCCCCTCTCACTGATGGCGGACAAGAGCGTCTGGGCTACTTCTCTGCTGGGAGTTGTGGTTAAGCGTGCATTCTATGTTTATTCATTTATTTATTTTCTCCCCAGTTATATTGCTTTCTGAGATTCCAAACTCTCCACAGACCCACCAGTTGAGAAGTTTTCCCAGTACTTGGAAACCTCTGCTCCACAGCTCCCTCCCCAGGAGGGTGTGCATCCCTAACTCTTTTGTCTCCCTTTTTGTCTTTTATATTTTTTCCTACCTCCNATGTTTATTCATTTATTTATTTTCTCCCCAGTTATATTGCTTTCTGAGATTCCAAACTCTCCACAGACCCACCAGTTGAGAAGTTTTCCCAGTACTTGGAAACCTCTGCTCCACAGCTCCCTCCCCAGGAGGGTGTGCATCCCTAACTCTTTTGTCTCCCTTTTTGTCTTTTATATTTTTTCCTACCTCCTTTCAAAGAGAATGGGTTGCCTTTCTGGATGCCTGGTGTCCTCTGCCAGCTTTCAGAAGTTGATTTGTAGAAGTTACTCAGCATTCAAATGATCTTTTGAAGAATTTTGGGGGGAGAAAGTGGTCTCCCTGTCCTATTCTTCTGTCATCTTAGGACCGCCCCAGTACCATTTATTTGTGTGTGTAATTTTTGTATCCTGTAGCTTTATTGAATTAAATGGTTAGATCTAACATCCTTTCAGTTGATTATTTCGGATTTTACACATGTAAAATTCTGGCATCTGCAAATAGAGACAATTTTATGTCTTACTTTCTAATTTTGGTAACTTTTATTTATTTTTTCTTACCTAATTGCTTATATAGGATTTCCAGTACTATGTTGAATAAGAGTGATACTAGTAGGCATCATTCTTTTTCCTAATCTTAAAGGAAAAGCTTTCAAACTTTCACTGATGAGTATGATGCTGTATGTTTGTCATTTATGGCCTTTATTATGTTGAAAAATATTCTTTCTATTGCAAATTTGTTAATTTTGTCAAATGCTTTTCCTACATTGAAGCTGATCATGTGATTCTTTTATTTTATTCTATCGATTGATGCATCACATTGATTTGCATATGCTGCATCATTCTTGAATCCTTTAGATAAATCTTATTTAATTATCGTATATAGTCCTTTTACTGTATGGCTGAATTTGGTTTGCTGTTTTATTTTGAAATTTTGCTTCTATATTTATTAGGCTGTTTGGTCTGTACTTTTCTCATAGTGTTCTTTTCTCATTTTGGTATCAGGATGAGACTAGCCTTGTAAAAATTTTTTGGTGGTTTTACTTCCCCTTCAGTTTTTTAAGACTTTAGGCAAGGTCATTTTTACTTCTTTAAATGTTTGGTAAAATTCACTAGTAAACTCATCTGATCATGAACATTCCCCCCCCCCTCTTTGGGAGAGTTTTGATTATTGATTCAGTCTTCTTACTACAGATTAATCTATTCAGATATTTTATTTCTTCCTGATTATGTCTAAGTGAGTTGATTATTTTTAAGATACTTTTATTGCTTTGAGATTATCCAGTTTGTTAGCATATAACTATTCACAATAGTCTCTTATGATCCTTGAAATTTCTATGATATGTTATAATATCTCCCATTTTATTTATAATTTTGTTAATTTGCATCCTCTTTCTTCCTTGCTTAGTCCAACTAGNCCCCCCCCCCTCTTTGGGAGAGTTTTGATTATTGATTCAGTCTTCTTACTACAGATTAATCTATTCAGATATTTTATTTCTTCCTGATTATGTCTAAGTGAGTTGATTATTTTTAAGATACTTTTATTGCTTTGAGATTATCCAGTTTGTTAGCATATAACTATTCACAATAGTCTCTTATGATCCTTGAAATTTCTATGATATGTTATAATATCTCCCATTTTATTTATAATTTTGTTAATTTGCATCCTCTTTCTTCCTTGCTTAGTCCAACTAACAGTTTGGTTATTTTGTTTACATTTTCAAATAACTAACTTTTAATTTGGTTAATCTTTTCTATTTCTTGTTTGTTGATGCTGTTCTGTATTTCTCCTCTGCTGCTTACTCTTTCCTCTTTATGATGTCTCTGAGTTCAGTTTGTTTTTGTTTTCCTAATTCTTTGTGAGAGTTGAACTATAAAGAAAACTGAGCACTGAAGAACTGTGCTGCTGGAGAATACTCTTGAAAGTTCCTTAGACACCAATGACATCAAACCAGTCAATCATAAAGGAAACCAACCCTGAATATTCATTGGAATGACTGATGCTGAAGCTGAGACTCCAACACTTTGGCCACATGATGTGAAGTGTCAACTCATTGGAAAAGACACTAATGCTGGGAAAGATTAATCACAAATGGAGAAGAGGGCAGTAGAAGATGAGATGGTTATATAGCATCACTGACTCAATAGAGATGAATCTAAGCTAATTCTAGGAGATAGTGAAGGACAGGAAAGCCTGGCATGCTGTCCAAATGTAACTCCTGTCCATGGAGTTACAGAGTCAGACATGACTTAGCAGCTAAATAACAACAGCAAACATGCATAGTAACATTATTTATTTGAAATTATTCTTGCTTTTGAGTAAGGCATTTATTGCTATTAAATCTCCCCTTAGAAACTGTTTTTGCTGTATCCCACAAGTTTTGGTATCTTGTGTTTCCAATTTTACTTCAAGAAACTTTTAAATTTACATTTTAATGTCTTCTTTGATCCCTTGATTATTCAGGAGACTGTAGTTTAATTAGGTATTTCCCAGTTTTTTCCTTGTTATTGATTACTAATACAATACCATATAATGTCTTGTGATATCAGTATGTTTAATTTGTTGTGAGTTGTTTATGTGTGGGGAGATGTGTATAATTACTACAGAATTGTCCCTTGTGGTAACTTTGGGATAATATAAAATATATTATACTCCTAAAAACTCTTTGAATGTTAGATTTTGAAAATGCATATCAATGCAAATCTAGCAGACTGTGGTGTTTGGTAAAAGANTTGTGAGTTGTTTATGTGTGGGGAGATGTGTATAATTACTACAGAATTGTCCCTTGTGGTAACTTTGGGATAATATAAAATATATTATACTCCTAAAAACTCTTTGAATGTTAGATTTTGAAAATGCATATCAATGCAAATCTAGCAGACTGTGGTGTTTGGTAAAAGACAAATAAATCATATTATAGTTTATAGACCCTTTGCCCACTGAGCTGACCTCCTCCTAGCTTTTGAATTCTGGACATTTTTTTCTTTATTTGGAATTTCAAGGTTTTATTTATTTTTTCTGTTTTTTAAGAAATGTTTATCTATTTTATATTTAAATTTTGTAGCGTATGGTTGATGTATAACATTGTGCTTGTTCTAGGTGTACAGCATAGTTCCAGTTGTTTAGCTGTGCTTAGGCACTCAGTCATATCCAAGTCTTTGTGACTCTTGGACTGTAGCCTACCAGGCTCCTCTGCCCAAGGGGTTTTTCCAGGCAAGAATATTAGTATGGGTTGCCATGTCCACCTCCAGGGAAATTTTCCCAACCTCGGGATCAAACCCAGGTCTCTGGCATTCTTTACCATCTGAGCCACCATGAAAGCCCATGAATACTAGAGTAGGTTGCCTATCCTTTCTCCAGGGTATCTTCCTGACCCAGGAACTGAAATGGGGTGTCTTGCATTGCAGGTAGATTCTTAACCAGCTGAGCTACCAGGGAAGTCCAGTTTCAGCTATATGAATTTATTTTTTCAATTTTTTCCCTTATATATCATTACAGGATATGGAGAAGACTGCCCTTTGTTATACATCAGGTCTTTTTTGGTTATCTATTTTATGAATAGTAGTGTCTGTATGTTAATCTCAAGTTCCTAATTTATTCTTCCCCTTACCATATTTCACCTTTGATATTCATAAATTGGTTCCCTACATCTGAGAGCCTCATCCCATTTTATAAATAAGTTCATTTGTACCTTTTTTTTTTTTTTTTAAGATTTCACTATGGGCTCCAGAGTTATCTGAATTATCTGGGGAAACTTATACTCTTTCAGTAAATGGGACTATGTTTCAGCTCCGTGCCTGAATAGCAGGGGAAGAGCTGCTCCAGGCTACCCTCAGTTTTCCAAACAGGTTCTCTAGTTTACAGGGATCAGGGATTACTCTTAGCCTTGCCTATGAATTACTCTTNTTTCCTTCCAAGGAGTAAGTGTCTTTTAATTTCATGGCTGCAATCACCATCTGCAGTGATTTTGGGGCCATAATGCCTTGCCTTTAGTTAACAGGTGATCATTTGAATCAAATATGCATTTTTATTTCAAACAAATCAGTGATAAATATTTGAAAAGACATTTTCTTTTGAATTAATATTAAGTCTATAGTAACAGGGAAGCTTTCTTGCTTTTTTAAATAGATCTTATTTATGCCAAGAAAAAAAGATAAAGTCAGCCACTGTTTCCACAGTTTCCCCATTTATTTGCCATGAAGTGATGGGATCAGATGCCATGATCTTCGTTTTCTGAATGTTGAGCTTTAAGCCAACTTTTTCACTCTACTCTTTCACTTTCATCAAGAGGCTTTTTGGTTCTTTTTCACTTTCTTCTATAAGGGTGGTGTCATCTACATATCTGAAGTTATTGATATTTCTCCCAGCAATCTTGATTCCAGCTTGTGCTTCATCCAGCCCAGCTTCTCTCATGATGTACTCTGCATATAAGTTAAATAAGCAGGATGACAGTATACAGCCTTGAGGTACTCCTTTCCCTATTTGGAACCAGTTTGTTGTTCCATGTCCAGTCCTGAATGGAATATTACTTAGTCATAAAAAGAAAAAAATGACCGATACATAAAATAATGTGAGTGAACTTCAAATGCATTATGTTGGGTTAAAGAAGCCTCTTTGAAAAGGCTACATACTCTGTGACTTCATTCCTATGACATCATGGAAATGGCAAAATTATGGGGTAGAGAACTGGTCAGTGGTTGTCAGGGGTTATGTGTGTGGGACAGGAACTTTGATTACAAAGGGGTAGCATAGAGAGCTGTAGGGGGGATAGTTATGGAACTGTTCTGTGGCTTGGTTATGGTAGTGTGGCATGATTCTGTGTAAATTAGAAAACATTTAATTATAAACATTATAAACTGAAAAAATAATCCCTCCAGGTGGTTTCTGGGTAAAAGCTTGTGAAGGAGCAAGGGCAGGTGTGAGCAGGCCAGTTTCTCTAAGAAGTTCTTCCAATTCTTCAGTGAGAGGCACAGGTAGACTGGGCCAGGTTAGGGACAGAGGAATTGCATCAAGATTTGAGAGCTCTGAGGAGACAGAGTAAACACCAATGTATAGTGATTGATTAATCATGTCTCAGTGGGAGTACACCAAGTCTCGAATGACTCCTAGGTTTCTAGTTTGGTAACCAGTTAGAATTGCCATTTATAAAACAGAGAGCAGAGGAGGAAGGCCAAGAATTGGAAGAAGGATACTCTACTTATCTGGAGACATAGCACACGGCAGAACAAATTCTATCTGTGGATGGATGTCAAGGTAGAGATGGTCAGCAGTGAGCCAGAGACCACGATTTGGGAGCCCAGCAGCTTGGAAGCCGTTGTCACGTGCAACATGTTTCTGTTTTCATCTGACCCTCTGTTATATTTGACAGTTTGCCTCTGCCTCCTTCTTGCAGCCCTCTGCTCTCTTAACTACTGAGACACTGCACCATCCTGATTCTCTTCACGTTTCTGTGCCTTTTTTCCAGACTTCTCTGTGGATTCTTCTTTGTCCATCAATAACTCTTGAGAACCTACTGTGTGCAAGGTGTCATACTATGTATTAAAGATGTAATAGTAAGAGTGAGCCGGTTCATGCCCTGAAGGACTGTAGGGTCTAGTGAACTCTTCCTTGGCCTGCTCTTTATTCATTTATTTTTTTTACAAGTAAAAAAATTATAAATTGTGGTAACAGCTATAAAGGTACACACATAAGGTGAGAAGACACAGATCAAAGGACAGTGGTGGCCAGAGATGATGGTGGCATCAGAGAAGGGCATGGATGTGAGGTATTTTTTGACGTTATATTCAGCGTTTGTAGCAAATGGAACTGAGAAGTCACAGCTGTGAGAGGAGGAACGTGATGAGAATCCAGTGCTATGGTGGCAAAGAGAGGACACCATTTGCAATTGCTACCTTGGTAGTTGTATGGGATTAGATGGCACAGGCCCCTCTGCCTGGCTGGGGTATATATAGCTCTTAGTGTGGCCTGCTCTTTAAGTTATAGAATGCCCAGGCTCCTGCCCACCACTCTTCCTGGTGTTCAGATACCATCCTGTTTGAGTCCAGCTAAATAATTTGCCATGTGTACCTTCTGACCTCTTGGTAGTCTTTGGCTAAGTGAGCCTTATTTATCCTGAGCATACTTGAACCTATCCTCAAGTGGTGGCCCTGCCTTTGCCATTGAGTGCTTGTGAGACTTCAGTATGCCCCTTGCCCCTCCCTTGGCTTCCAGGCTCTGAAAGTGAAAGCCCTTCAGTCATGTCAGACTCTTTGTAACCCCATGGACTTCTCAGGGCAGAATTCTGATTTCATGGAATTCTCAGGGCAGAATACTGGAGTTGGTAGCCTTTCCCTTCTCCAGGGGATCTTCCCAACCCAGGGATCAAACCCAGGTCTCCTGCATTGCAGACGGATTCTTTACCATCTGAGCCACAAGGGAAGCCCAGGCTTTATCTGTCCAAAAAGAGGGCAGGGTGTTTTTAGGACAGGCTGTAATTCTGTTTGCTCAGACTCTTCTCCAGACCTTTATTTGGCTTGCTCTAATTCTCAAATTCTTTAAACCTTATACCTCTATTATATCTTAGAGCCTGAAGGGCACTTACAATTCCAAGATGCTAGATTCTCTCCCAGATCCTGGGCCTCTGGCCCAGTATGCAGTCATCTCTTGGCCAAAGGTAGCTCATTCCTTGAGGAAGATATTGGAGTTCATTCCTTATTATTTTATCAATAAGCACCCCTTGAGCCTTTAATGACTTGAGCCAACCTGAAACGTGCCCGCCTTGCTCTGCCCACCTCCTCCCTGCTCTCTACCTAGCTCCACCTTTCCAGGAATACAGGTATGCTATTGGGAAGGAGCCCTATTTATCACTGAGCCTGATATGTGTGCTCTCAGTCCCCAGTCCTTGCCAGAAACACCCATCCTGCCTAAGCTGGAACTCTTAGCCACTTAGGCACAGGCACCTTGGGCCACTTTCTGCTCTGTCCATATGACACTCAGCATATAGGGATGAAAATATTGAACTTTTCTATTTCTAAGTGGTTTGGTTTCCCAACTATGGACCACATTATCAGCAGTTCTCAGGGCCCCCTATTAGAAAGTACCTGCAATATAGAAGCAGCCCTCTTCTATGTTTTTACATCATCCAGTGGAAAGAAGCAAGCTAATGGACACATGAATTCCCCCATCATCAAATTGTGCTTATTTATTTTCCTCCACTAAGCACAGATCTCAGAGAAGAGGGTTTCTGAACCTGTGATCTCCCCAGCTTGCAGAAATGTCTCCATCCCCCTGTTCCTACCGGGTGTAGCCCCTTGTTCGCAGGCTTGATAGAGCCACAGGCACGAGCAGAGTTGCTAGTCATTTGGGCAACTTGCTGAAGACATAGTATTAGGCTTATTCTTATTCCAGTCCCAAGTGAAGACCTCTCTGTGTAACTGAGGTTCAAGTCTCATTGGCCTAGGAAACTGCTCAGTTGTCTTTCACTTTGATTTTTTGGTGCCAGAGAACACACACCATAAAACCCAATAAGTTTCCTTTTCTATCTTCACTGCCAGGCAGCTTCCAGTGAACCCTGGTGTTCCATACAAGTGCTGACCTTCTCTCTTCATAGTAGGAAACACTCTCTGCCTTTCTTATAATGGCCCCACTGGGCACTGTGTGTTGCCTCTAGGTGGCCCCAGAGGATCTAAGATGAATGGAATATGGCCTGAATAATGAATCTTGAAGCATTCACAGAGCCCTCAGGAATCTAAGTCTCAGTCAAGTACATTCAAAGCTGGCTCAAAAGGAGGTTGTCCCTAGCCTTCATGATCTGACCTCCATTCACCTTCCAGGCTCATCTTTCTCCAATTGTCTTCACTCATTTCATGCTGGCCACATATGTCTTTTCTTACTTCCTCTATTGCACCAAGCTCAGTCCTGTGTTAAGGCCTTCATTTCTATTGTTCCATTTGCTTAGTTCACCTCTCACCCTTACTACCTGGCCATTCTGAAACAAATCTTAAGGTGACTCCTACTCCATTCTTTAGATTTTAACTTGTTAAATATGCTTTCATCAGAGAGGTCTTCTCTGACCTTCCCAAACTAGATCAGGTTCCCTCTTTATTCTGCTTTGTAACAGCCTAAACTCTTCCTTCATAGCGCATATCACAATTTGTAATTATTTTGATAGTTTTCTGTTCAGTGGATCTCTCCTCCACTAGGCTATAAGCTCTAGGATATCAGCAACTTTGTTTGCTTTTTATTTTCTGCTGTATTTACAATTCAGGAAAAATATCAGTCCTAGACGTGGATACCCAAGAGCAACTGTTTGGGGTTACTCGCCATTATCCAGGCATTCGTGGTATTCAGGGCTCTCGCAGTTTCATCTCAACCAAAAGACAGATTACTGTGTATGCAGCTCTTTGTAGGAAATGGCCCTCAGCAGGAAATCCCTTTTCTTGTTAAGCAAAGCTATACTGTAACTAACTTTTAAACCAGGTGCCCTCATGCTCTATTCATCTTTGGCCCTAGCACACCTTTCAAACCTTTTGATCACACAATACCTTGCCTAACCTGTTGGTTGTTTCTTTAAAGAAGTAGAAAGGAAGAGTGAGTGATTAACAGATGAGCAGATCTCTCCCCCAGCTTTCCCTTCAGTAACCTCAAGAACAAGCTCTGTGAACAAATTGTGTGAACATGACAACATCTAAAGAAAGATCATGAGGAACTGACAAGTCTTCACGCTGTGGAGCATGGCACTGACTCTGACCCCCTATCCCAGGGATTAGCTGAGATTACTTCTCCTTTTCCTTTTAAAAAATGTCATGACTGAGCAGAATCTTTGGAGTTGGTTTTGGGGGGACACAGGTCTGCCTTCTCCCCAGACTGCTGAACATCCTGATTAAAAGCAACTTTCTTCTCTACAAATGACTGCCTATGGGGTATTTATTTCCGAGTTGTAAACAGCTGGACCTAAGTTCCATAACACCAGGAAGTCTTTCTTCCTCTGAGCTCTGGCTTGGAGGTCAAACATCTTAGATTCTTCTTCCAGCTCTTCTACTTACTATTTTGGGGATCTTAAATAAGGCTTTTGGCTCCCTGGACCTCCGTTTCCTCCTGTGATAAATGGGAAGAGTAATTCTTGTCCTGCTTACCTCACAGTACTGGGATGACTATTAAGCGATATGAGATATCCTATGGCTCTTTATAAATAATGATACAGTTGTACATAAAGTTGGCTATTGCTATTAAGTTTTCACCCCAATTGTTACTGTTACTGCCATCAAAGATTTTCCTCAGAGCTCAACACCAAGCCTTGTGCAATGCTTTTGGACCCTGGAGAGAGTTGGTTGCTTCCTGTGAAGCCAAAGGAGGTGCTTATTAGAGAAAGCACATGGACCAATCTGACTCAGCTTTCTGGAGTAGGTCACGCTGTTTTTCTTTCCTAAAATACTAGATTATAGCAGTTTAACAGAAGAAGGTACATTTTGAAGCCACAGTTCACTGTTTCCATGGCAGCATGCTTATGATGAACCCAGAGATGGCCCAGATGGACTAACAGCTCATCCTTGATGGCTGAAAGTGGGCAGTGGTCAAATTCCAAACATGCGTCATGCCATGAGGGTGTTCATTTGTTACACATGACACAGACTCCAGGAGACATCCAATCCTAGAAGAGCTAGACTCAACCATCCCACCCAGTAAAGGGGGATTTGCAGCCCAGGGTTAAGGAGACAG
>SJYA01003456.1:409493-422162 GCA_006410615.1 Neotragus moschatus
TTAAGGAGACAAAGGTCAGAGAATAACTAATAGTTCCCAAGGATCAAAGCCCCTTTGCCCAGATGCAACCATCCCTTAGGTCTGAGGAATTTTTACACGGAATAACAAACATGTGATTTGCAACAGCAGCACCTGTCTAGCTTATGTTGGTCATTTAAATATTTGTTGAACAGAAAAAAACTTCTTTGCAGAGTCATAAAGAAGGAGACTTGAAGAAAACAAAAGTTACTCTGATTTTTCCATAAACAAAACAAGGCAAATTACAGAAACTAAAGACTGGGTAATTTTGAAGGCTGGTTGGCATCTGTTCCCAACTGAGCTGATCAAAAACTTACTCTCTGTCATTGTTCTAAATCATGATTTCTGTGAACACTATAGGTGAACGAACCAGTTCATGGCATTGGAAGGTTTTCTGCCTGTCCTTGTGGAAATAGGCCTGGTCTGTTCTGAGGAGACATCCACTTCTGTAAAAAGGTCTTGGCAGGCTCAAGAGTAGTCATAAGTAGAGGAGGAAGACCATCCAAGAAGCAGAGCTGTGGGCAAGATGAGATGATGTAGGACATTTCTGAAGATCAGAGAACAGACTGGTTGGGCTAGAATGGAGTACACATTGGGAAGGAGAGTTTACAGTGATAAGATTGGTAGGACATGGTGCAGTGGCCACATCAGTATGGCCCTGATACCAGCTAAGAAATTGATTGTATGATTCTGAAAACGGGCAACAATTCATTCACTTACCCTTCACCTATCCATTCACTCATTCAGTAAACATTTGTGGAGACTCTATTTCTGCGCATCCCAGCACCTGCTCCTGGCTGGGCACACAGAAATGAGGAAGATGGGATCTTTGCTTTTAAGATGGTCACTGTCTTGAAAGGCAGTCCAACTCAGCATCAATAAATGTCTAATTATAAGAATGTGCCAGAGAGCATGAGGGAGGGGGGCGTTAGGAGAGTCGTGGTGTAGCTATTGCAGCAAGATGGGGAGAAGATGGGAGTTGAGCGTTCAGTCAGATGCGTTCTTTAGCTAAGTACTTCCAGAATGACCTCACATGATCCAGTGCTTGCTGTGTGACCATCCATGAACCACAGGACAATGTGAAGTGTTTCATTAGTAAAATGTTTTCAAAATGTTTTAATGTAATATTTTGAATTTTCCTAGTTTCCTGAGAAGAAATACCTATGCTTTTTGAGACAATGGCGGCTACATAGATGTTAACTGAACTGCTTTTATATGTCCTTAGTTGGCAAGAAGTTGGACCTTACATCACTTCCTCCTCAACTGGCTTATCATGCCCAGGGGGTTGCCTCCTGAAGCATGGAAGATTCCACTTTAGAAACTACATGGGCAGCAGCAAGAAGAATGGAAGGGAAAGAGCTCAGTAAAGACCCAAGTATAGAACCAAATTGTCACCAAATTCACGCTGACAGGAACAACCAGGGACTCTGCTGGCTCATGCCTCCACAACACACTGAGGTAAAGAGAATGCAGAGAGCTGGACAAGTTCAGCGAGGACCCAGCACAAGAAAGGGGGCTCATTTAAAATGGAAGAGATTCATGTGGGCATCAAAAAGAGTGCCAGGCTGGAGCAGAAATGTATAAAATGATGACATGAAGAGCTCTATTCCTTCTTCCCAGTGAAACAACCATAAAGGTGAATGTTTCTGAAGGACACAACCATTTCAAGTCTCTGAAAGTTCAGAGAGTATTCATCAAATAGGGAAACCTTTGTTTAAAAAAAAATCTGTTAAATCTCAGTAAGAACAGCTCCCTTATACAACTCCCACTTCGGCATGTTGGAAGCTCAAATTCTCTGGGCTGCAGTTCAAGATCAATGGCTAAGATTTTTCCCTAGAGGAAGCAGGCTGTCACCATTTCTTACCCAGCTCCATGTTTAGAGATATAGAGTTCAGAGAAGTGAGGGGAAGGGAAAAATCAAAGACACTAGTTCTTTGAAAAGATCAGTAAAATCGATAAACTTTTAGATAAGTAGACCATGGAAAATCTTAGAAGACTCATATTACTATAATCAGGAATGAAAGATGGAACATCACTACTGATATGATAGGAATAAAAAGCATTATACAGTGGATGTTTAGAAAAGGCAGAGGAACCAGAGAGCAATTTACCAACATTCATTGAATCACAGAGAAAGCAAGGGAATTCCAGAAAAACATCTACTTCTGCTTTATTGATTCTGCTGAAGCCCTTGACTGTGTGGATCACTACAAACTGTGGAAAATTCTTAGAGATGAGAATACCAGACCACATTATCTGTCTCCTGAGAAACCTTTATGTGGGTCAAGAAGCAATAGTTAGAACTAGACATGGAACAATGGACTGGTTCAAAATTGGGAAAGGAGAACATCAAGGCTGTATATTGTCACCCTGCTTATTTAACTTATATGCAGAGTACATCATGTGAAATGCCAGGCTGGGTAAAGCACAAGCTGGAATCATGATTGCTGGGAGAAATATCAATCACCTCAGATATGCAGATGACACCATCCTTATGGCAGAAAGCGAAGAGGAGCTAAAGAGCCTCTTGATGAAAGTGAAAGAGGATACCAAAAAAGCTGGTTTGAAACTCAGCATTCAAAAATCAAAGATCATGGCATACAGTCCCATTACTTCTTGGCAAATAGAAGGGGGAAAAGTGGAAACTGTGGCAGATTTTATTTCCTTGGGCTCCAAAATCACTGCAGATGGTGACTGCAGCCATGAAATTAAAAGATGCTTGCTCTTTGGAAGAAAAGCTATGACAAACATAGACAGTGTATTACAAAGCAGAGGCATTACTTTGCCGACTAAGGTCTGTATAGTTAAAACTATGGTTTTTCTTTTCTTCTTTTTTTTAATATATTTTCTTATTTTTATTAAATTTTTATTTTTTAGTTTGTTTTGCTTTACAATACTGTACTCATTTTGCCATACATTGACATAAATCAGCCATAAGTGTACCTGAGTTCCCAATCCGGAACCCCTTCCTTCCCCCTCCCTTCCCACACCATCCCTCCAGATCATCCCCGCCCATCAGTCCCAAGCCTTCTGCATTGAACCTAGACCGGCAATCCGTTTCCCTTATGATATCATACATGTTACAATGCCATATTCCCAAATCATCCCACCCTCTCCCTCTCCCACAGAGTCCAAAAGGCTGTTCTACACATCTGTGTCTCTCTTGCTGTCTCACGTACAGGTTTAACACCATCATCTTTCTAAATTCCATATATATGTGTCAGTATACTGTATTGGTGTTTTTCTTTCTGGCTCACTTCACTCTGTATAATCAGCTCCAGTTCCATCCACCTCATTAGAACTGATTCAAATGTATTCTTTTTGATGGCTGAGTAATACTCCATTGTGTATATGTACCACAGCTTTCTTATCCATTCATCTGTTGATGAACATCTAGGTTGCTTCCATGTCCTGGCTATTATAAATAGTGCTGCAATGGTTTTTCCAGTAGTCATGTATGGATGTCAGAGGTAGACCATAAAGAAGGCTGAGCACTGAAGAACTGTTGATTTTGAACTGTGGTGTTGGAGAAGACTCGAGAGTCCTTTGCACTGCAAGGAGATTTAAAAAGTCAATCCTAAAGGAAATCAGTCCTGAATATTCGTTGAAAAGACTGATGCTGAAGCTGAAGCTTCAATATTTTGGCCACCTGATGTGAACAGCCTACTCACTGGAAAAGACCCTGATGCTGGGAAAGACTGAAGGCGGGAGGAGAAGAGGACGACAGTGGACGAGATGGTTGGATGGCATCACTGACTCAATGGATATGAGTTTGAGCAAGCTCTGGGAGATGGTGAAGGACAGAGAAGCCTGGCATGTTGCAGTCCATGATATCACAAAGAATCAGACAGTACTTAACGACTGAGCAGCAGCAACAACACTAAAGTGGATGACTTTCCTGGTGGTCCAGTGCTTAAGACTCTGCACTCCCAATGCAGGGGCCTAGGTTTGATCCCTGGTCAGAGAACTAAGATCTCACATGGCATGCAGATAGTCAAAAAGAAAATTATAAAGGAGTACTAGGAACTTGTTGTATGCCAACAAATTAGATAACCAAGATGAGATGGAAACATTCCTAGAAAGACACATTCCTAGAATATCAAAACTGATTCCTAGAATATCAAAACTGATTCAGAAAGAAATAAGAAATCTAACTAGACTTTAAAAAGTTAATAGATTGAATTTCATAACTCAAATAATTTACCACAGTGAATAAACCAGGCTCATATGGCTTCATGGGGCTTAATTGTACCAAACATTTAAAGAAGAATTAACACCAATCCTTCTTAAACTTCCAGAAAATAGAAGAGGGAACACTTTCCAACACATTTTATGAGGCCAGCATTACCCTATACGAAAATGAGACGAATGCATAATAAGAAAACTACAGACCAATATTCTTTATGAATATTAATACTATATATATCAACTAAATAATAGCAAGCTGAATCCAGTAACATACATAGAAGATTATATTCCATGACTAAATGGGATTTAGAGTGGGAATACACTGATACGTTTATATATGTGTGTGTGTATATACACACATATATACATACACATATATATATACTTACTTTTATATATATATATAGGATATATATACACATGGCTCAGCAATAAAGAATCTGCCTGCAATTCAGGAGACATAGGTTCGATCCCTGGGTCAGGAAGATCCCTTGGGAGAAGGAAATGGCAACCCATTCCAGTATTCTTGTCTGGAAATTCCCATGGACAAAGGAGCCTGGCAGGCTACAGTTCATGGGGGTCACAAAAGTCAGTCATGACTATATATACATATACACTTAGGCTTCCCAGGTGGCTCAGTGGTAAAGGATCTGCCTGCCAGTGCAGGAGATACAGGGGATACAGGAGATGTGAGTTTGATCCATGAATTGGGAAGATCCCCTGGAGGAGAAAGTGGCAACCCATTTCAGTATTCTTGCCTGGAATATCCCATGGACAGAGGAGCCTGGCAAACCTACATTCCATGGGGTCACAGAGAGTCAGACACGACAGTGACTGAGCACACATGCACGCACGCACACACACATATATATGTATACATACACACACACTATATGTATATATATACATGAACATATATATCTGTGAAGTGAGAGTTTCTCAGTTGTGTCCGACTCTTTGGGACTCCATGGGCTATATAGTCCATGGAATTCTCCAGGCCAGAATATTGGAGTGAGTAGCCTTTCCCTTCTCCAAGGGATCTTCCAAACCCAGGGACTGAACTTAGGTCACAGCAATGAAAGTCCCAAATCCTAGAGACTAGGCCACCAGGGAAAGCCCCTATTTTTTTTTTTTTTAATTTAAAATCAATTTTTATTTTCTTTTCACTTTTTAAATAACTGAGTCACTTTGCTGTACAGCAGAAATTAAACACAATTTTTTAGATTAACTATACTTCAATAAAATTTTAAAAAATATTAAAAAGCATCTATTTACCTCTGAAAACTTCTTTGGATACATTTCATAGATTTCATGTTAAGTGTATTGGTTTCCATTCTTGTGCAATCTATAATTTTTAATTTACTACCTCTAACTGTGAGTACTTCAGTTCAGTTCAGTTCAGTTGCTCAGTTGTGTCTGACTCTTTGCAACCCCATGGACTGCAGCACGCCAGGTCTCCCTGTCCATCATCCTAGAGTTTACTCGAACTCATGCCCATTGAGTTGTTGATGCCATCCAACCATCTCATCCTCTGTTGTCCCCTTCCCCTCCTGCCTTCAATCTTTCCCAGCATCAGGGTCTTTAAAATGAGTCAGTTCTTTGCATCAGGTGGCCAAGGCATTGGAGTTTCAGCTTCAACATCAGTCCTTTCAATGAATATTCAGGACTGATTTCCTTTAGGATGGACTGATTTGATCTCCTTGCAGTCCAAGGACTCTCAAGAGTCTCCTCCAATACCACAGTTCAAAAGCATCAGTTCTTTGGCACTCAGCTTTCTTTATAGTCCAACTCTCACATCCATATGTGACTACTGGAAAAACCATAGCTTTGACTAGATTGGCCTTTGTTGGCAAAGTAATGTCTCTGCTTTTTAATATGCTGCCTAGGTTGGTCATAACTTTTCTTCAGAGGAGCAAGTGTCTATTAATTTCATGGCTGCAATCACCGTCTGCAATGATTTTGGAGCCCCCAAAAGTAAAGTCAGCCACAGTTTCCACTGTTTCCCCATCTACTCTACTGACCATGAGGTGATGGTACCAGATACCATGATCTTAGTTTTCTGAATATTGAGTTTGAAGCCAGCTTTTTCACTCTCTTCTTTCACTTTCATCAAGAGGCTCTTTAGTTCTTCTTTATTTTCTGCCATAAAGGTGGTGTCATCTACAGATCTGAGGTTATTGATATTTCTCCTGGCAATATTGATTTCAGGTTGTGCTTTATTCAGCCCAGCGTTTCTCATGATGTACTCTGCATATAAGTTAAATAAGTAGGGTAACAATATACAACCTTGACATACTCTTTTCCCTATTTGGAACCAGTCCCTATTTGTTCCATGTCCAGTTCCAACTGTTGGTTCCTGACCTGGATATAAATTTCTCAAAAGACAGGTCAGTTGGTCTGGGATTCCCATCTCTTGAATAATTTTCCACAATTTGTTGTGATCCACACAGTCAAAGGCTTTGGCATAACCAACAAAGCAGAAGATGTTTAATAGATGTTTTTTTGGAACTCTCTTGCTTTTTCCATGATCCAGTGGATGTTGGCAATTTGATCTCAGGTACCTCTGTCTTTTCTAAATCCAGCTTGAACATCTGAAAATTCATGGTTCACATATTGCTGAAGCCTGCCTTGGACAATTTTGAGCATTACTTTACTAGCATGTGAGATTAATGCAATTATGCGGTAGTTTGAGCATTCCTTGGCGTTGCCTTTCTTTGGGATTGGAATGAAAACTAACCTTTTCCAGTCCTGTGGCCACTGCTGAGTTTTCCAAATTTGCTGGTATATTGAGTGCAACACTTTAACAACATCATCTTTTAGGATTTGAAATAGCTCAACTGGAATTCCATCACCTCCACTAACTTTGTTCGTAGTGATGCTTCCTAAGGCCCACGTGACTTTCTAGGTGAGTGGTCACAGTACTATGGTTATCTGGGTCATTAAGATCTTTTTTGTATAGCTCTTCTTTTAATTTTTTAAATGTAATTGAGGCTAATTACAATATTGGTGGTTTTTGCCATACCCTGACATGAATCAGTCATGGGTGTACATGTATTCCCCATCCTGAACCCCCCTCCCACCTCCCTCACTATTCCATCCCTCTGGGTCATCCCAGTGCACCAGCCCTGAGCACCCTGTCTCATGCATCAAACCTGGACTGGCAATCTGTTTCACATATGATATACCTGTTTCAATGCTATTCTCTCAGATCATCCACCCTTGCCTTCTCCCACAGAGTCCAAAAGNGTACAGTTCTTCTGTGTATTCTTGCCACCTCTTCTTAGTATCTTCTACTTCTGTTAGGTGCATACCATTTCTGTCCTTTATCGAGCCCATCTTTGCATGAAATGTTCCCTTGGTATCTCTAATTTTCTTGAAGAGATCTCTAGTCTTTCCCATTCTGTTGTTTTCCTCTATTTCTTTGCTTTGATCACTGAGGAAGGCTTTCTTATCTCACCTTGCTATAAGGAGAAGAAATTCTTCTTACTCCTTCAGTTTTCAGGTGACTGCAATTATTTCTTAATTAAAATTAAAACTTGTCATATTTTATCTTCCAGTGAATGTATAGACAGTTTTCTTGCTTGCATATGAGAGAATACTTTTGGTCCCATATCTGACTTATTGAGTTGAAGATTTCTTTCCTCTATATAACATATGTTTTTAAAATGTGTTCAGTATAACATACTTAGAGAAAAGTGCACTGTATGGATCAACAGTTTCAGAAAGTGATCACTCATGTTGCATATATCCCATTCCAGAGCCCCTGCCCTGTTAAATCTTTGATTAATAATGATAAAAAAAAACTCTAGCTTTTTTTTTTATTGAAATAGAGAGATGCTAATAGACTGGTTGGTCAACATTTAAAATTGTAGAGATTTTTAATATTAAAATAAAACCCTGGTTTACAGTACAGTACAATGAAAAGGACAATGGATTGGTATTAGGGAGACTTACAGTTTAGTCTCAGCTGTTTCAAGATTCCCTGTGTCATTTAGGGCATGTCCCATGCTCTCTTTGCTCATCAAATCCCCTATTGTAAAGGGACTGAAATGAGATGCCTCCAAGGTCTGACTATCCAGAAGTCTAGCAATACTCTCATATGTATTAAGCTATTGACTTTTTGATAGCAGGAAGTTCAGGACTAAACAAGAAAAACAAAGCTCAACTGTAAGTAAATATATTTTTCTTTTAAAGTTATTCAGGTTCTATTCTACTGAATAACTGGCCAGAGAAAAATCTAAGTGAAGAATTTAATCATAAAAAATAGTTTTTAGTCATTTTCAGTTCAGTTCATTGTTAATTTGACAATGTGTGTCGAGAGCCATAAGTCTTTTCTTGACCTTACAATTAATTTCAATTCTTTGATTCTATTTTAAGGAAGTAGTTTCATGCAAATCATTTCTTTGACATTACTCTAAAGCAATCATCTCATGCACAAAGGCAAACATCACATTATAATAAGGAAAAGCAGAAACAATGTACATGTCTAATAATAGGTGNTGTGTGTTGAAAGCCATAAGTCTTTTCTTGACCTTACAATTAATTTCATTTCTTTGATTCTATTTTAAGGAAGTAACTTCATGCAAATCATTTCTTTGACATTATTCTAAAGCAATCATCTCATGCACAAAGGCAATCATCACATTATAATAAGGAAATTACATTGCAGCAACAAAGCAAATGTCCAATAATAGGTGTATTTTTAAATAAACTATGATACCTTCATATAATACGTTATTATGCAGCTATTACAATCAGGTTTTGGAATGTTATTCAATTGCATGAAGAAGAAACATACTGTAATATTAATTTCTAAAAGCAGAATGTAAAATTGTTATGTACTATGTGGTTTCAATTATGTAAAGGAAATATAAATGAAAGGAAATGTACCAAGATAGGATCATGATTGCTTCTGCTTGATGAGATTGTTTTTCTAAACATGTTTTTCAAACTTTCTGTTTTTCTACAAAGACATGCAGTGCTTTTAGAATCATAAAAAGAGACAAAGATGATGTATGTTCAATTGTTTCAAAATGATTGGAATAAGGTACTTGACAATGATAGTGCAAAGGGCCATGTTTTCTTTCTGATGTATTATTTATAGGGAAAGCAATTCCTATTAGTCCCTGTTTTCAAAAAGCACAATATAAACTCTCCATACAGTTGCCAATACAACGTTGGGGTAATATTGGTAAAAAGCACATATGATAAACCCAGAGATCTCTCTGCTGATTAAGTGACCCTTTGAAATTACTTTGTGAAGAGTTCACTTTCTAACAAAAATAACATTCTGTTCATGTTCTCTAATTTCACACAGTGAGAGTGTAATTTAAATATATGTATTTTTGAAAATTTCAATTTCATTTGAAGAGGTATTATGTAAATATTTTCAATATTCAATTTAAAGTTCAACATAATGGAATAGCACATATTTAACAATCAGGCTATTCCACAGGGGGACAAAGACAACTTTCACAAGTTTTAATTGGCAGGGACCCTTTGCGGCAGAAAGGTTACATTCATTTGAATATTCTTTGTATTTCTGTGGTCCTAGCTGCCTTAATAGTTCATGAATTAGCTGGTGAATCATCTGGCCCATTTGATAGATGCATCTCTCAGATGCAGATAAATCTATTTTGAAGTGAACAAAGGGGCAAGGGTCCTTTCTGAGCAGATACAGGGGAGATGAGTCTGGAAATGAGTGCTCTAAGGGTCCTTCATCACTTCATGGCAAATAGATGGGGAAACAGTGGAAATAGTCACAGACTATTTTTGTGGGCTCCAAAATCACTGCAGATGGTGACTGCAGTCATAAAATTAAAAGACGCTTACTCCTTGGAAGAAAAGTTATGACCAACCTAGACAGCATACTAAAAAGCAGAGACATTACTTTGCCAACAAAGGTCCATCTAGTCAAGGCTATGGTTTTTCTAGTAGTCATGTATGGATGTGAGAGTTGGACTATAAAGAAAGCTGAGCACCAAAGAATTGATGCTTTTGAACTGTGGTGTTGGAGAAGACTGTTGAGAGTCCCTTGGACTGCAAGGAGATCAAACCAGTCCATCCTAAAGGAAATCAGTCCTGAATGTTCATTGGAAGAACTGATGCTGAAGCTGAAACTCTAATACTTTGGCCACTTGATGCGAAGAGCTGACTCATTTGCAAAGACCACGGTGCTGGGAAAGATTGAAGGTGGGAGGGGAAGGGGATGACAGAGGATGAGATGATTGGATGGCATCAGCAACTCAATGGGCATGGGTTTGAGTAAACTGTGAGAGTTGGTGATAGATAGGGAAGCCGGGCGTGCTGCAGTCCATGGGGTTGCAAAGAGTCGGACACAACTGAGCAACTGAACTGGACTGAACTGAACTGAACTGAAGGGATCTTCATGTGCAAGGTGCTGCTGACTCATATGCAGTTATGTTCTATTTGTCTAGAAATAGAAAAATAGATAGACGTGTGGATAGACTGAGGCACATGCAACCTGCCCATTCTCTAATCGACTTGTTTTTGGTTCAAGGAGGTGCATTTCCAAAAGGGTAGGTTGACAGTATCTATGTAGTGATCACTCCCAGGGACACAGTGCACACATCCTATATCCTGTATCTCATTGTCATAGACCATATCAGCCCACTAACAGTCCAGCTTGATCTGGCCCTGTTCTCAGCCAATCTGTACACTTAGTTGTTGTTTCAGTGTCTTTTTGCTCTCACCCCCTTCATCACCTCCTCCGTCTGTGTTCTATTCCAACATTCTAACTCTCTGGGTGACATCTTTCCCAATCCAGGACCAGACTCTGACTTGATTCTGCTTTCATTCCTTTGCAAGCTGGTGCTCATTTACCTATGACCCTGACCCCCAGCTTCTTCCCCCTAATCCTCCACAGGAGTCTGTCTAGAGACTCCCTGCAAAGCTCTCAGCCTCGATGTCCTCAGACATCTGCTGAAACTAGCCCTTTTCTTTTCACCACCAACCATAGCTAAGACTAGTTCAAATAAACAAAGAATTAGAGTTGAAAAGAGGTACATGAATGTTCAACAACAAACTAACAGGCAACATTATCCAGAAGCGCCATCTAAATTAGAGCTTATTTGACCATAGCAGTAAGGAAGTATACAATTTGAAAACAGTCAAAAGGAATCATTTTCCAGTCTTTGGCCTGACACAGAACATTATCCAGTCACCTGGTCTAATGCTGCACACGAACCCATTTTCAAGTAATAGGTGTGAATGAAGAGGGGATTCATGTAACAAAAGGATAAAGCTGAGAGTCTCGTAAAGGGAAGTTGATTGGATCCTAAGGAGTGTAAAGTCGTGCAGTGTAAGGGGGTCCTGCCCCCAAGGGAGACTTAATATTTTGTTTCAGGCCCTGTTTTGAAGGGCCTTATTGTTTGGATGCACTGGACAGCTTCTGGCTTTTGAGATGCTTGTTGGTATTGAATGTTCTCTCACAGACCATGAAGTGATTTTTTAAAATAGTGGGATCCAGGGTGCTGAAACAATCTGAGGGCAGCTTCCACTGCTCCTGGGGCATCTGTGGGTCCTAGAGATCAGCTTGTTCATCAACAGGCCATGAATATGAGCAAGTTCATTAACTAGCTGTATAAATCCAAGAAGAAGCTAATTACTTGTTTGCCAGGCAGGGTGGGGTCTTGTTCTCTAGTTCTTAGTGATGGAGATAATGGAAACTTTGTATTTTTCCAGCCAGAGGCTATTCTGCTTAATGCTTTCAATATGGAAACACTCCAGTTAAGGCATTGAGGCACTGAGCAGAATTTAAACGCATTGTTGAGTCTTCAAAATTAAATATAAACAGAGGGCAATTTTAAGAATTTTGTAAATTCTTCCTGGTTCTGAAGTATTTCCCTGGGGCTGATATTAGGCAGGACTTGGTCATTTTCCTTAAGGGGAAAGACACTGAAGTCAAGCTCCCTGGAGACATTTTTGACTGGGCACGAGTTTCTTCTACACTCAAATGTTACAAATTCTTAATTTAGACATTCTGAATTTGTGATGGGGGACAGTAGGGAAGGGACATAGGTGAATACAACTATGGAGTACCTAGTCTTAAAGTAAATTTAAAACATCTAGTTCTAAGGGAGTAGCATCTTGTTGGCATAGCATTCCTGTCTCTACTTGGTGCAGACTCCTGGTAATTGCTTTCTCATCTCCATTTGTGTTGCTGGTGAACGTAGAAATAAGGAAAGTATCTTTTAAAATACGCTTTAAATTATTTATATAAATGTATATAATTTTTTATATATAAATGGCTTCCCTGGTGGCTCAATGGTAAAGAATCCATCTGCCAATGCAGGACATGGGTTCAATTCCTGGCCTGGGTCAGGAGGATCCCCTGGAGAAGGGAATGGCAACATACTCCAGTATTCTTGCCTGGAGAATTCCATGAACAGAGGAGCCTGGCCAGCTACAGTTCATGGGGTCACAGAGTCAGACACAACCTAG
>SJYA01003456.1:422299-438757 GCA_006410615.1 Neotragus moschatus
AGGACGTGGTTTCGATCCCTGGCCTGGGTCGGAAGGATTTCCTGGAGAAGGGAATGGCAACATACTCCAGTATTCTTGCCTGGAGAATTCCATAAACAGAGGAGCTTGGCCAGCTACAGTTCATGGGGTCACAGAGTCAGACATAACCTAGCGACCAACACTTTGACTTTTTTCATATATTATTTAAGCTCACCTTTTGAACGTTTTAGGGCAACGCCCAGCCTCTGCTAGGATTTCTGAGACTTGACTGCAGGTTTAAATGACTTTTTATAGCTTATTCAGATTTTTAAGAGTTAACAGGTATATCACTTGCTTGAAGTAGTGTATTTGCAGATTATACTGCAGGGTTATCAAGCAATCAATACCCATTTACTTTTTGTGTTACATCCCAAACAGTTAAAAAAAAAAAAAAAAAGGATTGAATTAACAGGCCTGGTCCCCATTTCTTGCAAAATTACCATCTAGATGGAAAAGTAAGTCTAAGAGGATGTTTATGTTCAAAAATCAACATATGTATGACAGAAGACTGATATTAAAAGTCAGAGAAGAAGAAACCTATATTAAATCTTGTGATAAACCATAGTGAAAAAGAATATAAGGAAGAATGTATGTGAGTGCTCAGTCACTTTTGGCATGTCTGACTCTTTGCAACCCTATGGACTGTAGCCCACCAGGCTCCTCTGTCCATGTGATTCTCCAGGATAGAATACTGGAGTGGTTTGCTCTGCCCTCCTCCAAGGGATCTTCTTGACCAACAGATCAAATGCATTGCAGGCAGATGCTGAGTCACCAGGGAAGCCCAACAATGAATGTATATATAGTGAAAGTGAAAGTGTTAGTTGTTCAGTCATATCTGACTCTTTGCAACTCTAAGGACTGTAGCCTGCCAGGCTTCTCTGTCCATGGAATTTTCCAGGCAAGGATACTGGAGTGGGTTACCATTCCCTTCTCCATGGGATCTTCCCAATCCAGGAATTGAATCTGGGTCTTTCGCATTGCAGGCAAATTCCTTACCGAATGAGCTATCAGGGAAGTCCTATATATAGCTCAATCATTTTGCTGCACACAAGGAATTAACACAAAATTGTAAATCAACTGTGCTCCTGCTCATTTGCTTCAGTTGTGTCCGACTTTTTGTGACCCCATGGACCATAGCTTGCTAGGCTCCTTTGTGAAGGAGTCTTTTGGGCCTAGAAAAGAAAACAACAGTCTCAAACGCCCTTGCTGAATCATCTAACTTTGGAGAAATCAAAACAGAACTTTAGGTCCCGCCGTGATGCTCCAGGCCAGTTGCATCTATCTAGAACTTATCACCTCCTGTCCAGAAACCTTCCACCCCCTCAGTTCAGTTCAGTTCAGTCACTCAGTCATGTCCGACTCTTTGTGACCTCATGAATTGCAGGACGCCAGGCCTCCCTGTCCATCACCAACTCCTGGAGTTTACCCAAACTTGTGTCTATTGAGTCGGTGATGCCATCCAGCCATCTCATCCTCTGTCGTCCCCTTCTCCTCCCGCCTTCAATCCCTCCCAGCATCAGAGTCTTCTCCAATGAGTCAACTCTTTGCATGAGGTGGCCAAAGTACTGGAGTTTCAGCTTTAGCATCAGTCCTTCAAATGAACACTCAGAAATGATCTNCTGGGGACCCCTGGCTCAGGGCCGCCCTATAGGCCCAGGGCCACTCTGTAGGCAATGGTGGGGGACGCTCCACCTCGACACAGAGCTCTCTTGTCATAACTCCTATTGTGACTACGGGTGATGACTAGAGCTCTCAATAGGAGCCTTTTGGGATCTGGCCAATCTGTCCCAAAAGATCCCCCTCTGACCTATGTTCTCAAAAATCTCAAACCACTCTCACTCACTGAACTCAAAGCTAACCATTTAAAACAACTCTGTACACAGATTTGGCCTCAATACCAAATAGACAACCAAGACTGCTGGCCTGAAGTCAGCACATTTGACTTTAACATTCTTCAAAATCTCACCAACTTCCTTAAATGGAATGGCAAGTGGTCAGAGGTCCCATTTGCCCAAGCCTTTTTGGCCCTTCAGAGCAGGCCCTCCTTATGCAAGGCCTGCTTCACCCATGAGGTTCTTCTATGCATCGTGCCTCCCAAGCAAAAGGGCTCTTCTTCCTCAACTAACCACAGAAGGCGACCTTCTGCACCCCTGGAGTTCAACCCCGCAGACGAGCCCCCTCCCTATCTGCCATGCCACCCACCTTCTCCTTCCCCGTCATCCAACTCACCCACTGGCCTGGAAACCTCTCCTGAGTCCTTCTCGACCCCACTACTCTATCTCCTCGACTCCCTCTCCCCTCCTCCTTCCCCCCGCTGCTACATGGTCACATACCCAACACGTGTTTCCCTTGAGAGAGGTGGCAGGACCAGAGGGCCCCACCCGAGTCCATGTGCCATTTTCATTGTCAGATATGAGCCAGATAGAAGAAAAGTTAGGATCATTTTTTGAAAATCCTACCAGATACAGAAAAGAATTCCTGAGACTCTCTCAGGCCTATAACCTCACAGGGAGTGATGTACATTATATCCTAAATGCCACTCTCACCCCTGACAAAAAAGACCATATCTGGCAAGCAGTAAAAGCCCATGCTGATCATTTACATAACCAAGACCGGGATAGCCCAGTTGCTGATGAGGCGGTGCCTCAGTTAGATCCCCACTGGACTTACCAGCCCAGTGACCCAGGTATCAGGAGATTCAATCATATGATTACCTGAATTCTAGAAGGAATGCAGAAAAATACTCATATCTGTGTCACTTATGATAAAGTCAGAGAAATCACCCAAGGGGCAGACGAAAATCCTGCCTTATTCTTGGCATGCCTCACAGATGCAGTCCAGAAGTATACCAATCTAGATATCACCACCCCTGCTGGGTTACTCTACCTTCATCAGCCAGTCCACCCCTGACATCAGATGCAAGCTTCAACAACTAGAAAAGGGCCCTAAGACTCTCCAAAGAGACCTTCTAGAAGTAGCCTTCAAGGTGTTCAATAGTAGGGAGGAGGAGGCTAAGAGAGAAAAAACGTGAGAGAAAAGCTAAATATGCCCTTTTGGCAGCAGGAATTAAAAGAAGAGATCAGCCTGGTCCAAGTCATCCTAGAATGAGGCTTAAGACCGCCCCCTCCCCGGACCCTGCTTCCGATGCAACCAGTCAGGACGCTGGGCAAAGGCATGCCCCAACCTGCGGCCTCCCACAAGAGCACGCCCAACCTGTGGCCAATGGGGACACTGGAAAATGAACTGTCCCCAGGGACGCCCTGGCACCTCTGGGGAAACCCCCACTTCTCCCCAGAACCCTAGCCCAGCCCTACGAGTGGTTCCAATGATAGGGCCCGGTTCCAGCCCCCCAGCCTGTGTCCTGAACACGAGCTCAGAACTTAGGGTAGATGGGGTAGTGGCCAGAAAAAAGACCTCTTATATAGTAGACACTGGAGCGACTTTCTCCCTCTTAACTTCCTACTCAAGACTCAGAACTCACAATCAAGGGGGTCTCTGGAGTTCCCCTAAGGCCAAAAATCAGCCCTCCATTACTTTGTCAATTTGGAAAATCGACCCCTATACACTCATTCCTCATAATGCCTCAGTGCACGATGACACTCCTAGGGAGATACTTGTTATCCAAATTGAGGGTCTTTATTACCATACACTCCCTCGATACAGTCTCTATATTCTGCATGCAGATGGCACCTGGACAGTCCCTATCCCTCACCCCTGACTTTCCCTTGGATCTACCCACCTTAGATGCCCAAGTCTGGGACACTGATCACCCATCCATAGCCAAACATCATCTCCCAGTCCACATTACCCTAAAAGACCCCTCGACTATAATCACCCAACAACAGTACTCTCTCACCCTGGAGGCCCACAAGGGACTTAAGCCTATCATAGACCTTCTTCTTCAAGCCTCTATCCTAATTCCTACCCATTCACCACCCAACACCCCTATTCTGGCAGTAAGGAAGGGACCAAACTCTTGGAGACTGGTTCAGGATCTATGAAAAGTCAATGAAGCCATCACATCAACATTCCCAGTAGCCCCTAACCCTTACACCCTTCTGTCTACCATACCCCCGACTGCAACCCACTTCACGGTATTAGATCTCAAAGATGCCCTTTTCACCATCCCCCTCCACTCCCTCTCCCAACCCCTTTACACCTTCACCTGGCAAGACCACAAGACTCATGTTTCCCAACAACTAACATAGACAATTCTCCCCGAGGGGTTCAGAGACAGTCCCCACTTTTTTGGACAGGCTTTACAAAAGGACCTACAGACACTCGACCTAGCCCTGAGTCATCTCCTCCAATATGTAGATGACCTCTTCCTTTGTAGCCCAACCCCAAAACTCTGCCTCCAACGTACTGTCAAACTCCATGGATATTGGGTATCCCAATCTAAGGCCCAAATAGCCCAGACAAACATCACCTACCTGGGGCTCTACATATCCCATCAACAAAGAACTATTCCCCCAGATAGAATCCAGGCCTTAATTGTCCACTTCCAAAGATGAAAAGGGAACTCCTGTCTATCCTTGGCCTTCTAAACTTTTTCTGTATCTGGATCCCTAACTTCTCTCTCATTGCAAAGCCACTCTGTGAGGCAACTAAAGGATGTCTGAATGAGCCCCTCTTTAATGCCTCCTGGCTGGCCAATCCTCTTCGCCAGCTCACCCAGAGCCTCCTCCGAGTGCCAACTCTCCACCTGCCACATCACACCAGACCATTTTTCCTCTTTGCACATTCTAACCAAGGACAGGCCCTGGGACTTTTGTGTCCATGGGCTGGAGACACCTGAGCTCCCATAGCTTATCTATCAAAACAGCTTGACATGGTGACCAAGGGGTGGCCTCCCTGTATACAGGCCATGGCTGCTATCACAGCCCTCATACCCAAAGCAAATAAACTCTCTAGACATTCCCCTTTAATAGTCTGTTCTCCACACACCCTCTGAGACTCACTATCACATTGGGCTTTCCTCTCCCTTCCCTTTTTCAGGGTACAGGTCCTACATGCCTTTCTCCTCAACCCTCAGCTCTCTTCCCTTAACCCTGCCAGCTTACTACCCATGTCCTCTACAACAGACTCCCTCTTACATAGCTGCAGCCTAACAGTAGATCTTACCCAAAACCCCTTCCAGATCAGCCCATCCTAGACCCAGACACCCTACAGTGGTTCGTTGATGGCAGCTCTCAAAAATCCCCACCCTTTGCAGCAGGATATTCCATCATCCAGGGGAACCTTTGTCACAATCATGGAACCCAGACAACTGAAACTTCACCTCTGCCACCTCACACCACCTCCCAACAGGCTGAACTGATAGCTCTCACCAGAGCTTTAACTATGGCTAAAAATCTAAGGGTTAGCATCCACACAGACTCCAAATATGCCTATAACATACTTCACTCAAACATTCTAATATGGAGAGAAAGAGGTTTCCTAACCCAAAAGGGATCCCCCATTATTAACTCAGACCTGATCCACAAACTTCTAGAGGCAGCACTCTTACCAAACAAAGCCGCCATCCTCCATTGTAGGGGACATCAAAAGGGAAGTCTCATATCAGCCTACAACAGTGCTGCAGACCAGAAGGCAAAGGAGATAGTACTCTCCCATCCTTCCGTCCAGTCCCCTGTCATCTTAGCTCTGACTCCACCCGACCCTCCCACCACCAGGAAATCCTCTCTTATCTACACTCACTTTTTCATTCCTCATCCAAGACACTCCAACAGTTCCTCCATAGCCACTTCCCCAAATCCAATGCTGACCAACAATAAACTTACCTGCTCTTGTCAAACATGTCAATATACTAACCCCAATTCCAACCTTAAACAGACATCCTTTCCAACTCATCAAATGTGAGGTAGCCTCCCAGCACAGGATTGGCAGATAGACTTTACTCATATGTCCCCGGTCTGGAGAGTTAGATACCTCCTGGTCCTCGTGGACACATTTTTGGGATGGGTAGAAGCATTTCCCACTACAAACGAAAGAGCCCACACCGTGGCCCAAATCCTCCTCACAGAAATTATCTGCAGGTTTGGCCTGCTCTCATCCCTACAGTCTGATAATAGCCCAGAATTTAATCCAAGGTCACCCAACAACTTGTCCAATTCTTACAGATACCCTGGTTACTGTCCCTAGTCCTCAGGAAAGGTAGAAAGGATAAATAGAATAATCAAGGAAACCCTTACCAAACTAACCTTCGAAGTACATCTGGATTGGACTAAACTTTTGCCAATTGTTCTCCTCAGGATACCGGCTTTGCCCAGAAAGCCCCTGGGGCTGAGCCCCTTTGAGATGATGTATGGAAGGCCCATGCTCCCTCCTGAACTTCCCCCTGAACCTCCTCCCATACCAAGCTTCTTACACTCCCCTCTGCTGGCAGAACTCCGCAATGCCCTCTGGAAATACGTCAACCACAACTTGCCTGCCCCTGTCCCCCAAGTTTCCCTGCCTCCTAATTGGGGACATGGTCTATCTGTCTGATAATCTCCAGGGTGACCTAACCCCAAAGTGTCAGGGACCATTCAAAATCATCCTCCTTACCCCAACTGCAGCTAAACTCAAGAAGGTCACCTCCTGGGTACACCTCTCTCACCTAAAATGGGTCACCTCTGATCCTGTGTTGCCCTCCTTAAATGACACCTATTAGGTCTCCCTCACAGGACCTACTTCCTTAAAATTCACCTGGCGACAACCTCTGTCAACCATCCAAGAAGACATTGAATGACCTGGACTTTCTTCAACCTATAATTATTCTTGACCCAACTACTACAAGACCTCTGGACCAGCGCCCCAACAGGAACCTCCTTCAAAGACCTGACTACACTGGTGTCTTAACTGTGGCTCCAGGGAACCTTCTACAACCTGACTTCAGACGAAATTGATTTCTTTACTCTCATTCTCTACATCATTCTACAGCCTAATGAACACTGTTCCTCCTCAGATTCAAACAACCACCAACTTGGGGCTTTTTTCCCCTCGCCCTGACTTCCCTGGTGGCTCAGATGTTAAAGTGTCTGCCTACAGTGCAGGAGACCTGGGTTCAATCCCTGGGTTGGAAAGATCTCCTGGAGAACGAAATGGCAACCCACTTCAGTATTCTTGCCTGGAAAATTCCATGGGCAGAGAAGCCTGGTAGGCTACAGTCCATGGGGTCGCAAAGAGTTGGACAGGACTGAACGACTTCACTTGATTGGCCTTTCCTTGTCTCTCTATGATAGCACTCTTAATCTTAATCCTTGCTGTAGGCCTAGTAACTGTCTCCCCTCAGGACTGGCCACCTATCCTTCGTCTTTCTGTGGGTATTGCTTATGTTGCTAGCTGTGTTCTACTCCTAGGGTGCTATTTCCTCTGCACTGCCTAACTAACAGTCCCATGACTCCTCTGCTCCTTATCCTTGCTGCACTCCCCAGCCTTCTTGTTACTCCCTGCCCCTGTTCTTATTCCTATGTACATTTCTCACGTTATAATACAGCTCCAAAACCATGCACCATGAACCTCGAGGGTGGGAAGTCCAAATCCCTACTCACTGTTAAAGTACAAAAGAGAGGGAGTTTCATGAGCACCTGCCATAAGCCAAATGGAAGAAATATATGTTTCTATCACATTACCCACTGGGGGTACCCAGACAGGGATGGGGTACTAGATCAAAATCAGGAAAAGAAACAAGAACAAGTCATAAAGAACATAATTTCCTGGTTACAGGCGACCCCCTGAGCCTTATAAACTCCTAGACCTCCTTTCCCAATTATGGCCTCTCCTAAAACCTCCCTCCGGCAACCAACACCTTACCCGCCTTCTCAACTATTCCTTCCAATTCTTCCAGTACACATAACACACATCCCAGTGTTGAATATGCATGTCACTGTCTCCCACACCACACATAGCAATTCCTTTACCTTCAACATGGCTGTTACAGGGCAACTATACCTCCCCTTCCCAACAAAAAACTACACAACTCATTGGCCCAGTCTCTGACAGTGTCCTACTTTCAGCCTCTTCAAAGCTAACCTGTATTACCTACTCTAGTCCCAACTACGTTGGAATTACAAACTCCGCTCCCTCCTTCTGTTCCACTTGGGTTCTCTGGAACAGCACAAATAATTGCACCAATCTGGGAATCTTCATCCTCTGTGGGACCTATGCATATTCATGTTTCTCGTTGGACACCCCTGGACCTTGCATCTTGGTCTTCCTGACCCCGGGCCTAACATTCCTCAAAGAAGAGGTAGAACAAATAGTCTACCCCCAAGGGGAATTTTCCCAAAGGAAAAGATGAGCTGTCATAGCCCCCCTCCTGATTGGGACTGGCATAGCAGCACTCCTACGCACCGGGATTGGAGGCATCTCGACCTCTGCCCATTTCTACTACAAGCTGTCCCACGAACTTAATGAAGACATGGAGCAGGTAGTGGATTCCTTCATTTCAATCCAAAGACAAATTAACTCATTAGCTTCTGTGGCCTTACAAAATAGGCCAGCCCTGCACCTTCTCACTACAGAAAAGGGAGGGACCTGCCTTTTCCTAGGAGAGGACTGCTGCTATTTTGTTAATGAAATGGGCATAGCCCAGGGCAGAGTCAAAGAACTTAGAGACAGAATCGAATGCTGCAGAAAAGAGTTACAAAACCTTTACAGTCCCCAAAACCTGTTCCAACAGGTCCTGCCTTGGTTGCTCCCTTTCCTGGGACCATTGGTACTTATCATTCTATTCCTCTTATTTGGACCCTGTCTCTTCAATCTCTTTCAAAGGTTTCTCTAAGAATGGATTCAGGCCATCTCTTGAGATCAGGTCAAGACCATTCTTCTTCTAGAGAGCTTCACCCCAAGCTCAGAAAAAGGAGACTCTGGGCCCTAGGACGATCCTCCATTCCAGACCCCAAATCGTTGCCCCTATCCAGCAGGAAGTGGCCAGAGAGATACGGCACCCTTTTCCCCATTTTCTTATAAATGATTTCAGGGTCTGGAATGAAAGTCTTTGGGGCCTAGAAAAGAAAACAACAGTCTCAAAGGCCCTTGCTGAATCATCTAACTTCGGAGAAAACAAAAGAGAACTTTAGGTCACGCCCTGATGCTCCAGGCCGGTTGCATCTATCTGGGGCTTATCACCCACCTGTCCAGAAACCTTCCACCCCCTACACCTGCCCAGAAGACTTATTACCCCTTGCTGCTGCTGCTAAGTCACTTCAGTCGTGTCTGATTCTGTGACCCGATAGACGGCAGCCCACCCCCTGCCCAACTACAAATGGCATATCAACTAAAGAATACCCAAAACATCCCGCCTGATTAACATTTCCTTTATCACTTCCACAAACCTCCCTATAAATATGGAGCCTCCCTGATCCCTCTCGGTGCTCAGCCTGGTCGTTAGGCCAACTGTCGCCCCTCCTTGCCTGAATAAAGGTAACCTACTTCTGTTGAGGTCGTCTTTCCTCTTTCTGCCTCAGCCTGAACTATACCTTACACTCTGTCCATGAGATTTCTCAGGCAAGAATACTGGAGTGGGTTCCCATTTCCTCCTCCAGGGGATCTTCTCTACCAAGGGATCGAATCTATGTCTCCTGCATCTCCTGCATTGCAGGTAGATTCTTTACCACTGAACCACAGTGAAAGCACATAAATCAACTGCACTTCAATTTTTAAAATGTCAGAAGAGCAAAAATCAGTGGTAGATAAAATTGATCAGGGTTTTAATTAAGGAGGTGAAACAGATTTAAAGGAAGTTGAGAATGTGGACACAAAATAAATAGCTATATCAAATATATAGAAAAAATGATGGTTCTTCCAATTTTAAAAACAGATTCTTTTGACTAGAAATTGGAAAGTGAGATGGGGAATCACGGAGAGGTTGAAGAATGGGGAGTTTCATTTGATTAATAGGTAAATAACTCCAGCAACCTAAACATCATTGTATGTAAAGTGGCAATTATAATCTTGGCAAGCTATGTATTTCCCTGAAGAAATAACTCTGAAATACTGTTGCTGAAATATTTCTGATGAAATGTTCCTAATAAAATATGCAGCTTTGTGTATAGTAGAGAGACAATATGTGTTTGTAGAATTTAACTGAATTGAGAATTAAAGCCACTAGCTTAATTTGTAATAGTTATGAACAAATTAGTGAAGAAAAGAACTCAGTTTCAGAAATATTCAGTAAATAATACTAGGCATTAATTTATGAATTGGGGTATAGTTTTTGCTTTTCAGTTAGTAAAAAATTTATATATATATATATTTTAAAATTCATATATTTGGGGGACAGGTAAACTATGCCTCAAATATATGGTTTGCCTAAAACACACCAAGATTTAAAATAATAATATGCAAGCTAATCCTAAAAATCAAACATTTTCAAATATATTTGATTCAGTTTCATTCAAAACATTTAAAACTGTATAGCTGAATTAGGAAATTATGCTGATTGGTATGTTTGAACAAAAAAATTGCCAAAAATTTGCCTTGCTTCTAACCAAGTTGTACGTAAACTCTTGTTCCTCTTATGTCAAAGTAGAAGATTCAGTATGGGAAATGGCATGAACTTTTAAAATGGCTTTCACCATTACAATGAAAAGAATAAAGTACTTAGGAATATATCCACCTAAAGAAACAAAACACCTATATATAGAAAACTATAAAACACTGGTGAAAGAAATCAAAGAGGACACTAATAGATGGAGAAATATACCATGTTCATGGATCGGAAGAATCAATATAGTGAAAATGATTATACTACCCAAAGCAATCTATAGATTCAGTGCAATCCCTNGACATGGGTTTGGGTGGACTCTGGGAGTTGGTGATGGACAGGGAGGCCTGGCATGCTGCGGTTCACGGGTTTGCAAAGAGTCCGACATGACTGAGTGACTGAACTGAAATGAAGTGAGGTGAAGACAGTCCACTCTGGGTTTGAAATTCAGCTCTGTCTCTTGGGACTAGTTATTTATCTTTCCTGGGCCTGTTTCTCTTTTCTGTAAAAAAGATGTTGAACCACACTCACGTTTAATGTATGTGAAAAAATCTACACACATCTGGTGCAGAACAGGTACACAGTAAATCTCCATTTATTTGTTTTTTTTTGAGTCTTACCAACCTTTAAAATAATTGAAGGTTTACTAAAATTTCCTTTGAATTCAGCCCTTGAGTATTCCCTGTTAAGGTCCTTTGGTTTTTCATGACAGGTAACACAGAGAAGGTGGAGAATACTCTGATGACTTTTCTGGAGAGAAGAACATTTGGTTGATGCTTTAAAAGGTGGCGGGGGTGGGGGGACCTGAAACCCCTTCACGTTTCTGCATTTTTGAAGCTTCATGGTCTGAGACAAGCAGTGCACCTTAAGTTGCTACAGTTGTCATGGAAGTGGTGTTTTCTTTCCATGGCAACAGAAGCTACAAATAATTAGATGAATGCAGAAAAAAAGATGACCAGAGGCAAAAGCTTGCCTCACTCACACAGTCTTTAGGTTCTGCACCTGAAGCCTACTTTTGGTTTCAGCTGTTCCAAGATGGCTAGTAACTGCCTTACAACAGAGAGGGGTGGAGTCCCATGACTCTTTACTTGAGGAGGGGAAGTTAGCTCTAGGGGCTTATATTGACCACCTTAAAAATATGAAACAGTTCAGTGATGGCCCAACTTGATTGAGGTCTCTCATAAAAAGAAGAGACCAACAAGGCTGGAATTAAGTAGGATATGGCAAGGGAGGTGCCTAGGTCACAGAGTTTAAGAAGGCTCTCAGTCTCAGGGTTGTGCAAGACTATATGGGTGTTTTGGAAATATGAAAGGTGGGATGCTGAAGCTGCTTGGAGGAGAAATTTATTTGACTTAACTGTAGCATCAAATGACACATTCAACTCACCCCTGCATCCCACCCTATCCTGTTCTCGCACCATGCGAGAAAATTCCCATATGATCCCTGGCCTCTGGAGTTGCCAGATGATAGTGGCGGCATGAAAGAGGGTCAGAGGGAGAAGCCTTGAGCAAGTGAAGAAAGTGGCTTGACCAGGACAGAGATGGTACCATTTCAGGAAGTAGCAGACAGGAAGCTGGAAAGGAGGTGGCCTTGAGCCAGTTTGGGGAGGCAAAGATGAACTAACATCTATCAAGTCCAGTACTTGTCAAGCTAAGGGAAGCCCCACTTCTCCCTGCCAGCCCCTGCCGCTGGTTTGGATGGCTGGAAAGGACAGAGAAAGATAGGACAGTTAAAGAAGCATTGTCACAGTCCAGTGCAGAGGGCTACCATAAGGGTCCAGGGCAATGACTGGAATGCACTGGAATGGGAGGGTTCTTGTGGCCAGCATATTTATTTCTTTACCTAAGAACTTCCTGAAGAACTGCTTATAGTTTGGGAAGCAGCTTTTGCTAGAGGTCCTTTTCTTTTCTTTTCTTTTTGTTGGGGGGGGGTGGTAAAAAAAAAACAAATAAATTCAAGCAAATTAAAAAAAACAAGTAAAACTAGCTTACTTTTATTTTTGGCACCTTAAATAAAGGTGCACTTTAAGTTAAAAAAAAAGAAAAAGAAAGATTGGCCTTGGGAAATTGTGATGGTGACCCATCTTGCTACATGAAGCTCAACTCACTTGTAACTCCCCCAGATCCCTGACCGCCTTGTGAAGCATGAGCATGCATACACCATGGTGTCCATGGCACAGAGCCAGGGACTCTCTGGTCAACTTGAACCAGAGTGTTCCCTCTTGCAGATGTCCCAGGAACGTGTCCTTCTATTCTTTCTTTTGTTTTCTTTTAAGCAAGATTATAAGTTTATTATAAAAGAATATAATCAGTAACAGCCACGGGAAAGAGAAGCATAAGACAGGTATGTGGGAAGGGGGACCTCTTTGGTTAAGTTTCTCAGTATTTTTATTCTTTTTGATGCTATTGTGAATGGAATTGTTTTCTATTATGTCTTCTTAAATCAGGTCTTTTATTGTTATGGAATCTTAGTCTTTATCTCTGGTAGTATTACTTGGTGTGCAGTCTACATCATCTACTATGAATATAGCCATTTCATCTTTTCTATGTAATCATAGGAAATTCTAATGAATTTGCAGGCTATCTAGTTTTTCATTCTTTAACTTTTAAATGCTCTTCATCTTTGTATTTAAATGTCTTCCCTTTAGAAAAGAGTAGAGGTCAGCCTTGCTTTATTTCTCCAGTCTGACAATTCTTATCTTTGAATTGAGGTTTTTAGACTATTTTCATTTAGTGTACTTATTGATACGCTTATGTTGAAGTCTATCTTTCTATTTATTGGGGATTTAGGAAGATCTTCAGAAGTCTGTTCACCTTCTGTTTCAAAGCAACCTTTTTGTGGGGGCAATATACATGTTGATATGATAAAGTGGAGGCAGCCTGGCCCAAGTTTGCCATCTGGGCACAGTAAGCTCTAGCCCTCAGACTCTGCATAGTCCTTCTCACAGGACTCAGTGGGCCTCAGTGTCCTCAGTTAGAAAGTGAGGATCTGGGCCAGACCATCTAGGAGGGCTAGCCTGGATGTGCCAGGGTCACCAAGGCAGGAGCCCCAGCAAGCTCCCTACTCCCGTTCACCTACATCTCCCTTGGGAGCTTCATGAAGACTCTGAAGGTGGAGAACACAGGTAATTTCCATATTCTAAATTGATTCTTGTTGAGAGTAGAGGAAGAAAAAAGCATAGGTGCTTAGGCTCTCTGAGAACATATTTCAACATCTTCCTTTTAGTTAATGATCCCTCAGAAGGGACCTTTTATTTTCTTTTCATGGTTCCAATGTCAGAATATGTCTCTTCCATAGTTTCTCAAATCAAAATAATTAGTAAAAATTATAGCAAAGTTATAGATGTAAAATAAGGTGTATATAATATCCTATTATGTATAAGGTAATTTCTCTCTCTCTCTCTCTCTATATATATATATAAAACAAGATTGTGTGTGTGTGTGTATCTTCTAACTGTTGTGAAGTGAGGACTGAAAAGCATCCATTACAACTGAGAGGGTATTAGAGGAGGTGAGAACAGGCTTAGGCCTTCCTCAAAAGCCGTGGTAATTGGGAAGCTGACAGTATCTAGACCATAGGTACGATATGACATGAACATTTTTAGAGTCTGTGCTGGTTGCTGGGTGGAGAACAGTTTTGGAGAGGCTGAGAGTGTGGGAACTGAGGATTCTAGTTAAGAGTGCAAGTTAGAGCTGCTGACATAGATTAAAAAGGGGAGGCCAGTTAACAAAACTTTTTTGCCTAAGGAGCATTTTTAGTATCAGAAAATATGACTCTGTTTCTGGAGTTTTTGCCAGGGAGCAACAACCATGCTCTACAGAAGATGCTTGGCATCTAGAAGCAGATCATGTTTCAGGCACATACTCCTGGCTTAATGCAGAATGTAGTAGGTAGCAACATAGAGGCTGTCCACTTTCTGCTTGATGGATAGAACTGAAAAGCATCGGGACATTAAAGGAAGATCCTTCCAGAATTCACTGATAGATTTTTTAAAAGTTCAAAAAGAATTAAAATAGTACTCCTTAAATTCTTCTATGTATTTATCATTGAATTTTTTAAAAAGCAAAATAGACCATAATTCATTAAGGTATACCACTATAATATCATATCAGGAAAAATGGGGGGCATATAATGGAATCTCCAACCACACACTGATAACTATATTTCAGATGTGATTGAAATATTACCACAGCTCCACAAAATGGCCTCTGAATGAACTGGAGATGGATGAGGGTTTGGGTGTCCTTACAGGCCAGGAGTGACTTGATATTGGTTGTGTACAAACATGTTATCTTTTCCTTTAAGAGATGTGCAAATGAGATAACTCCTTTGGGGATGAAGCAGACAACCAGAAGTTTGATAACCACACAGAGATAAAACCTTACATCACTGGGTTTTTGTCTTTCAGGGAATTTCTTTGGAGACTTCCATGGAATTTGAGGGCTTGCTACTCATGACTGTCTTTTCTTTGCAGAGGAATGTCTAGCTACTTTCCGATATTGGCAGGTCCTCTGTGAGAAAGACCAGACGTAAGGTGATAACTCCAAGCAAGACCAGTGGAAGTTCCTCAAATCCTGTACATGTTATGTTCAGGGGGGAATAGACACTCTCCCTGCTTCTGTGATTCCTGATGGGAATTACAGCCTCACTGACAAGGGCCTCCTTCCTCCTAGACCCAGTGCCAGGCATTCTGCATGCATCATCCCAGCGAATCCTCCCAACTCTATGAGGCAGAGATGGATATATATATATTGCTTTAGATTTGGACCATTTTTAAAGTCTTGTATTTGGAGTCCTCCATGAGGTCCCATCATAGGTATCATGGTGGGAAACACTGTATGCCTTTAGAAATTTTGAGAAAGTTTCTAGCATCAACCTAAGTCTAGAAACATTTTTTTTTTTTTTACGTCAGAGTGAGGAAACAAAGTCAGAGGCTTTCCTGGGCAGGTGGGTTCAGTGGGCCTCCATTAACACAGTAGACATGGAATGGAAAGCCAGAGACCAGCTGACTTTAAGAGAGCAGTTGTGTGCTGTGAGTCTGCATACTTTCTGATTTTGAAGGCCATGTTGCAAAGGTAGCTTTTCAAAGGATCCCCATGAGGGTTTTTGTGTTTTTTTTTTTTTATATTAAATTTTAAAATATTGTATCATTTAAGTGGTTTTTAAAAATTGAATAATTGATTTATAACATTGTGTCAGTTTTGTGTGTACAGCACAGTGATTCATTATTTTTGCAGCTTATACTCCATTATAGCTTATTACAAGATAATGGGTGTACTTTTCTGTGCTCTATGGCGCATCCTTGTTGCTTACCTGGTTTACGCATAGTAGTTTGCATCTGTTAATCCTATACTCCCAATTTGACTCTCCGCCCTCCCCTTTGGTAACCTCTAGTTTGTTTTCTATATCTGTGAATCTTTTTCTGTTTTTAAAATAAGTTCTTTCCTATCATTTTTAAGATTGCACATATAGATGATGTCCTATGTTGTTTGTTTTTCTGTCTGATTTACTTCACTTAGTATGATAATATCAAGCTCCATCCATGTTGCTGCAAGTGACATTATTTCATTCTTTTTAAAGGTTGAATGGTATTCCATTATACACACACATATATATACCACATCTTCCTCATCCAATCATCCGTCAATGGACAGTTAGGTTGCTTCTATGTCTTGGCTATGGTAAATAGTGCTGCTATGAACATTGATGTGCAAGTATCGTTTCATATTAGCAGGGATTTTTGGTTTTTAGTTTTCGAATGTGCTGGCATAGGGATGTGTGTGAGTTTATCAACACTGAAAGCATAGAATGCCTGGCTACTGAAAATTCTTTCTTGTGAAATGGAGTAATATCAATATACAAACTGAAGTTACATCCACATACTTAAAAGCCTGTAGTATATGTGACTGAAGCCTTCATGAGTATTAACAAATGTCCCTATCAGTTCAGTTCAGTCACTCAGTCGTGTC
>SJYA01003457.1:5863-18592 GCA_006410615.1 Neotragus moschatus
TCCCCGCCCCGGCCCCAGCCCGAGCCGCCCGCGCTCAGGTAGCGCCGCCCCGTCCCGAGGCCGGGCCCGGGGGCGCGGGGCGGCAGGGTGCGGCGCCCGGGGCGGCAATGACCGCGCAGCGCGCCCCGCGGGCCCGGCCCTGAGCCCCGCCGCCCGCGAGCCCCGCCGAGGTGAGCCCCTCCGCGCGCCTCCGATTCCTGGGGCAGACTGGGAGGGCCGATTCCGGAGGGCCGGGGCCCGGGGCCGCGGGAGGGGGCGGGGGCCGAGCGTCCGGGTCCCCGCTCCGCGGCGAGGGGCCGCAGGCACCGGCACGCGCCGCCGCGGCTCCCGCCCGGCCCGAGGTCCTGCCCGCCCCTGCACCCCACGTGGGCCCCCCCAACGCAAATTTGTCCGCTAATGGCGCAGGCGATTATCTGCGGGGCCGCCGGTGTTGTGTGTCCCGCGGGCAGGGCCCGAGTTACAAGCGCCAGGAATCCAGACGGTGTTTGGAGGGGGGGCGGGGGAGGTCGGTAATTAGTGTAAACCCTTTGTCTGCCTTTGATACCCACGGTTCCCCCGCCGCCGCTTCCTCCGCCCGGAGCGCGCCAGGGAAGGCGGGGCGGCCCGCACCTCCGTCCCCCTCAGTCCAGGGCCGGGGTGCTGGCGGCTCCCGGGCCCGCGGCCCGGGGGAGGGGGAGCGAGGCGGAAAAGCCGCCCCCCACCCGCACGTAAATGACCAGCCTCTGAATGCCCCCAGGTCCGCACTGGCCGAGATGACGCCGAGCCCCACGCTGGTCCTGCCGCTGCTGCTCCTGCTGCTGGGGGCCCTCCCGCCGGCCGCCGCCGCCCGAGGTGAGTGCTGGCGCCCAGCCCGGCGCCCCGGCCTCCGCCAGCGCCGCCCCTTTCCCTCCGGCCCTGAACTCTGCCACAGTGCCCGCCTGGCGCGCGTGCCTGCGCCCCGCCCCTGCTGGCCGCGTGCAGCCCGGCCCCTCACCCACTGGGCCCCCAGCTCACCCACGGGCCAGTGCAGCTCACGCGTGGGCCCCACACCCAAGGGGCTCCTCAGCTATCTGCTGGGCCTCCCCTCTCACCATGAGGTCCCCCAGATCACCCACAAGGTGATTTCACTGTGCGGGCTCCCCCAGCTCTGGCACGGGGTCCCACACTGGCTGGCAGGTTGGGCTCTGGCCCCAGTGCCCCTCAGAACACACACATCCACCCACCGCTGCAGCTGAGGGCAGCCACTGGTGGGGGATTCCTGGGCATTGGGCAGTTTGGCCACAGTGGACCCAGTTCAGCCCCTGAAAACCTACAGAAACCCCCTGGTGGCCAGCGTCGGGTGTGGGGACAGTGGGGACCTTCTTGGCTTGTGGGACTAACAACCCAGACCAGTGAGCTAGGCCTGACCGTCTCCAGGAAGGTGCAGGGTTGAGGCCAGGGGACTGAGGACCTAGCACACGGGATGGGGAGTTAAAGCAGACGCCGAGACCACCTAATTCAGGCACACAGTGCGTCCCTCAGCGTGGCGTGTGCCACAGCGGGGCCTGGATGCAGGCTCACACGCTTTCTGTGCGAGAGGGCAGCCTCAGATAGCCCTGGAGGAACCCCTGCCCCAGCGAGGGGTGTCCTTGGCTGGCGGGCGATGGGTGATGCGTGCCCGTGGCCTCTCAACGCCGTGTTCCGTGCTGGCCTCCTTCAGTGAGGCGGGACCTGCGGCCAGGCCAGCCCTGTGGGTGTGCTGACCACTCAGGATTGTCCTTGCCCTGTCCACCAGTCCTCTGAGGCGTCGCACCCCGCCCCCGCCGCTGCCCCGCAGGCGCACCGAGCCCAAGCTGGCCTTATATGGCCACATTCGGGTGTGGGGTGGCGGGCGGCGGCCCAGGTGGGCCTCATGCCACGGTACCCCCCCGCCTGCCCTGCCGGGGACTGGCTGGCTCGCTTGAGGGTGGGGGCTGCCCAGGCGTGGCTGGGACGGCAGTGTCCAGGGTGCTGCGGACACTTGGGTCATGCCCAGCAAGGCTCCCCACCCCTGGGCCCGGCAGCTCAGCCTCCAGTTTCTCCTTCATCTGCCTGGACTCCCCCTCCCCGAACCTGCCTGTCCTCTGGCCACTCGGCAAGGGAGGCTCAGGAGGCCACTGGCCTGACCTGGCCACTGGCTGGAGCCTGAAGTGGAGGGGCAGGTGGCAGTGGGCCGTGGACAGCCATGGGCAGCAGGGCCTGCCTTGGCACCAAGCGATCCCCCCCGGGGCTACACCCTGCTCGGTGCCCTTTGGCTGAAGCCTTGGGCCGCATGGTGAGGACCCTGGCGGCCGTAGGGAGGTGAGAGCCGCTTTCCAAGGGCAAGGGCCTCTGTGGTTTCTGGTGGGGGGTGCTCTTCCTGAGTCGAGTTGGCTTGTCCTCCAGGCCTGGACCGGAGGGTAGAGTCGTCTCAGGCCCTTCCCACTTGGCGCGTGAACAGGGTGAGTGTGGACCTTCTTCAGGCAGGCAAACCACCCCCGAGAGAGTGGTGGTTTCTGAAGGCGCTTTCCCCGTGGTGTCACGATTTCTGGAATCAGTACATTTCTAGACTCAATATTTTTAAGGTTCCCCTTTTCCCAAAGTTTCACAATCTTGGTGGGTTAGTCTTAAGCTTTTTTTTTTTTTTCAAAATTGAAAAAAGAATTTGGCTTTCTCCGTTTGCACTTTATTTCTCACAGTGGGAACTCGAGAGGCTCCAAATGAAGTGCCTTTTACAATTTGCTTTGAAAGAAGTCATTTCAGGGTTTTCTGAGAAGTGCCACGTTTGGACTTTTCTGAGGATGGTGCAGTGGACGATCTCTGAGCAGCTGGCCCTGGAGGCCCCTCTCCCTCCCCTGGATCTGGCCAGCATGCCCGGCCACCTTCCGCCTGTGGGATGGTGCAGACTTCAGGCCGACTTGCCTGGGGGGTTTGGTGGAAGGCTCTGCCAGGGCACGGGAGTCCACAGGGAGGCGAGCGGCTGTCAGAAAGGCGGTGATATGTGTGCTGGTGGACCTCAGCCTCTGACAAGGCTGCAAGGCGCCTCCTCCTTGCCCCCCAGGCCCCTGCAGGCAGCACTGGCCAGTGTGCGGCCGGGCCGAGGTGGACTCACAGGAGCCCGGCCCAGGCTCTGCGAGGTGGACCTAGGCCAGCGGCCCACTTAATGTCTTGACTTGGGCCCCACTCCTGGAAAGGAAAGTAAACCACTGCCCCCTGTGCGGGGAAGAGGGAGCAAAGAAAGTCGCCCTTGGCTGGGCCTGGAAGTGCCGCCTACCAGCGTCCGTCTCCAGTGCGCCAGGATCCAGGGCCCCCGAGTCCTGCCCTGCGGTGGCCCTAGCAAGGGAGCTGCTGGTTTTCTCCAGTAGCAGCCCCAGCCCCTGGGCCAGCTGGGCAGCCCCGGCCCCGTGGACGTGCGGGGGAGGTGGGCAGAGGCCGCCCATTTTGGCCTGGTTTGCCCCGTTCTGTGCCTCCATGGGTGACCTGGTGTGTCCGGGGACAGCCTCAGTGAGCAGGTCAGCACGGGCAAGGAAGGGGCGCCCACCCTGTGGGCGCCCACCCCGTGGACACCCTGTCCAGTGCGGCCCCCCTCTTCCCAGCGATGGTCACGGTGCGCCAGTAAGCACAGCCTGCCATCTCTCAGCCCAAGGCAAGCCTGGGGCCGCCGTCCTGTGGGTTTCGCAGCCCCGGGTCCCCTGGAGAGGCTCGGGTGTCACAGGGCCAGGCGGGGTGGGCCTGGAAGGAGAGGTGGTCCCGGTCAGGTGAGGCGAGGAAGGCCTCCAGCAGCGGGAGTGTTGTGGGCAGAGGTGGGCAGCTCACCACGGCCAGGGTGGGCACGGCGCCTCAGCCTAGCAGGGTAGGGCCCTCGGATGGGGAAGGGCTGGGCTGGTCGGCTGAGGGGAGCGTCTGGGGGGTGGTCCACAGGGGCTTTGTGTGTTGGGGCCTCCATTCCCACCGTGTGCCCCGCTGAGCGGCTGGGGCAGGGTCTGGAGGTGGCATGCTGGGGCGGCGCATGCCCACACCGAGCAGACTGGCCCGGGGGGGGGGGGCGCTTCTGGAGCTGTCCCCAAGCCGGAGGCAGGGCAGGGGGTTGCCCCAGCCTCGCGGCTGCCGAGCCCCAGGGTCTCCCATCTTGGCAGGAAACACAGCTCCTCTTCTTCCTGCCGGGGAGTTTATTTTCTGAGAGATTTTCACAGGCTGTGTGCTGGATAACGGGGCCTGGGGAGCCGGAAGGGAGGAGGGAGGCCCCGGCTCCCGTGATGCTGCCCCTGGGCGCCCTCGAGTCCAGGGCTGCCCTGCCTGCGCGGCAGCCAGTCTGGGTCCTGGCTGGACTGTGGGGCTGGTCCCAGAGCTCACCCTGAGGGTCCGGTGGCCCACCCCACAGCCTCTGGGGCCGGGGGGGCCCAGTCTGGGTCGCTCGGGCCTCAGAGCCTCGGGCCGGTCCCAGAGAAGCCACTCAGGCCTCAGTGGAGCGGATGTGGGACCCGGCCGCTGCTGGGGGTTGGGCGTCTGCGGCTGTGTGCCTAGAGACCCTCCATTCGCCCTGAACACCAGGGGGCTCCAGGCTCGGGAAGGGTCCTNCTCGGGCCGGTCCCAGAGAAGCCACTCAGGCCTCAGTGGAGCGGATGTGGGACCCGGCCGCTGCTGGGGGTTGGGCGTCTGCGGCTGTGTGCCTAGAGACCCTCCATTCGCCCTGAACACCAGGGGGCTCCAGGCTCGGGAAGGGTCCTCTCACCTCCTAGGTGAGTGCCCCTGGGGTGGTCTGGGCCCCGAAGCGCGTTACCGTCCGCTGTGTCCAGCACGGCAGGCGTGGGAGGCCCCGGTGGACAAGGGCCCTCTCCGCCCTCTAGCAGCTGGGAGCGCATCTGGGAGGTGGCGGTGGGGTGCAGGTAGTGGCAGGTTTGCGGGAGGGTCAGCACTGAGTCTTTGGACCCAGTGAGACCTTGGCACTGCACGAGGGCGGCCCAGTGCTCAGCTGTGCCCCTGGGCGGGCCGGGTGCTTTCCAATCACCGTCCCCCACTGGCAGTTCCCATGGTGCCCCCAGGGATGTGGCACCATCAGGTCCTGGGGGTGGTGAGGGTGAGGCAGAGGAGCCCTGAGGCTGGCTTCCACTGGAAGTGGAAGGGGCCCCTGGTGCCCACTCCTCTGCCAGGTGGCCGGGCAGCGGGTGGTAGGGACGTTCCCGCCGCCTTGCTCGGTGGGTCAGGCCATCCCTTTGCCACGCCCAGAATGGCCTGGTTTCTCAGGCAACCACCTGTCTTGCGGGTCCTACAGTTCCACCACAGATCCCATGGGTCCAGCCCCCTGGGCCGCCCCAGGCCAGCTGGTGACCAGGAGCCTGTGAGCCTGTGCGGCTGTGGTGCAGCGGTGCTGGGCGGGGGTCTGCCCGCCTCCTGGCAGCCGCGTGGTGGTCCTCCCCTGTGCCCACCCCCAGCCCCGGGTGCTCCTGCCCTTCCCCCGGGGCCTCGCCTCCCTGGGGAGCGAGCTGGGCCCAGAGCCTGGTGCCCACCGTGGGGAACACCTCGTGTGTCCCACCCCCCAGACAGCCTACTGTGCCTGGTGCAGGCGTCCAGCCCTGCCCTGTGGGTCCACCTCTGGGGCCCAGCCCCCTCCCCACCTGCTGGCTTGGCTGGTCCTGCACAGCACGAGGGCAGCCCCCGACCGGCCGTCCCCATCCTTAGCCAGGCCCACCGTGGTTGGCTTGATCCACCGCCTCCCAGCCTTGCCGCGGCCAGAGCATTCCTCAGGCTAGAAGCTTGTGGGCTTTGCAGGGCTTGCTGGGGACAGGACTGCCCTGACGTGCAGGCCGAGGGCTCAGGCTCCGTCACTTCACCTGCTCTGAGGCCTCTGGCACCTGGGGCTCGGGGGAGGGCTGGTGTCTTGCTCACCCTCCTTGAAGGGAGCTTGGAGTCGCAGGCCAGGGCCCACCAAACACCCTGGGAGGCTGGGAGGGGTGAGGGCCGATCTTGGGGTGCCCCCGCTCCCCATGGCCAGACCCCTGGCAGACTGAACAGAGCAGAGACAGAATGGCCAGGGCAGTTCACCCTGCCCAGGGGTGCAGAGCCCTCGAGGCACGGGTGCTGCGCTTCGGGGTGGCCCCCAGGCCCTGTGATGATGACTTGGGGGGCTTGAGGGGGCTCCAGCCAGGGGTCCCTTCTCCATCTGCCCAGCACCTCTGCCCTGGGTCGCAGCAGGGTTTTGTTACAGCAAACCTCGGGAAACGGAACCCCCGGCCAGGTGGGGGGCCTGCAAGCCTGGGAGTCTCCGGTGCTCAGAGGAGGGGGTCCACACCCCCTGTTGGGGTGTGCGTCTGGGGGACAGCACTTGGGGACAGTACCGTGGCCGAGTGTGGCCCCAGCTCTGGGTTCCCCAGTGGCTCTGGGGTGAAGAGTCCGCCTGCAATGCAGGAGACCCAGGTTCGATCCCTGGGTTGGGATATCCCCTGGAGGAGGGCATGACACCCCGCTCCAGCGTCCGCTCCTGGAGAAGCCCATGGTCGGGGGAGCCTGGCGGCCTACCGTCCACGGGGTCTCAGAGTCCTACAGATTCAGCAACTGAAGCAGCGCTGGAGCAGCTGCAGAGCTTGGGGAGGAGGAGGGGCTCTGCCCCCTTTGCCCACACCCACGATGCACAGCCTGCATCCTGGGCGAGACCCTGCCCAGCCTGCCGCCTCCACACACTCTCTGCGCCTTGCCTGTGCCCCAAGCCTCCCCGCACTGTGGCTCTGGGGAGATGCTAGGTTGGGGCTTCCTGCAGGCCGCGCTCTAGGGAGGGGCGGCAGCTGGGCAGAGGGCCTGCGGGGAGCTGAGCGGCCGTCCCCTTGGACCGCCCCCCCCGCCACCGCCAGGCCCTGCAGGGGCCCCCAGGTCCCCATGCAAGCCTCAGTTTCCCCTGGCAGAGCGTCGGGATGCCCCATCCAGGTGGAACAACGGGGCTTGTGTTTCCTGGGCTAAACATAGAGCTGCCGCAGCCGTGCTGGCGGCCAAAACCCTTAGGAGTCTGGGGGGCCGGGCCTCCCGCCTGTGAGCCTGCAGGGGTCTCTGCAGAGGCTGGCCAGGGGAGCATAGGTGGGGGCGGGGCAGCCTCGAGGGAGGGGCTGTTTGCTTTGGGTTGCGGCTGGCTCCGCCGGCCTCCGCGGCCACTGCCTCGTCCTCCTCCGCTCAGGCCGGCTCGAGGGGCCACACTTCCGGCCCATCTGGCGGTCACCGGACCCTGTCCCTCCTCTTCGCAGTGACCCCGGGCATCGTCCGCGCCACCCGCAGTTGCCCCACCCCCACTTCTGAAGGCCTCCTTCTGGGGAATGGGGAGGCCCACATGGTTGGGCCGGCCCCTTCTCTGCCACTGAGGCAGGCTGCTCAGGGTCTGGGGGTGGTGCCTGCAGGTTGTGGTCAGGACAGGCAGAGCCCCAGCGGGGAGGCTCCGCATACACGTGTCTGTGTGGACACGTGGGGTCTGCGCATGGGATCCTGGTGTCCAGGTGTCAGCCTGGGGGACGGGGGCAGGCTGGGGTACCTGCTTTGTCCTGCAGCCTGGGAGGCCCCTGGGGATGGCAGAGTTTCAGGCGGTGACAGGTGGTGGACAGGGTCTTCCTGGGAATGAGGCCTGGACCCTGGCAGCCTGGTTGGGCCCTCCTGGGGTCCACTTGTCTGGGGCCCCTGACGTCCCCCGGACTGTGAGCTGAGCAGGTGCCTGGGGGCGGGCCCTGCAGACTGCCAAGTAATTAGGGAGACGTGGTCGGGGAAGCATGAGGGCTGGCTTGCCGGCACAACTGCCTGGTGGGGGTGCGGCCCCCCAAATAGGTCTCTGTCGCTCACACCCTGGTCCCCTGGAAGCAGAGCCTCGGGACCCCCTCCCCACTTGGGGNCCCTGCAGACTGCCAAGTAATTAGGGAGACGTGGTCGGGGAAGCATGAGGGCTGGCTTGCCGGCACAACTGCCTGGTGGGGGTGCGGCCCCCCAAATAGGTCTCTGTCGCTCACACCCTGGTCCCCTGGAAGCAGAGCCTCGGGACCCCCTCCCCACTTGGGGCCCCGGAGAAGCTGAGGCTGGGGCCGTCAGCTTGCCCATCCCCGGGGGCACAGCCACCACCCTCCCTCAGCACCCCGGGCAGGGGCAACGGGGGTCCATGCCCTGCAGGGGCCCTGGGAGCCGCAGCATCTGCGGGACCCACAGGAGCACTCTGGTTGCAAAGCAGCAGTGGAACCAGCTGGCAGTTGCCTGTTGAAGAAACACCAGCTGGTTATCGAAAACACATGCCGCCCTTGGGCCTCGAACGACAGAGTCTCAGAGCAGCCGCGCCAGGCCAGCACCTCGCTGCGGCCAGGACACCCGGACGCGGCCCTCCTGGCCTGAGTGGTGGACTCGAGGGATGGAGGCACCTTCTAGTGGCCGGTGGCTGGAGTCCCGGAAGCCAAGCCCGGCCAAGCCCCTGGGAAGGGCAGCTGCCTCTCCTGGTCTGAGGGACAGGAGTGGCTGCCCACGAGAGAGGCCCGAAGCCCCCGTGGCCTTCCCGTGGTGCTGGCGCTGCACACGGGCCCCGGCTCTGGGCCACGGGCACGGCGGAGGCTGAGGGTCCCCTGGAGGCGGCTCCGTGTCCGCGTGGTGTCTGCGGCATCCTTCCCCCGAGCTGTCCACCCCCATTGTGCCCACATTTGACCCCGGAGGAACTGAAGCTGGACCCATGCCGGTGGGATCAGGGATGGTCAAGGGCACCAATGGCCACAGCCCAGGACTCTGGCTTCTCCCACTGGAGAGAGTGGTCACCCATAGCGGGGGTGCCCAGCTGGTTGCTCTCTGACCACAAGGCCTTGGTGACCTGGTGTGGCCTGGCTGGCAGTGGGGAGGCTCTTGTCCAGGCAGACAGACCTGGTTCAGCGTAGCCCAGGCACACACGGGCACAGGTGCATAGATGCTCGCGTGTGCGCACCCTGCCCGTGAGGGGCTGTCCTTGCTGGCTTGTGCATGTCCGTCCTGGGCAAGCCGGTCCTCCCGCCTGCATTCCGGCCCCTGTGCAAGAGCGTATAGGGGCCCCTGTAGTCTGGTGGGTGGGCAGGTGTTTCTGCGTGGGGTCCTGGGTGGGCTCCCGGCAGGGACAGCCCTCCCATCAGCTCCCACTGTCCACACTGNGCATGTCCGTCCTGGGCAAGCCGGTCCTCCCGCCTGCATTCCGGCCCCTGTGCAAGAGCGTATAGGGGCCCCTGTAGTCTGGTGGGTGGGCAGGTGTTTCTGCGTGGGGTCCTGGGTGGGCTCCCGGCAGGGACAGCCCTCCCATCAGCTCCCACTGTCCACACTGCCTTCGCCCTGACAGACCCGCTGCCAGTCCCCTCCTCCCTGATGAAGCCCTCTGACCCCCGCAGGGCCCCCGAGGATGGCGGACAAGGTGGTCCCGAGGCAGGTGGCCCGGCTGGGCCGCACAGTTCGGCTGCAGTGCCCTGTGGAGGGAGACCCACCGCCACTGACCATGTGGACCAAGGACGGCCGGACGATCCACGGCGGCTGGAGCCGCTTCCGCGTGCTGCCCCAAGGGCTGAAGGTGAAGGAAGTAGAACCGGAGGATGCTGGAGCCTATGTGTGCAAAGCCACCAACGGCTTCGGGAGCCTCAGCGTCAACTACACGCTCATAGTGATGGGTCAGTGTTGGGGCAGGGTCTTGCGCCGGCGGGGAGGCAGTGCTTCCCCGAGTGCCCACCGCCACCCCCCCCGTCCTGCCTGAACTTGACCACTGCCCCCCAGGACCCTGGGGTCCCGCTGGCTGCCTCTGAGTCCAGGACACCCCCCAGCCTGGGCCTGCCTCCTCAGGCTGCACCTCGGGGGGGCCTTTCCTCCTGGCCTCTTCTCCGCCAAAGTTCTGCCGGCTTGAGGGGCCAGGGCTGGCTGGGAGACGGCAGGAGTGGGTGGGGGGGCCCCAGCTCGAACCAAAGTGCAGCCTGGTGGGCCAGGCCAGCCGGTAGCCTTGGCGTCGGCTGTGACTTTGAGGCTCAGGTTTCCTAGTTCAGAGGGGCCGCTGGGAAGCAAGGGCCTTGTGTTCTCCTCTGCCTCCGGGGGCCTGGGCTTGGGGNGGGTGGGGGGGCCCCAGCTCGAACCAAAGTGCAGCCTGGTGGGCCAGGCCAGCCGGTAGCCTTGGCGTCGGCTGTGACTTTGAGGCTCAGGTTTCCTAGTTCAGAGGGGCCGCTGGGAAGCAAGGGCCTTGTGTTCTCCTCTGCCTCCGGGGGCCTGGGCTTGGGGACTGGGCGGCGCCCCAGCAACACGCCCTTCACTCGCTGGTACCAGGCGCTGGCCCGGCCCTCCCCCACGGGCGCCGGAGCAGCACAAAGGAGGAGCCGACCCACACGCCCTGCCGCTGGGTTCCGGGGTGGGGTTCAAGAGCTGGGCCTTGGTCCTGGGCCCTGGAGGCGGCGGCTGTCCCGGGGAGGGGGCATTCCTCAGCATTCCCCGCGCCCCCCACCCCAGGTCTCCTCTGGACTGTGGAATGGGAATACTGTGGGTGTCCCCCCACCACGTCCTTTCAAAGGGGAGGATGACCAGGCGGTATGTGAGCCATGTCAGTTCACCGAGCCCTCGGCCCCTTGATGTGGGCTAGGGTTACTGCAGCTGCTGGCGGGCCCCGGCCCCCACCACCCCCAGGCCCTGCAGACCCCCAGGAGCCAGAGTGGGAGAGCCAGACCTCCGTCCCACCCACGCCTGGCGGGGTCACCTGCACCCAGGGAGTGGGCCGGGAGGCGGCTCCCGCCCAGCTGTCCCTGGGATTCTGAGCTGCGGGCACACATCCACGGCCTCCTGCTGGTGTGCTGGGGCCTCCGAGCTGGGCCTGGGCTGGGGTCTACGCTGGGCTCTCACAGGGGCTACTGAGGCCCCTCTCATGTGCCCCGCCCCCCCTGCAGATGACACCAGTCCAGGAAGGGAGAGCCCGAGGCATGACAGCTCCTCTGGGGGCCAGGAAGACCCAGCCAGCAAGCAGTGGGGTGAGCAGAGGGGCGCCAGGTGGGCTGGGGGCTGGGCTTCACCGCTCCCCCCACCCCGCCTGGCCCTCTGACCTCCAGCCTCCCGCCCTCTGCAGCGCGGCCGCGCTTCACGCAGCCCTCCAAGATGAGGCGCCGCGTGATTGCGCGGCCCGTGGGCAGCTCCGTGCGGCTCAAGTGTGTGGCCAGCGGCCACCCGCGGCCCGACATCACGTGGATGAAGGATGACCAGGCCTTGACCCGCCCGGAGGCCGGCGAGCACCGGAAGCGGAAGTGGACGCTGAGCCTGAAGAACCTGCGCCCGGAGGACAGTGGCAAGTACACGTGCCGCGTGTCGAACCGCGCAGGCGCCATCAACGCCACCTACAAGGTGGACGTGATCCGTGAGTTCGGGCGGGGCGGGGCGGGGCGAGGGCTGGGGGCGGGCTGCAGCCCTGGGGCCGCGCCCAACGCTTGTCCCTGCGCAGAGCGGACGCGCTCCAAGCCGGTGCTCACGGGCACGCACCCCGTGAACACGACGGTGGACTTCGGGGGCACGACGTCCTTCCAGTGCAAAGTGCGCAGCGACGTGAAGCCGGTGATCCAGTGGCTGAAGCGCGTGGAGTACGGCGCCGAAGGCCGCTACAACTCCACCATCGACGTGGGCGGCCAGAAATTCGTGGTGCTGCCCACCGGCTGTCTCTTATACACATCTTGTGAGCCATGTCAGTTCACCGAGCCCTCGGCCCCTTGATGTGGGCTAGGGTTACTGCAGCTGCTGGCGGGCCCCGGCCCCCACCACCCCCAGGCCCTGCAGACCCCCAGGAGCCAGAGTGGGAGAGCCAGACCTCCGTCCCACCCACGCCTGGCGGGGTCACCTGCACCCAGGGAGTGGGCCGGGAGGCGGCTCCCGCCCAGCTGTCCCTGGGATTCTGAGCTGCGGGCACACATCCACGGCCTCCTGCTGGTGTGCTGGGGCCTCCGAGCTGGGCCTGGGCTGGGGTCTACGCTGGGCTCTCACAGGGGCTACTGAGGCCCCTCTCATGTGCCCCGCCCCCCCTGCAGATGACACCAGTCCAGGAAGGGAGAGCCCGAGGCATGACAGCTCCTCTGGGGGCCAGGAAGACCCAGCCAGCAAGCAGTGGGGTGAGCAGAGGGGCGCCAGGTGGGCTGGGGGCTGGGCTTCACCGCTCCCCCCACCCCGCCTGGCCCTCTGACCTCCAGCCTCCCGCCCTCTGCAGCGCGGCCGCGCTTCACGCAGCCCTCCAAGATGAGGCGCCGCGTGATTGCGCGGCCCGTGGGCAGCTCCGTGCGGCTCAAGTGTGTGGCCAGCGGCCACCCGCGGCCCGACATCACGTGGATGAAGGATGACCAGGCCTTGACCCGCCCGGAGGCCGGCGAGCACCGGAAGCGGAAGTGGACGCTGAGCCTGAAGAACCTGCGCCCGGAGGACAGTGGCAAGTACACGTGCCGCGTGTCGAACCGCGCAGGCGCCATCAACGCCACCTACAAGGTGGACGTGATCCGTGAGTTCGGGCGGGGCGGGGCGGGGCGAGGGCTGGGGGCGGGCTGCAGCCCTGGGGCCGCGCCCAACGCTTGTCCCTGCGCAGAGCGGACGCGCTCCAAGCCGGTGCTCACGGGCACGCACCCCGTGAACACGACGGTGGACTTCGGGGGCACGACGTCCTTCCAGTGCAAAGTGCGCAGCGACGTGAAGCCGGTGATCCAGTGGCTGAAGCGCGTGGAGTACGGCGCCGAAGGCCGCTACAACTCCACCATCGACGTGGGCGGCCAGAAATTCGTGGTGCTGCCCACCGGC
>SJYA01003458.1:0-27201 GCA_006410615.1 Neotragus moschatus
TTAACAGAAGCACGGAGACTACGTTTGGAGGAGAAAAGAAAGAGGAGTTTTATTTTTTGCCAGGCAAAGAGGGAACGCAGCTGCCTGGAGCCTCAAGACCATTCCCCAGCCCCCAACCCCATCCCCCGCCCTGGGGAATCAGGGGAAGTTTAATAGGTGGGGCTTGAAGTCCGGCGGTGCGGGTTGGTGGCAAGGATCAAAATGGTGAAGGTCTTGCGTTTTTCTTCTTCCTGCATTATTTCAAAACAGTCAGAGCTACTGTCAGGTGGCTCAGAAGGTAAAAAATCCGCCTGCAATGCGGGAGACCTGGGTTCAATTCCTGGGTTGGGAGGATTCTCCCAGAGGAGGGCATGGCAACCCACTCCAGTATTCTTGTCTGGAGAATCCCCATGGACAGAGGAACCTAGAGGGCTACAGTCCATGGAGTCGCAAAGAGTCAGACATGACTGAGCGACTAAGTACACAGTGTCAGGCAACCCAATAATTGGGTCCGTTGCTCTCCTGGTTATTTACCAGCGACCTGCTTTCTGAAATGCAGAATGCTGCAAGCGGTGATTTGCTACAAGGGAGTGTAAAACAAAAGGAACAGGATGTGATTCACACAGAATTCGAGTGTTAGATGCTGGGTGTAATTCATAGACTCAGAGAGTGTTAGAGGTTAGCCTTGTGAAGGACAGAGTTACAGACACTACAGATTAGTAACATTTAAAATAAAGCTAGGATTAATTAACTCTTTCAGGCCCGTTTATGCTACTTTTCTAGTCTGTTCATTTTTCCCTATATTTTCCTTGTTATCAGAAGAAAATCTTCATTTCTGTTTTGGTCCAAGAGCATTGGACCTCTCAGTCCACAAACACTTAGTCACCCCTGGGTACAGGTTCCTGGACACACAGTGATCCACTGGGTGCGTTGGCTCTCACACCCCCTCCTGCCCCCAGGGCTCCTGGCATCAGGTCCACGTGTTCCCCACATGACCTTTCCCATTCTCCTTTCTGCACTTATGCACCCTCCCCCACCAGGTGCCAAAGCCCCCCAGCTGCACCAAACAGACGGGAAAGCCGTGTGGTCTCCCTTTGGGCTTTATCATTGTGAATCACAAAATGTGAGTGCAGAAACAAATGGACACATGCGGGGACTGCTCTGAACCCTCGGCGGTGCAATCAGGCACACTCGTGTTGACACGCACCTGTTCACACCAGCATAGCGTGACAGGACACTCATCCACAATTACAGTGATATCTTCTCATGGCGTACCCACCACCCCACCCCCTCACACCTGCATCACACAACACCCAGCAGGACACATGCGTGTGTTTACACTGACGGTGAAGTGGGTGCCTGCAACACGTGTCACCGACATCCACACCTAGAGTGACATGCCTTTGTGGTCCCCACAGCCGCACACAGCGACACGAGCTGCACTCACGCCATGCCACAGCCCACACGTGTGTGCCCATGCACGATGACCCGGAAGCACACCACACACCATCAACATTCACCCACAGCACCTTCCTGTGCGACACACTGAAATACCCACCCTCCTTGAAGAGCTTACCCTGACACACGCACGCACATGCACACATGCAACTCCACAACACTCATTCGCAAGACATGCGATTTTCTACATGTGGGATGAAGGGCAGCTTCAGACCAGCGTGGGTCCCTATGTTCCTTCTTCACGGAAGAAGTGCTGTCTTTCCTCCACGATGCAGCCAGGGCTGGGAGATTTTCTCACTTATTGAGGAGTGGAACCTGCAGAGTAGGGGCAGGGGTGAAGGATGGAGACCCGAGATCAGACAGATCCCATTCTTGGAAGAGAACCTGGAGCCAAATTCGGGGCCCCCTTCATTTGCTGCTCCTGGCCCCAGCTTACTTGGTTTCGGCGTCTTCAGTATATTGAGGATTTCCTGTAATGTTTTCTTGACTTCATCTATGTTTGGGACTGGAGTGGTGGGGAGACAGGAAAAAGCTGAGATGGGACACTCTTAGCTTTATTGGAAGCCTTTTCCCTGCCCGACCCCCAATCCGAAAAAGATGTCACACAATCCCAAAGTACTTGGAGTTCCCAGCAGCATATATATACTCCCTGAGTGACTCGGGGTGTGTTTGTGGGGGGTGACATCCATCACCCCTCCAAATCTTGTGCTCAGGGAGAACAGGACCCCTGCTTTCCCCTCCCCAGATTCCCCAGCACCCAACCCAATACTGGGCACGGAGGCATATTCGCCCCAGGGAGGTCTGCCAGGGCACCTGTGGCCAGCTGCCTCCGTTTCGGGTTCCCTTCCTGGATGTTCCTCATGACTGTGTCGATGCTCTGCTTGGCTGCCATGACACTCTGTTTCACGTTGCCCCACTGAGTCGTCTGCTTTTCCTGGTATTCTTGCACCAAAGTGGAGACTAACAGTGTGGATTGGAGTTGTCAGAGTCACCTTCGCTCCCCCTACTCCCCCAACCCTGACCCAGCTCTTGCCCTCACCGTTCCAGAGCTCCTCTTTCAGGATCACCAGCTCCCTGGACATCTCGGAATCTGTTCAGGATGTGTGGGTCAGGGGGCAAGAAAACCTTAGAAAAACTTTGGAATCACCCGAGTTCTGCAGTCGGGAGCAGCACTGGACCTCTCCAGCTTCTGGGGATCCCTCCACAGTGCCCCCAGCCCCTCCCTCCACCAGCAGAAGGAAACACCCCACTCACTCTTCACCAGGACCACAGCTAAGAGGACCATGCAGGACAGAGTCAAGAAGGTGTTCAGACTCATCATGGCTTTAGGCAACCAGTGGTGTCCCTGGGCAGTGTCTGAGGGTGGCCTGGACTCGGCTGGCACTGGGACAGAGGTAGGACAGCTCATCTCCAGGGCCCAACACCACTGCTCAGGCCATCAGCACTGACTAACACCACTGACAGCTCTTCACCTACACCTACTGTTCTCAGTACCATCCGCAGCTGTGGCCATCGAACTCGCTGCCCCTAGCATGGACCCCAGCCAGCACCACCAGCAGTGGTCCCTAGCACTGTCCCCATGATGCCCTCTTATGATCCCCATCACCAGCATCAATACTTGTCCTTGCCAGCACTGTCCCTATCAACAGGTCATCAGGACCTCATCAATACTTTCATCGGCTCCGTCTAGATGATCCCGTCCCTATCCACCAGCATCCCCGACACCCAGACCTTCACCAGCACCTCCACCAACACAATCACACTGTCCTCTTCACCATCGCCCACACAGCTACCCCCCACCACTGTCACACAAAGCCTCGACACCACCACACCCCCACACCTTTGACCCTGAGCTTCACACACTGCCCTTTGTCCCTGCAGGGCCCTCCCACAGACCTCTCCCAGGGCCCTGTGATAGGGGCTGGGGGGCGGGGGGTGGCTGCTTACCCTTATTCTTGGGTGGTGAATGACTGCCCTTTGGCCGGTTCTGGGTTTTGAAGGTAAAGGTGATGTTCTCATAGTTAGGGTCATCTGTAGCTGTGGGCAAGTCATTGAGAGGCTTGAGGAAACCTGCCTGGAGCTCTGGGGCAGGAGTTGAGTATGGGAGAGGGAGCTCAGACATCTTGGTTTACTGAATCCTCCACACAACAGATTTCTCGGGGCAAAGATAAGGAGTAAGGAACTCTGATCTTCATCTTAATGCGTGTGAGCCTTTGGGTGACACACACATTTTCTTGGGGGGTGGGAAGGAGCCCTCCAACCTTCACTTTCAGCTCCTCGCTCCTCCCAGCCCAACCTCTCCCCACCTCGCCCGAGATGCCTAACCTTCTTTACTGCCTGAGGATCCCCGGCTCTTGTCTTTGAAGGCTACCGCCTGCATCTTGACCTTCTGGTTTATGTAGATTTACTCTGTCTCTGTGGCCCCCGGCAGCAAATTTGTCTTCACACAGCCCCACCCACAGGAAAGTGTCTGGGGAGATGAGGAAATCTCTGGGTTGAGGTGGAGGAGAGGAAGGAGAATGTAGGCTTCCTGCTTTCGGGGATCCAGGAACCCCCCACCCTTGGGGCATCCTCACCCAAACCCCGGCTCAACAGGAGTCTTAGGCATCCACCTGCCAATGCAGGAGACACGGGTTGGATCCCTGATCCGAGAGATCCGGCAGTTAAGCCCCTCACAACTATTGAACCTGTGCTCTAGAGCCCAGAAGCCACAACTACTGGAGCCCACGAGAGAAGCCACCGCTATGAGAAGCCTTCCTGCTGCAACTGGAGAGTAGCCCCCACTCAGAGTCTTAGGAGACCAGAGGTCTCAGGAGGGACAAGAAGAGATTCACACAGACCCAGTGTGTGATGGTCAGCAGTTTGCGGTAGAGGTGTTAACTAACGCCCTGTTGGTAGTTCAGATGATAAAGATTCTGCCTGCAATGCAGGAGACCTGAGTTCCATGGGGATCGTCATACTGCAATCGAAAAGTGTATCAAATCAACATATTGAACATCGTAAACTTACATAAAGTCATGGGTCAATTATATTCAATAAAAATAATTTTGAAATAGGATAGTCAAGGAACTTTACAGGAAGCTCTCTCTGTGTGTGTATCTGTGTCCACCTGGGTGAACCTCATTCTCCCATCTCTTGCTCTCATGGTAGATATTTATGGCACCCCACCTTTGGGGCAAGATTCCTAGGTCCCCACACCTACTTTCCCTCTGCCCTAGTGCCACCCCTCAGCTCCACCCAGAGAAGTTCTACTTCTCCAAGGCCCTTAGGAGGAGAAGAATGGATATGAGGCAATGGGGCTAACCACTGGGAGTCCACTCCCACATCTGGGACTGAGGCCAGATGTCACCTTGACCTAACCCAAAAGCAATTCCCCTTCCACCTGGAGACCCCCGGCAAAGGAACACTCAGAAACACATTCACACTCATCCACGCATCAGCTCACCTACCCAGACCCACACACACACTCCTGCACATTCACACTTCTGAATACCCCCAATCGCACATCTGTACACGTGTACATATGGCGTGGTCATTTGCATGCTTATACATATTCATGTGCGCACACTGTCTATACTCTGTCTAGGTATCTTTAAAGCTTTCCTTGTGTCTATCTGACCTTGAAAACTGGGGATTAAAATGAGGTTCAGTATACAAGGAATTTTCTCTTTCAGTCTAGAGCAGTTGCCTTCTGTTAGAAGTAAATATAATGTGAAACACATGTAGGTTTTTGGCAGATTTTTTTCCTCCTTTTTTTTTTTTTTTGGCTGCACTGACCTAGATCTTAGTTCCTGACCAGGGATAAAACCCATGCTCCCTGCATTGGGAGCACAGAGTCTTAACCATTGGACCACCAGGGAAGTCCCTAGCAGCGTTCTTAAAAATTGAAATGTAGTTGACTTATTATGTTAGCTCTAGGTGTATAGCATAGTGGTTCAATATTTTTGTAGATTATACTCCATTTAAAGTTATTACAAAATAATGGATACATTTCCATGTACTGAAAATATATCCTTGTTGCTAATCTATTATATACATCTTAGTTTGTATCTCTTAATCTCTTGCCCTTATATTGCCCTTCTTCTCTCACCTCTCTCCACTGGTAACCACGAGTTTGTCCTGTCTGTGAGTCCGTTTCCATTTTGTTACATACATTCCTTTAAAAATTGATTTTAGGTTCCACACACGAGTGGTAACATACACTATCGTGACATACAAATCTGAGTTACTTCACTAAGCGTGTGTGTGTGTGTACATGCTCAGGTGCTTCAGCCAAGTCCTATTCTTTGTGTCCCTATGGATTGTAGCACACCAAGCTCCTCTATCCATGGGATTCTCCAGGCAAGAATACTGGAAAGGGCTGCCATGCCTTCCTCCAGGGGATCTTCCTGATCCAGGGATCAAGCCCGTGTCTCCTGCACTGTGGGTGGATTCTTTGCCCACTGAGCCACCTGGGAATCCCACACTAAGCATAACACCCTCTGAGTCCATCCATGTTGCTGCAAATGGCAGAACTTTATCCTTTTGATGGCTGAGTAATATTCCATTCTATGTATATGTGTGTGTGTGTGTGTGTATACATACTTGAATACTTCCAGTTGCACGTCTGCTTGTATGTACATATGGCATGTCCAAAAGTCATCTCCCAGCTGCTGATCAGGGGGCAAAGAGCTTTAAGGGAAATTTTAGGAGTGTATAGGTGGAGGGAGGGGGCTGTGTGCAGAAACAGTACCTCAGCTCTGACAATCATCCTGAAGTTGCTTATGCAGTGGTCTGATCAGTGTCATCTTGACTGTTTTAAGTGCACTTAATCTTCAGTTCCAGGGATGGATTGTTCCCATTTCCTTGAGGCCAGTGCTTGAAATTGTGTAAAATGTGGCAGCTTAGGTCATGGCTACAGTCTGCTCATCATGTAGTTAGTTTCCCCCACTGGGCGGGGGGGGAGGGGGTTGGTAACTGCGAAACAGCTCCAAGCATATGACACAGCATTATCTATAGCCCTTGAGGAGGGATTAAATGTCCTTGACCTGGTTTAATGGTTTATTATTATTTTATTCTGTTTGATCAGTTTTCTTTGTTTCTGCACTTTTAAATTTTCTTTGATTAAATTTATTTTTTGGATAAAATTTTTCTGTAGACAAGAGACAGGCAGAGACATGGGGGGAGTTGGTGTCTGTCCTGGGAAGGCCCGTGGGTCCCATCTATTACACTTCCTTTGGAAAAAATTGGATTAAAACTTCCTATGTGTGAGAACTGAGTATGTTTTAGGTTTAAAATATGTTATTAAATTTTAAGTAACTTTGGACTTTCCAGGTGGTGCTAGTGGTAAAGAACCTGCTTGCTAACATAGGAGATGTGAGACACACGTGTTCAATCCCTGAAGGAGGGCATGGCAACCTACTTCAGTACTCTTGCCTGGAGAATCACATGGACAGAGGAGCCTGGCAGGCTACAGTCCACAGGGTCTCAAAGAGTAGGACACAACTGAAGTGACTTAGCATGCATGCAAGTTTGGAATTACCTCCGAGATCTGGCTGGTGAGGATAATGTTCTCTTTCGTGAAGTACTGCCAATCTTGGGACTTCCTGACAGTCAACTGATGAAGACTCTGAGCTTCCACTGCAGGGGCTGTAATAGATCCCTAGTTGGTGACTAAAGTCCCACGTGCCACACAGTGCAGTATAAATAAACAAAAAGTACTGCCAGTCTTGTCTGCTCAAGGAAGATCAGTTCAACAATAATTAGATGCCAGCTCTTCCATCTCCTCTTACAAAGAAGTCAGTCGTTGAGAGACGTGGCCTCACCTCCACTGATGATACAATGGCTACAGAAAAGATGGACCAATGGGGAACTGACTCTGCTCTGATGGACAGGCATAGGGGGGCGGGTCTGCAGCATTGTACATTTCCCCGACTGAAATGAGGCCAAAACCAGTGTACAGCCCTTTGAACTTGGAGAAAAAGGTAGCCCCGGAACTGAAGACCCACAATCAACGGTGTCATGGTGGCCTAAGAGGACTCCATGGGGTTGGCTGACCCGATGCTTTCATGGGGCAAGTCTGAATTTTCTTTAAAGAATGACCCAGGTCCAGCCAATCAAAGACCAAGATTTGGCACAGAGCAGGTGGGCAAATGAGACTCAACCAATGAAACCCAGGCCTGGAGCTTTTGTTGGGTTAACCAGGTGAAAGGGCACTTTCTCTTTCCCACTTCTGTCAGATTGCCAGGATATAAGCCTGGAGACATGACAGGGGAGAACTTGCTTAAAAGTGAGGTCAACACTAAGGAAAGCTGACATGACAAGGAATCGAATCCTGGAGACATTGTCTGAAACCCTGGATTCAGTCATTCCTGAGTCCGTTGTTCTGAATCTGAGCCTCTCATTTAGGTAATCCAGAAAATATCCTTTCGTTTTAGCTCGAACTAGGTTGAGGTGAGGTCTGTGGGGCTGGCAACCAACAATCTTGGCTACTATAGGGGGCTGTTGTTCAGTCGCTCAGTCGTGGCCGACTCTGCAACCCCGTGGACTGCAACATGCCAGGCTTCCCTGTCCTTCCCTATCTCCAGGAGTTTGCTTATACTCATATCCATTGAGTCAATGATGCCATCCAACCATCTCATCCTCTTTCGCCCCCTTCTCCTCCTGCCCTCGATCTTTCCTGGCATCAGAATCTCTTCTAATGAGTTGGTTCTTCATATCAGGAGGCCAAAGGATTGGAGCTTTANAAACCCTGGATTCAGTCATTCCTGAGTCCGTTGTTCTGAATCTGAGCCTCTCATTTAGGTAATCCAGAAAATATCCTTTCGTTTTAGCTCGAACTAGGTTGAGGTGAGGTCTGTGGGGCTGGCAACCAACAATCTTGGCTACTATAGGGGGCTGTTGTTCAGTCGCTCAGTCGTGGCCGACTCTGCAACCCCGTGGACTGCAACATGCCAGGCTTCCCTGTCCTTCCCTATCTCCAGGAGTTTGCTTATACTCATATCCATTGAGTCAATGATGCCATCCAACCATCTCATCCTCTTTCGCCCCCTTCTCCTCCTGCCCTCGATCTTTCCTGGCATCAGAATCTCTTCTAATGAGTTGGTTCTTCATATCAGGAGGCCAAAGGATTGGAGCTTTAGCTTCAGCATCAGTCTTTCCAATGAATATTCAGGGTTGATTTCCTTTAGGATTGACTGGTTTGAGCTCCTTGTTGTCCAAGGGACTCTCAAGAATATCCTCCAGCACTACAGTTCACCTCTCACAGGGGGCTGGGCAGTTAGCAAATGAGGAAAGAGACTTGAGAAAGGGCTTTGCCTTTTGAAGTCTACACTCTGGGACAGGAGGAAGACTATGTTGGAACTGAGAGCTCAAAAGAGGCCCTTCTTTGGGTCCAGATACAAGGGGACAATTGTGGGTCTTGAAGACAGAGGCTTTCACATGAGAGTCTGGGGACAGTGAGGGGGCAGGATGGGCAAGGTACTATGCTTGCCCTCTCTGGTCCTTAACACATTTCTGACTCTGTGATCCCACTCCAACCCCAAAGCCAAAGTGTTTTAAGAGGGAGGATCTGGGAGGGGAATCCCTGGATTGGCATGTAGTGGATTCCATGGGCACCAGGAGTGTTTGTGACCTCAGTTCACAATCTCTGTGACCAGACTTGAGGGGGTGGTGTACCACCATGGGGGGTGGTTGTCAGTGGGAAGAGTCCAAATCATCCTGAAAACCAGAAACCACCCTGCCACCCATTCTTCAGCCTCTGAAGTGTGCTGCTGGGGACTGTGCTATTTAAGTCTGGAGTCCCTTTTAAACCTGGGCACCAAGTGTTCTGAAGTCTCTGTCTGCATCTCTCAGGGTCTGGATTTTAAGATGCCTGGGTTAGGGTTCTCAGGAAACTGGACCTTGAATCACCTGGATTTGTGCCCCCCAGTGATGCTGAGTATTTCTCTTCTGGGGCATTGACTCCAGACAGACCAGCGTCATCCAGGCTGGGATGGGGACTTGATGTTGAAGGCACGAGAGTCCATCCGAGGCACACAAGAGTTCCTGTGTCCCTAGTTCCCTCCCCACAGTTGGCATGTGTGTGCCTATAGGGCGTGGTGCCCTTGTGTGACCGTGGTAACTGGGTTGTGTATTTTCTGTGCACAAGGCCATGTGTCCCTGTGTATATAGGTGTAGCATTTTGTACCTAGGTGGTGTATTCACTATTCAATGGACATTTCCTGAACACCTTCAATGTGCCATTCTCTCTTCTAAGCAGGATATACCAAAGAACCAACAAGTCCCCAACCCATGTTGTCGTATTCGAGTGTTCATGAGGGATAGGAACGAATGTCCCTGTTGCACGTGGGGAGTAAGGGATGGAGCTCAGGTCTCTGGGTACAGCGATGAATAGGGATGCACCCTGACCCTGAAGCTCCTCATGACAAGGCTCTGGAGCAGATGTGGAGTAGGGGTTGGTGGGGGTGGGGTGGTTCCTGTCTTGTCCAGACCCAGATCCCCGAAGAGGCATCATTGTGGGGGAGAATAACCCAGCAACTTCCCAGGAAGCCTAGGACCCTCACGTGGCCGTCAAGGTGGCCTCAAAGGTAACACTACGGGACTCCCCTGACGGTCCAGTGGTTAAGACTCCAGAGCTTCCACTGCAAAAGGCACGGGTTCCGTACCTGGTCAGTCAGGGAACTAAGATCCCACATGCAGTGCAGAGAGGCCCCCCACAAAAATAGTCTTAACACTCTCTTCTTTGACGAAGACCATGAGCCTTGAACGTGGATGTCATTAAAGGAAGTTAGGGCCCCATTTTCAAAAATAGAAGTTGTGGACAACAAGGGAGGACGGGGGAATGGGGGGAAGAAAAGTTGCGATTGCCCACCCCCACTCCCTCCGGTGCTGATGCACCTTGCTCTTTTTGGAGACGACAGCTCAGTCAGCCACACCCCACAGAAGACACAGCTCAGGACCCGGGCCCTCCGCATCGTCTTCTCAAGGAGGTTTATTTCCAGCAGGGGCCTGGCCCAGCCCCTCAGAGATATGACCCGCCCCCAAATGCCTGGCCACGCCCCCCCAGACCTGCACCGCGCAAGCGCAGTATTAGGCTACTGGATTCGCAGGCGGCAGCAGCGAGCTCCAGTCCAGTCCATGTTTGTGCACTGGCAGTGGCATGTGGTCTCAGCACGCACGTCCCACGAGCCACAGGCAGAGCCACACGTGCAGCCAGTGACGGCGAAGCCTGCCAGGGTGAGCAAGAAGGAGAGAGCTTGGACCCTGAGCCAGAAGCTTCGAGTTTGGGCTTCCAGGGGGCTGGCAGCCTGGGTGGTGGGGAGGCCGGGGGCCTGGACACCAGTGTCCTGAGGAAATGAGGCCCGGCGGTTGGGGGAAGGGACAAGGCCAGGGGTGCAGACCAGGATATTAAGGAATTAGAGAGAGGCTGGGACTCCGTGGTTCTAGAGAAATGGAACCTAAACACAGTGGAGGGGGGTATAGGGTGCTGAGAATAGAGCCGGGAGGCTGGACAACGGAGTTCTGTACCTACCTGAAGGGCAGGTCACCAGGGACCCCCTGGAGGTGACACTCTGGCAGTCCAGGCCAATGTTCCTTACTGCCTCAGGAACTGCAGGAAGGGGTGATGCAAAGTAACTGTGAGACCAAGCTGCCCCCAACCCCCTTCTCATGCTGCCTAGGCCCTGGTGGTTTGGAGATGGGCAGAGGGTCAAGAAAACGCCCCCTGGGGAAGACCCAGTAGGTGGGGAACTCCCCACCTCCAAGATTCCGTCCTGGGTGGGCGTTTTCAAGGGAGGAGGGTTTTGAGCTGTAGTTGGAGGTGGAGACTGGTGGAGATTGGCATTGGGTTGGGTTGGGGGTTGAGATTTGGTTGGGGTTGGGGCTGGCCTGATGTTCGCTCCATGTCAGGAATCAGAGGGGCCCCTCAGGGCCTGGCTGAGGTTGGATGGGAGGGTTCTCACCTAGGGAAGTGGTGACATCCCGGATCTTCTCGCTGACGGCTTTATCTATGGGGCACAGTGACTGGCCACACACCAGCAACCCCAAGACTGGGATGAAGAGGAAGGAGAGAGCCTTCATCCTGCAGGTGCTGCAAGAAAAAAATCAAGAGACCCCCAGCGGGGTCTACCCCTCCCCATCCTGGGGAAGCTCAGACCCACAGAGCATGTGGGATTGGGAGCTGTGGGTCCCAACTGAGGATGGGGCCGGAGACCCACCTTTGCCCCTACAGACAGAAGTGGCTGCCACTTACCCTCTCTGCGGACTCAGCAGGCCAAATTTTGAACACTAATTCCACGCCTCTGCCTCCATTCCCTCTTTAAGGCTGCCGGCTGTGCAGCTTCCTGTCTTGGCTAAGACCCTTGGCATCCTGGGCCTCCCTTCCCACATCCGGGGCTAAGAGGAAGCCCCCAGGGTAGAGTCCAGGGACCTAGTAATGCCACAGACTCCGCCTTCCAGAGCCTTCCCTGCTGGGGGGCTGGTCCAGAAGATAGTACCTGGTGGAATAATTCCAAGAACCATAGTCAGAAGTGCAGAGAGAGAAACCAGCGTATGTGGAGCAGCGGGAGGGCACACACATGGAACCAGAGTCATGCCCTTGTGTAAGAGCTGCCTGCTGGGTGTCCCTGGTTGTCCAGTCATTAAGGATCTGCCTTGCAATGCAGGAGACACCAGATCGATTGCTGACCCTGGAAGATGTCTCAAAGCAACTATGCCCGTGCGCCACATCCCCAGAACTCACATTCTGCAAATACTGAGCCCTCGAACTTAGAGCCTGTGCTCCGCAACAAGAGAAGCCACTCTAATGAGAAGCCCAAGCAGGCCAACTAGAGAGTAGCCCCCACCTCACTGCAACTTGAGAAAGTTCAAGTGCAACAATGAAGACCCAGCCCAGCCAATAAACAAACAAATAAATAATTCTTTTAAAAAAAGAAATACATGCCATGTTCATTCCCAAATGCCTATCACAATAGAAAATAAAACCATGATTTATTTCTTCAAAGGAATAATGGACAACTGAAGTTGTCAAACTACAGCCCATGGGCTAGATCTAGCCCACCATCTTTTTTTTCCTTTTTGGCTACACCATGCATCATGCAGGGCGTAGTTCCCAAACCAGGGATGGAATACCTGTACCCTTTGCAGTGGAAGCTCGGACTCTTAATCACTCGGCCACCAGGGAGCTTTGCCCACCATCTATATTTGTACAACCCATGAGCTAAGAATGGTTTTTACATTGTTTTGGTTTGTTTTTGTTTCCAATATGGATGTTTCAATACTGTGGTAAAACACACATAACATAAACTGTACCATTTTCAAGTGTACAGTTCATTGGCATTAAGATGGAGTAACCACCGAGGCAGACACTGGACTGTTGTGGCCACAAGCAAAAGAATGCCAGCAGCCACGAGAAGCTGGAAGAACTCAAGAACTGATTCTTTCCTAGAGTCGAAGTGCGGCTTGATTTCAGTCACACACAGTGCTGTATAATCATCTCCTCTGTCCATTTCCACAATTTTTTAAAAAATCATTCTAAACTGACTTTACCCATAAACACTAACTCCCACTTCCTCTTCCGGAAGCCCCTGGTAACCTCTAATCTACTTTCTGTTTCTATGAATTTGCCTATTCATTCCACAAATAAGTGGAATCCTAGGATAGTTACCCTTCACTAGCATAACCCTTCACTAGCATAATATTTAAACATTCATCGATGTTGTAGATGGGTCAAAACCTCATTCCTTTTTCAGACTAATATTCAATTTTATGTACATACTGCATTTTGTGTGTTACCCATTTGTTGATGGACAGTGAGGTTGTTTCCACCTTTTTTAAAAAATGTTTCTTTTCAATGAAATTTTTTTCTTGGCTGCGTTGGATCTCTGTTGCTGCGCACAGGCTTTCTCTAGTTTGGTGAGTGGGGGTGCTCTCCAGTTGCAGGGTGCGGGCTTCTCACCGCAATGGCTTCTCTTTGGAGCATGGGCTCTAGGCACGCAGGCTCCAGTACTTGCGGCGCACGGACTTTATTGCTCCATGGCATGTGGGATCTTCCCCGACCAGGGATCGAACCTGCGTCCCCTGCGTCAGCAGGCAGATGCTTAACCACTGGACCATAGGGATACCTTCTGGCATAGCCATACCTTCTGGCTATGGCCAAAGATACTGCTCTGAACTTGGGACCGAACGTATCCTTCAAGTGACTGCTTTCAGTTATTTTAGCCTTAAACCCAGGAGTGGAATTGGTGGGCTTCTCTGGTGGTTCAGAAGTTAAAGCATCAGCCTGGAATGTGGGAGACCTGGGTCGGGAAGATCCCCTGGAGAAGGAAATGGCAACCCACTCTAGTACTCTTGCCTGGAGAATCCCATGGACCGAGGAGCCTGGTCGGCTACAGTCCATCGGGTCGCAAAGAGTTGGACACTACTGAGTGACTTCATTATGGTGACTATGCCAGTTCTATGTTTAACTTTTCGAAGGACTGCCAAACAGTGTTTACATTTTAAAATCATTGACAGAAATTTAATATTTAGTGAAATAGGAAGAGTATGTGCAATTCAAAGTCCAGAGTGCATATCAAATTTTCTCAAAACACAGGCATGCCCACTTTTGAAGATATCATCCATGGCCGCTTTTATGAAGTCACTCATAGAGTTGAGAAGTCATGACAGTGTCCGTAATGACCCACAAAGCCGACTGCATTTGCTGTCTGGGCCTTTACAGAGAGGGCTTCCCAGGTGGCACTAGTGGTAAAGAATCGGCCTGCCAGTGCAGGAGACACAAGAGACGTGGGCTCGATCACTGGATGGAGAAGATCCCTTGCAGTAGGAAATGGTGATCCACTCCAGTATTCTTGTCTGGAAAAGTTTCATGGACAGAGGAGCTTGGCAGGCTATGGTCCATGGGGTCGCAAAGAATTGGATGTGACTGAGCATACCTTTATAGAAAAAAACTTTTGCCCACCCAATAGCCATGAGTGTGAAGACATAATGGACATATGAATTTCAGGCAGCTACATGTAACAATCTGAGTGATTTCCACCAACTTAGCGGTGAGCAAAGGAACCCAGAGACAAAAGAGGACATATTACATCATCTATTTTAAAGGACCAAAACTAGGACTTCCCTGGTGGTCCAGTGGTTAAGACTCAATGCTTCCAATGCAGGGGCTGTGGGTTCAATTCCTGGTCAGGTAACTAAGATCCTGCATGCTGTGAGATGCTGCCAAATAAATAAAAAGTTAAAGAATGCGAACAAAAACAAAAAACCCACTAAAGCACAACTGGTCTGGGCTGTTGGGAATAAGAATGAAGTTTTCCTGGAAGTAATGAATAGAGATGAGAAAGGAGGAGAAGGAAGGCTTCTGGGAAACGCGTGAAAATTTTCAGCTGTACATGTGTATTTGCACGTTTTTCTTTATGTATATTAATATCAATAAAAGTGTTGTTTAGTCGCCAAGTCCTGTGTGACTCTTTTGTGACCCCATGAACTGTAGCCCGCCAGGCTCCTCTGCCCATGGGATTTCCCAGGCAAGAATACTGGAGTGAGTTGCCATTTCCTTCTCCAGGGGATCTTTCTGACCCAGGGATCGAGCCCAAGTCTCTTGCATTGGCAGGTGAATTCTTTACCACTGAACCACCAGTGTGTAAAATGGCTGTGTAAATACAACATGGCCAAAGTGTTCACATGGCCAAAGTGTAGATAGTATGTATTGAGCTCTTACTAGTGTGGGAAAGATGCTAAACATTGGGCATCCAGTAGGGATCAAAGGGACACTCCTGCCCTCCCTAGTCTGCCCTGTCACAGGAAGACAGAGCACTCAGTCAGCCTCAACCTCCACCTGCCCTTTTCTCCCTGAAGCAGAGGAACCCAAGTCTAGGAGGATTTCTGACACAAGAATCAGTCAGTCAGTCAGTTCAGTCGCTCAGTCATGTCTGACTCTTTGCAACCCCATGAATCGCAGCACGCCAGGCCTCCCTGTCCGCCAGGGTCCAGCCCCCGCTGGATCTAAGGAAACCTGAAGGAGGAACGGCGTTGGCGATTGTGATTGATTTAGAGAGAGAGAGAGAAAAGGAAAGAATGTTGTAGATAAGAAAATAGAGGAGAGAAAGAGGCTGATATTCCTTGGTTTACATAGAGAACCAATAAAACTTCGAGACAAGAAGTTTGCCCTGTTCACGGAGGCTCCAGGTGCCCTCCCCGTCTCCCGAGGGAGTGAAGACGCAAAACGTCTTCCCGTTCAGGTCTTAGAAACCCCGGGCAGATAAGTGAACGCAGGGAGCCTCTATGCTCCAAGGGATCAGCCTGAAAAAGAGAGGGAGAGGGAGAGAGAGAAAAAAAGAAAGAAGAAAAAACATGGGGTGACCAAGCTGCTTCGGTGAGTGACGCCCAAAAGCTTTATTTTTCAAAAGGTACTTTTATACCTTGCCTTATACATAGAGGGAAATGAAAGATGCAAGTTCATNATCGAACCTGCGTCCCCTGCGTCAGCAGGCAGATGCTTAACCACTGGACCATAGGGATACCTTCTGGCATAGCCATACCTTCTGGCTATGGCCAAAGATACTGCTCTGAACTTGGGACCGAACGTATCCTTCAAGTGACTGCTTTCAGTTATTTTAGCCTTAAACCCAGGAGTGGAATTGGTGGGCTTCTCTGGTGGTTCAGAAGTTAAAGCATCAGCCTGGAATGTGGGAGACCTGGGTCGGGAAGATCCCCTGGAGAAGGAAATGGCAACCCACTCTAGTACTCTTGCCTGGAGAATCCCATGGACCGAGGAGCCTGGTCGGCTACAGTCCATCGGGTCGCAAAGAGTTGGACACTACTGAGTGACTTCATTATGGTGACTATGCCAGTTCTATGTTTAACTTTTCGAAGGACTGCCAAACAGTGTTTACATTTTAAAATCATTGACAGAAATTTAATATTTAGTGAAATAGGAAGAGTATGTGCAATTCAAAGTCCAGAGTGCATATCAAATTTTCTCAAAACACAGGCATGCCCACTTTTGAAGATATCATCCATGGCCGCTTTTATGAAGTCACTCATAGAGTTGAGAAGTCATGACAGTGTCCGTAATGACCCACAAAGCCGACTGCATTTGCTGTCTGGGCCTTTACAGAGAGGGCTTCCCAGGTGGCACTAGTGGTAAAGAATCGGCCTGCCAGTGCAGGAGACACAAGAGACGTGGGCTCGATCACTGGATGGAGAAGATCCCTTGCAGTAGGAAATGGTGATCCACTCCAGTATTCTTGTCTGGAAAAGTTTCATGGACAGAGGAGCTTGGCAGGCTATGGTCCATGGGGTCGCAAAGAATTGGATGTGACTGAGCATACCTTTATAGAAAAAAACTTTTGCCCACCCAATAGCCATGAGTGTGAAGACATAATGGACATATGAATTTCAGGCAGCTACATGTAACAATCTGAGTGATTTCCACCAACTTAGCGGTGAGCAAAGGAACCCAGAGACAAAAGAGGACATATTACATCATCTATTTTAAAGGACCAAAACTAGGACTTCCCTGGTGGTCCAGTGGTTAAGACTCAATGCTTCCAATGCAGGGGCTGTGGGTTCAATTCCTGGTCAGGTAACTAAGATCCTGCATGCTGTGAGATGCTGCCAAATAAATAAAAAGTTAAAGAATGCGAACAAAAACAAAAAACCCACTAAAGCACAACTGGTCTGGGCTGTTGGGAATAAGAATGAAGTTTTCCTGGAAGTAATGAATAGAGATGAGAAAGGAGGAGAAGGAAGGCTTCTGGGAAACGCGTGAAAATTTTCAGCTGTACATGTGTATTTGCACGTTTTTCTTTATGTATATTAATATCAATAAAAGTGTTGTTTAGTCGCCAAGTCCTGTGTGACTCTTTTGTGACCCCATGAACTGTAGCCCGCCAGGCTCCTCTGCCCATGGGATTTCCCAGGCAAGAATACTGGAGTGAGTTGCCATTTCCTTCTCCAGGGGATCTTTCTGACCCAGGGATCGAGCCCAAGTCTCTTGCATTGGCAGGTGAATTCTTTACCACTGAACCACCAGTGTGTAAAATGGCTGTGTAAATACAACATGGCCAAAGTGTTCACATGGCCAAAGTGTAGATAGTATGTATTGAGCTCTTACTAGTGTGGGAAAGATGCTAAACATTGGGCATCCAGTAGGGATCAAAGGGACACTCCTGCCCTCCCTAGTCTGCCCTGTCACAGGAAGACAGAGCACTCAGTCAGCCTCAACCTCCACCTGCCCTTTTCTCCCTGAAGCAGAGGAACCCAAGTCTAGGAGGATTTCTGACACAAGAATCAGTCAGTCAGTCAGTTCAGTCGCTCAGTCATGTCTGACTCTTTGCAACCCCATGAATCGCAGCACGCCAGGCCTCCCTGTCCGCCAGGGTCCAGCCCCCGCTGGATCTAAGGAAACCTGAAGGAGGAACGGCGTTGGCGATTGTGATTGATTTAGAGAGAGAGAGNGGTCTCCCTCATTGCAGGTGGATTCTTTACCAGCTGAGCTATGAGAGAAGCCCTGACAAGACGTAAAACTACACTGAAAAGCCATACCTCTCAGGTGCACTTCCTCAGAGTAATCTGAGAAGCTGTCTTCTGAGTTATAGTCCTCAGTTTGGCTCCAATAAAACCCTATCCTATTCCTATTATAAATGTTTATTGATTATTGTCATCAACAGTCCCTTAATTATCTTCTTTTTAAAAATATATTTTATGTATTCATTTTATTTGGCTGCACTGGTCTTAGTTGCAGCATGCAGGATCTTCAGTTAAGGCATGCTAACTCTTAGTTATGGCATATGGGATCTAATTCCCTGACCAGAGATCAAAGCAGGCCCCCTAAATTCACAGGGGGTTTAAGCCGCTGGACCACCAGGGAAGTCCCACTTAATTCTCTTTTTAAAAAATCCTTTCATTCTCCCTGATTTCTGCCAACAAAACCGAGCTCTAGTGGCTGTAATTTTACATGTAATACTACCTAATAAAATTCTAGAACCAGGTCTTTTAAAAGTACAATAGGACAATCACCCACCTATAATTTTTAAAAATAGATTTTGTGTGTAACTTCATAAACTAAAATATGTCTATCTTAAGTGTTCAGTTGGATGCCTTTTGACAAGTCTTTATACCTGCATACTGCATCAATGTTTTGTTTTTCCCAGGTATTGGGTTTTATTTTTAATTGTGTATAATTGACATACAGCAAAATTCACTCTTTTTACTGAGTTCTATGAGTTTTGACAACTGTGTACAGTTGTGTAACCATCACCACCAAATATTTATAATTCAAATTATAATTGGAAAAAAAGGAGTCTCCCAAAGAGCTGAAGGTAATGTGTGTCCTGAAGTCACAGAAAGGTAGGATTTTTCTGCCCGAACAACTGGTTTTTTGTGCTCTGCAGATCCCCTGAATATGTGTAAGTGTTACTAGCTTGTTCTTGCCTCTGTTAATATACATCTGCCCTTGGAGTAGTTTTGAACAAAGAGGCCTGTATCACTTGGAAGACAGGAAACTGTTGCCACTTCCTGTGAAACTGACTTGCAGAGGCAACTCCCTTGCTTCATAACTTGGCTAATGCCTCTGTAGCAATGACAGTTAGCTCTGCCAATCAGAAAAGAATTGACACTTGCTTCCTGTCCCACATGAATGACAGAAGATAAAAGTAAAAGTCTTGATAATTGCTAGAGAAATGCAATTCAAAACCATAGTGAGATACCTCATGCTGGTCAGAATGGCCATCATCAAAAAGCCTACAAACAATATATGTTGGAGAGAGTGTGGAGAAAAGGGAGCCCTCCCACACTATTGGTGGGAATGTAAGCTGGTACAGTTCCTATGGAGAACGGGATGGAGCTTCCTCAAAAAACTAAAAACAGAGTTGCCATAACAATCCAGAAATCTCAGTCCTGGGCATATATCTGGAGAAAACTAGAATTCAGAAGGGTACTTGCACCCCTATGTTCATAGAAGCACTATTCACAATACTCCAGAAACAATTTCAGTGTCTATCCATCAACAGATGATGGGTAAGGAAGATGTGGAATATATATTCTGTTGACATATATATGTTGATTGAATATCACTCAGCGACAAAAAGGATGAACTAATGCCATTTGCCGCAACAGGGGTGGACCTAGAGATTCTCATATTAGATGAAGTAATTCAGACAAAGCAAGACAAATACTATATGACATGGCTTATACATGGAATCTAAAAAAGGATACAAATGAACTTGTGTACAAAACAGAAGCAGATCCACAGACACAGAAGACAAAATTATGGCTACCAAAGGGGAAATCGGGGAAGGGTAAATTAGGAGGTTAGACTTAATATACACACTGCTGCTGCTGCTGAGTCACTTCAGTCGTGTCCAACTCTGTGCGACCCCGTGGCCTGCAGCCTACCCGGCTCCTCCATCCATGGGATTTTCCAGGCAAGAGTACTGGAGTGAGGTGCCATTGCCTTCTCCCTAATATACACACAGTTCTACTATAAACTAGATGACCAACGAGGACCTCCTGTATAGCACAGGGAACTGTACTCAATATTTTATAATAAGTTATAAGATAAATGAATCTGAAATATACATGTGTGTATATACATATGTTCGGAGAAGGCCATGGCACCCCACTCCAGTACTCTTGCNTGCCATTGCCTTCTCCCTAATATACACACAGTTCTACTATAAACTAGATGACCAACGAGGACCTCCTGTATAGCACAGGGAACTGTACTCAATATTTTATAATAAGTTATAAGATAAATGAATCTGAAATATACATGTGTGTATATACATATGTTCGGAGAAGGCCATGGCACCCCACTCCAGTACTCTTGCCTGGAAAATCCCATGGATGGAGGAGCCTAGTAGGCTGCAGTCCATGAGGTCGCTAAGAGTTGGACACAACTGAGCGACTTCACTTGGATTTTCACTTTTATCCATTGGAGAAGGAAATGGCAACCCACTCTAGTGTTCTTGCCTGGAGAATCCCGGGGACGGGGGAGCCTGGTGGGCTGCCGTCTGTGAGGTCACACAGAGTCAGACACGACTGAAGCGACTTAGCAGCAGCAGCAGCAGCATATACAGATGTTACATATCTAACTGAATCATTGTTCTGTACACCTGAAACTAACACAACATTGAAAATCAACTATACTTGAATGATAAAAATTAATATAATTTTAAAAGAATAAAAGATAATGGTGTGGGGGCAGAACGGAAAGCCTGGCCAAAGCTTCCTGAGAGCCTCCAACCCGTGCCCCATTTCACAGATGGGAAAACTGATGTTGGGTGAGACTGAGTCACTTTCAAAGGGAAGGTTTCAGATGCAGATTTGTTAAGTGCCAAGGTGCTTAGTCTGTTTTTTGGCTGTGGTGTGGGTCTTGCAGGATCTTAGTTCCCGGACCAAGAATTGAACTCATGCCCCCTGCAGTGGAAGCACAGTGTCTTAACCACTGAACCACCAGGAGAACCCTCAAAGTCCTTACTTTTAACCGAGGCATTTTCCCCCCATACCATGAGGTGGGGGGAACACATGGAGGACAAAATAAGGGGCAGCCCAGCTCTTGGGGCCCTGCTGGCCCAGGATGAGCTGTCTCTCCAGCCCCTTTCTGCTGGGCTCCCCACCCCTGCACCCACCCTGCCCAGCATATCCAAACAACAAGAGCAGATGTCAAGGAGTTTTAAGGATGCTGGGGTGGTGATGTCCAGCCCCCTTCCTGGGAATCCCAGCTCAGCCATTGACTAGCTGCATCGCTTTGAGAAAGTGGCTAAAACACCTCTGGGCCTCTGTTTTCCCATTCATAAAATGGGAGTTTTCTCAGTGACTACCTCACATGGCCAGGGTGATGACTGAGTACTCCTCCTCCCACAGCTTTACCAAGATAAAACTGACATGTAGCATTGCGTGGGTTTAAGGTGTATAATGTGATGACGTGACATGTGTATGTTGCAAAATGACTACCACATAAGGTTAGTTAACACCTCCATCATCCCCCATAATTATCTTTGTGTGTTTGTGGCGAGAACACTCAAGACCTACTCTCTTAGCAACTTTCCAGTACACAATACAGTGTCACTTGTAATCACCGTGCTGTATGTTAGGTCCCCAGAATCTATTCATCTTCTAGCTGAAAGTCTGTCCCCTTCGAGAAACATCTCCCCATGTCCCCGTCCACCCAGCCCTTGGTCACCACTATTCTGTTCTCTGTTGCTCTCGCTCAGCTTTCTTAGATTTCACAAATAAATCTTTAGAAACAAAATCAAACTCATAGAAAGAGATTGGCATTTACCAGGGCCTGGGAAGTAAGAGAAGTGGGTTAAGGCTTGTTGAAAGGTACAAACTTCCAGTTAGAAGAGGAATAAATTCTGTCTGGGGGTGTAACGTACAACATACGGATGATGGTTAACAATATTGCATATTGCGTATTGAAAGGTTGCTAAGAAAGGCGAATTGAAAAGTTCTTGGAAATTCCCTGGCAGTCCAGTGGTTAGGGCTCCACCCTTTCACTGCCAAAGGTGCTGATTCAATCCCTGATCCAGGAACTAAGAGACCATGAGCTGGGCAGTGTGGCCAAAAAAAGAAATAAAACTAAAAATTTCTCACAACACACAGAACAACTATGTGAGGAGTTGGATATAGTACCTAACCTTATTGTAGTTATCATTTTGCAAAGTATTGTCAACACAAATAATCAACAAATCATCTGTGTGCCAAGTCCCTTCAGTTGTATCTGACTCTTTGCAACTCTGTGGACTATAGTCTGCTGGGTTCCTCTCTCCATGGGATTCTCCAGAAAGAATACTGGGTGGGTTTCCTACTCCAGGGATCTTCTTCACCCAGGGATCAAACCTCCATCTCTTACATCTCCTGCATTGGCAGGCAGGTTCTTTAACCACTAGTGCCACCTGGGAAGCCCAAACCATCTCCAATAGAAATAGAAAAGAGTTTTTTTTCTTTTTTCTTTTGGCTAATGCCACCCAGCTTGTGGGATCTTAGTTCCCTGACCAGGAATCGAAGCTGGGCCCACAGCTGTGACAGCGCAGACTCCTCACTACTTGACCGGTACGGAAAGTCCAAGAGAAGAGTGTTATTTGCGCCAAACAGGCATACAGCCCAGAAGGGAGCCTTTCTGATGACTCCGAGGAACTGTCTCAGAGGAGCATGATTTTAGCTCTGTTGTATGTCTTGTTAAAACAAAGAACATCAAACAAGTCAGGGAGATGCTCCTTCAAAGCTTCAAAGAAACAGGCTGGCACCTGCACAGTAAGTCAGTCTGGCCTTGGCACCTGGGAAGGGAGTCTTTTTACTGAAGGAGGACCAGCGCTGGTGTCCCAGGAAGGGCGGCATTTAATTTTTATTTTGAACATGGACATTCTTGACTTCTGGGCAATGTGCCCTTTTCTTTAATAATTAAAGCAGAAGTACAATGTAGCTTTGGTAGGCTACCAATAGGCCGTTCTAGTTAGCATCAAGTTCAAGTTAACCCAGGTGGCCCAATGGTAAAGAATTCCGCTGGCCAATACAGGAGACACAAGTTCGATCCCTGGGTCAGAAAGATGCCCTGGAGAAGGAAATGGCAACCTGCTCCAGTATTCTTTGCCTGGAAATTTTCATGGATAGAGGAGCCTGGCAGGCTATAGTCCATGGGGTCGCAAAGAGTTGCGCACGACCAAGCACACACGTAGAAGCCAGAATGACTTCCCCAAACCTCAATAATGGGAAGATTTCCTTTTCCGTATATATGTATTAAATCACTACTTTGTACATCATAAGCTTATCTCAACACAGCTAGGGGGAAAAAGTAGATTCCACAGTTAAGTGAGATCAGACAGTATTTGTCTGTCTCTCTCTGACTTATCTCATACAGTGTGTAATTTATGTGAATCTACGTAGACAATGCATGATGAATGTTTTATAAACATCTTTTTTGTTCATTATTTCCCCAGAATTCACCCAATTGCTGACAGGGATTGAAGCTCCAAGTGGTCACTGAAGGTGGAGGGGCCCCCAACCTGGACTTCCTCTTCCTGTCCCAACCCCTCAACACCTCAGCCCTGGGGACTCCATCCTGGCCCCATAGGAATGGAACTTTCCCACTCTTGGGGCTATTTCCACACCCCCAAGAGCCTTTTCACAATATTCTTAGCAGGAGCTGTTGGTTAATTTCTGTTTTCAGATTTTGAGCAACTTTACAGGAAAAAAATAAGGAAGCTTGCTTTGCTTCCTTTATGTCTACTGGGTTCCTCAGAAACTCTCAGCTCCTCCCCTGGAGGCCTTGGGCACTTCTTGTTCTGCCAGGGTCCCTGGCAGGGGGCGGAGGGTCACCATCCCACCTCCACCATCCTGGCTCAGCTGACAGCTCCAGTGTGTCCCAGAACCTCACTTTTTTGTTCTTTTTAAAAGCAGCTTTTGTTGTTCAGTCACTAAGTCATGTCTGACTCTTTGCCACACCATGGATTGCAGCCCACGAGGCTCCCTTGTCCTTCACTATCTCCCAGAGTTTGCACAAACTCATGTCCATTGAGTCGGTGATGCCATCCAACCATCTCACACTCTGCTGCTCCCTTCTCCTGCCCTCAAGCTTTCCCAGCATCAGGGTCTTTTGCAATGAGTCGGCTCTTCACATCAGGTGGCCAAAGTATGGGATCTTCAGCTTCAGCATCAGTCCTTCCAATGAATATTCAAGATTGATTTCCTTTAGGATTGACTGGTTTGATCTCCTTGCTGTCCAAGGGATTCTCAAGCGTCTTCTCCCAATACCGCAGTTGGAAAGCATCAATTCTTCAGCACTCAGCCTTCTTTATGGTCGAACTCTTACATCCCTACATGACTACTAGAAAAAAACATAGCTTTGAGAAGCAGGTTTATTGAGGTATAATTTACATGTTACAACATTTATCCATTTCAAGTACAGGACTCGATGATCTGCAGTGAAATCTCCCTGGCTTGCGCAGCCATCACGGTAATCCAATTCTGGAACATTTTCATTGCCCTTAAAAGGAATCCTGCGCTACTTTTCGGTTGCTGTCTATTCCCACTCTCATCCCTAGGCAACCACTTTCTGTCTGTGAATTTGCTTATTCTGGACATTCCATATAAATAGAATCATACACTATGTGGTGTGTGTTTTTTTTTAAGAATTTTTATGTGGACCATTTTGAAAGTTTTTATTGAATTTGTTACAATATTACGTCTGTTTTTCATGTCTTTGGTTTTTTGACTCCAAGGCAAATGGGATCTTAGTTTCCTGGCCAGAGATGGAACTGTCACCCCTGCATTAGAAAGCAAAATCTTAACCACTGGACCACCAGGCAAGTCCCCCAATATGTGTTCTTTTGCATCAAGCTTCTTTCACTTAGCATAGTGTGTTTGAGGTTTATTCATGTTGTAACAAGTATTTGGGGCTTCTCTGGTGGCTCAGATGGTAAAGAATCTGCCTGTAACGCTGGAGACCTGGGTTTGATCCCTGGATTGGGACGATCCCCTGGAGAAGGAAATGGCCGCCCCCTCCAATATTCTTGCCTGGAGAATTCCATGGACAGAGGAGCCTGGCATGCTGCAGTCCATGGGGTCACAGAGTCAGACACAACTTAGCAATTGAGCACACTCTTTTTTTAAGTAGAGCAAATTCAAGACCACAAACCTTTCCCTCCTGTCACTTGGGGGAGATAATACTTTAGAAAAGCCTCCTGCCCTGCATAGCATGGACTGAGAACCAACCCCTGCTGTGATATATTCCCAACCCCCCCTTCGGAACATCAGTGCTCACCACCCCAGGGGTGCCCTCCTGACCTTCCCAAGCCCTGCTGCTCACTTGAGGAATTCCTTTCTCACTTTGTGGGGCTCTCCTTCTTAGTGCATCCTGGGAACTACACCGCCCAGCCCAGAGCCAGACCCCCTTTGGGTATTCAATAATAATAATGTATTATTATATCAAGACTATATTATTATAGTATATATTAATATTACATCCATATATTATTATCACTGTGGCAGCCAGGGGTTCCTAAGTGTTGCCTCCAAGGTTATACTGTGACCCAACAGTGACTCTGGCGTCTGTTTGCACCCCAGGCCTCCCTGATAAGCTCACATGTTCAGTTGTCTCCTGGGGATCCTGGGGACCTAAGCCACACTCACAAGTAATAGGTAAAAAGCCTTAGGTTGCTACTTTCCCTACAAACCAACTACAGTTGTTTCTGAGGGACAGTCCTTTCAAGAAGGGTTCCAAGAACTTCCCTGGTGGTCCAGTGGCTAACACTCCATGCTCCCAGTGCAGGGGATCTGGATTCAGTCCCTGGTCAGTGAACCAGATCTCATATGCTGCACCTAAAGACCTGGTGAGGCCAAATAAATACATATTAAAAAATTAAAAAGAAGGATTCCAGCTGACTCCTGTGTGAGGAATGACAGGGATGAAAATAATCCTCAAGAGTTATTGGCAATAGGTAGGTATATAGACTGGAGTAGGAACTGGCAACTCACTCCAGTATTCTTGCCTGGAAAAGTCCATGGACAGAGGAAACTGGCCGGGCTCCAGTCAATGGGGTTGCAGAGTCTGGCATGACTGAGCATGCACACACACAGTTACATCAAAGGGTTAGTCGCTCAGTTGTGTCCTACTCTTTTGCGACCCAATGGACCGTAGCCCACCAGGCTCCTCTGTCCATGGGATTCTCCAGGCAAGAATACTGGAGAGGGCTGCCATTTTCTCCTCCAGGGGATCTTCCCAACCCAGGAATCAAACCCAGGTCTCCTGCATTGCAGCCAGATTCGTGACGGTCTGAGCCACCAGGGAAATTTTAATACTGGAGAAAAGAAGATTTAAGAATTCCCTGGCTATCCAGTGGTTAGGACTCCTTGCTTTTCCTGCGGCCTGGGTTCACTCTCTGGTAGGGGAACTAAGATCCTGCAAACCTCCAAACACCGCCAAAAAGTAAAAAAAAAAAAATTAAAAAAGGGAGATGGACGGAATTCCCTGCGGATCCAAGGTGCAGGCGGCAAGTTTCAATCCCTGGTAGGGGAACTAGGATCCTGAACGTCCCCAGGCAGAGAAAAAAAAATTTTTTTTTAAGGTGTAAACTGGCAGGAATCCATGACTGCTATAAAACCTTTATGCGGAGAGTTGTTGGGAATCAGAGACCTCCCCCCTTGCCCTCACCCCAGCCACTGACTAACCATAGGGACATGACATCATGGNAAAAAAAAATTTTTTTTTAAGGTGTAAACTGGCAGGAATCCATGACTGCTATAAAACCTTTATGCGGAGAGTTGTTGGGAATCAGAGACCTCCCCCCTTGCCCTCACCCCAGCCACTGACTAACCATAGGGACATGACATCATGGAGCCCCTGACGTAATGCATCATGGAACGCAGAGAGGTTGGAGTTTACTCTCCTGGGAGGGTTTTGAGAATTCTGTGCAACGCTGTGGGGCACTTGGCGTGATACCTGGGGGCGTGGTCAGGACTGACACTACTGGCTGCTCTGGTCCTTGGTGGGTGGGGTCCGTGAATATTCTTAGAATAAAATGCCCTTAGGTGGGAGATTTTACAACATCATTTACGTACAAATAAGTGACCGAGGTCGAGGCAATTTAAAGAGTTTCGTTGGCGCTGAGAACTACGGAGTAACTCCTGACCTACTCTCCCTCCTCCAAGCCCCCTCCCGCCCCGCCACCGGCGAGGTCTCTAATTAGGGTCACCCAAATTCCCAGTTACAGACGCTTTTTGATCTTTCGATCAAAGCAGCCGGCAAGTTGAGCCGCAGCGCCCTCTTGCGCTCAGAGCGCTTAC
>SJYA01003459.1:0-14776 GCA_006410615.1 Neotragus moschatus
AAACTCCAATACTTTGGCCACCTGATGCGAAGAACTGACTCATTGGAAAAGACTCTGATGCTGGGAAAGCTTGAAGGCGGGAGGAGAAGGGGATGACAGAGCATGAGATGGCTGGATTGCATCACTGACTCAATAGATATGTGTTTGAGTAAACTCTGGGAGTTGATGATGGAGAGGGAGGCCTGGCATGCTGCAGTCCAAGGGTTCGCTAATAGTGGGACACAACTGAGCGACTGAACTGAACTGAACTGCTGAGATGATTGTTTCTAAGCATATACCATAAATATTTTAATGAATATATATTTGAAATGAATATGATGGTTCTTGCTGATCATATTCTAAAGCAGGGTTATTAATAAGTGCTATGTGGATTATGGGCTTCCCTTGTGGCAAGTGGGTTTTAAATGTTAGGTCTGCTTGTGATGAGGAGAAAACACTTTCATATTAAAACTCTACTGTTTAGGACACTGTGCTCAATCGAGTATTGATAAGCTCAAACTTGTCTGGCAGGTATATGGTTGCATATTTCTTGGGATATATACCCATAAGTAGTAGTCACATTGGTTATTCATTCAGCAACTATTTATTGATCATTAATTATGTACTTTGTACCTTTTGAAACGTTAGAATTATAAAGGTACACAAAAACAGACATGTCCCTGCCTTTGAGCATCTTATACTTAGTTCAATGGGAGAGACAGGTATTAATTAAAATAATAATAATAAATCCATTTTCTTTCAGTATTTTTTCCATAGCCACTTTGTATAACGCTCCTCTGAAATCAAGGGACTCTTATTCTGATTCATTTCCCATTGTCCTTAGAGTTCAATGATCAGGCTCATGAGAACAGCATTTTTCTTAACCACACATAATTATTTTGTGTATCATTTTCTTGAAGTTCTGTATTTAAATTTCTAAGAATGGTAATGCTGGTGTGCCTCCTTCTTAATTTAAAATAGCTATATTAACATCATTAAAACATGCAGTTCCTTAAGAGATCCAAAGTAAATGATGTTATTTGAAAATTCCAAATATTAGGCAATATGTTGAAGGAGATGGCAGGCAGAACACAAATAATATCATATATATAACTGCTCTAAGAGGTATTGTGTAGTGGGAAGGGTATGGAATGTGGAGGTATCTATATGTTAGAATTCTACCTTATACACTTATGAACTATGCAGTCTTAGCCAAGTAATTAAACTTCTTTGAGTCTCAATTTCCTTATCTGTAAACTAGGGTTAAGAATACTTGCATCTTACAGGTTTATAATAAGAATAGTATCTGGCTCATATCTGGCATTCAAAAAATGTTAGTTTCATTTACTATTATCCATTTGTTTAGATTGGTTCTGATTATATGTTTAGTCTATTTAGGGTAAAAAAAAAAATAACCAAGATATACTATTAATAGTTTAATACCAACATAGATCTTTTCCCAGATTCCTTTGCCCTACCTGATAAATGTAAACTTCTTTCAAAGAAACTTTTTTTTGATAAAATATTTCAGCAATAAAAAATGTTAATTATATTAGACAACTTCTCTTTTCCTTTAAACTCTAACTTTGGTATTTATTATGATCTACATTTACGTACAGAGAAGGCAATGGCACACCACTCCAGTACTCTTGCCTGGAAAATCCCATGGATGGAAGACCCTGGTGGGCTACAGTCCATGGGGTCGCTACTAGTCAGACATGACCGAGTGACTTCACTTTCACTTTTCACTTTCATGCATTGGAGAAGGAAATGGCAACCCACTCCAGCGTTCTTGCCTGGAGAATCCCAGGGATGGGGGAGTCTGGTAGGCTGCCATTTATGGGGTCGCACAGAGTCAGACACGACTGAAGTGACTTAGCAGCAGCACATTTACATGCTCAGTAATTTTAGGGCCTATTTTAATGTCATGTTTGATATATTAAATGAGAGGTCTACATCATACAAAGATATCTGGGTAAAGTTCTAAGGTACAGTGAATTCATCTTTAAGATTATCCATTTATATTACTTGTTTAAATTTAAAATGCTTTTGTTTGAGAATTAATTTCAGAACAAATCATCTCCTTTAAATCTTTTTTTTTTTCAAAAACAGTGAGTTCAACTTAGAAATATAGTGACTTGAGGGACAAAAGCATCATATATAGCATGTTATATAAACATTCATATAAAATATCTCAACAATATAATTTGAAGCATATTTCCATATATCATTAATTCATATGGGTTCTTACTTGAGAAAAATATCCTATAAATAGATATCTTTACTGACCTTACCTTAAACTGTTTAAAATGTGAGTTTTCAAATCAAGCCAACTAGATTTTAGGATTCATAAATTCAATTATTTAGTAGAAACAATTCTTGTTAGCAGTTAGATACAATCGAGAGAGGCAGAGTATAAAGTGTTTTGAATATCACAGATAACAACATATTTTTGGCTTTATTTATTTATTTTATTTAAATTTATTTTAATTGGAGGCTAATTACTTTACAATATTGTATTGGTTTTGCCATACATCAGCATGAACTCACCAAGGGTGTACACATCTTCCCCATCCTGAACCCCCCTCCCAGTTTTCTCCCCGTATCATCCCTCTGGGTCATCCCAGTGCACCAGCCCCAAGTATCCTGTATCCTGCATCGAATTGAAAGAGACACGTGTACCCCATATATTTGGCTTTTAAATTACACTGAGGGAATAATTTTTATAAATTACCAAGAAAATAAGTTTAAAAGAAAGTATTATTGGGATTTATCCCAGGGATGCAAGAATTTTTCGATATCCACAAATCAAATGTTGTGATACACCATATCAACAAATTGAAGAATAAAAACCATAGTTTCACTTCAATACAGAAAAAGCTTTTGACAAAGTTCAACAATTATTTATGATAAAAACATTCCATAAAATGGGAAAGTGGGCATAAAGGGACCGTATCTCAAGATAATAAAAGTCATGTATGGCAAACCAACAGTAAACATCATTCTCAATGGTTAAAAATTAAAATCATTTCCTTTAAGATCAGGAAAAAGATAAGGATGCTTACTGCCACCACGACTATTCTACATAGTTTTGGACGTCCTAGTTACAGCAATCAGAGAACAAAAAGAAATAAAAGGAATCCAAGTTGGAAAAAAAGGAAAACCATCACTATTTGTAGATAACATGACACTATACATAGAAAATCCTAAAGATGTCAGCAGAAAACTATTAGAGCTCATTAATAAATTTGATGAAGTTTCAGGATACAAAATTAATATGCCAAAATCACTTGCAGTCCTATACACTAACAATGAAAGATCAAAGAGATCAAGAAAATAATCCCATTTACCATCACATCACAAAGAATAAAATAGACCGGAATAAACCTACCTAAAGAGTCAGGGGGCTTCCCTGGTGGCTCAGAGATTAAAGCGTCTGCCTGCAATTCAGGAGACTCTGGTTCAATCCCTGGGTCGGGAAGATCCCCTGGAGAAGGAAATGGCAACACACTCCAGTATTCTTGCCTGGAGAATCTCATGGATGGAGGAGCCTGGTAGGCTAAAGTTCACGGGATCGCAAAGAGTCGGACACGACTGAGCTACTTCACTCACTCATTAAAGAGTCAAAAGATCTGTACTCAGAAAACTACAAGATACTAATGAAAGAAATAAAAGATGACACAAAAAGATGAAGAGATATATCGTGTTCTTGGTTTGAAATAATATTGCAAAAATGACTATACTAGCCAAAGCAAACTACAGACTCAATGTAATCCCTATTAAATTACCAATGGCATTTTAAAAAAATTATTTATTTATTTTTTATTTTACTTAACAATACTGTATTGGTTTTTCCATACATTGACATGAATCCACCATGGGTTTACATGAGTTTCCAATACTGAACCCCCTCCCACATCCCTCCCTATACCATCTCTCTGGGTTATCCCAATGCACCAGCCCCAAGCATCCTGTATCCTGTATCAAACATAGACTGGTGATTCGTTTCTTACATGATAGTATACATGTTTCAGTGCCATTGTCTCAAGTCATCCCACCCTCTCCCTCTCTCACAGAGTCCAAAAGTCTGTTCTGTACATCTGTGTCTCTTTTGCTGTCTCGCATACAGTGTTATCGTTATCATCTTTCTAAATGCCATATATATGTGTTAGTATACTGTATNGATTCGTTTCTTACATGATAGTATACATGTTTCAGTGCCATTGTCTCAAGTCATCCCACCCTCTCCCTCTCTCACAGAGTCCAAAAGTCTGTTCTATACATCTGTGTCTCTTTTGCTGTCTCGCATACAGGGTTATCATTATCATCTTTCTAAATGCCATATATATGTGTTAGTATACTGTATTGGTGCTTTTCCTTCTGGCTTACTTCACTCTGTATAATCAGGTCCAGTTTCATCCACCTCATTAGAACTGATTCAAATGTATTCTTTTTAATGGCTGAGTAATACTCCATTGTGTATATGTACCTCAGTTTTCTTAGCCATTCATCTGCTGATGGACATCTAGGTTGCTTCCATTTCCTGGGTATTAAACAGTGCTGCAATGAACATTGGGGTACATGTGTCTCTTTCGATTCTGGTTCCCTCAGCAATGACATTTTTCATAGAATTAGAACAAAATTTTTTACAATTTGTATTGTAACGCAAGACACATGACAAAATTGGGACTTCCCTGGTGGCTCAGATGGAAAAGAAACCACCTGCAATGCAGGAGATTCTGGTTTGATTCCTGGTTCAGGAATATCCCCTGGAGAAGGGCATGGCAACCCACTCCAGTATTCTTGCCTGTAGAATCCCATTGACAGATGAGCCTGGAAGTCTACAGTCCATGGAGCTGCAAAAATTGGACACAACTGAGTGACTGATGCTTTCACTTTCACAAGACCAAGAATAGCCAAAGCAATGTTAAGAAAGAAAAATGGATTTGGAAGAATCAGGCTCCCTGACTTCAGAATATACTACACAACTACAGTGATCAAAACAGTATGGTACTGGGACAAAAACAGAAATAGAGAGCAGTGGAACAGGATAGAAAGGTTAGAGATGAATCCATGCACAAACGATCATCTAATCTATGACAAAGTAGGGAAGAATATACGATGAAAAAAAGACAGTCTCTTTAATAAGTCTTGCTGAAAAACCTGGACAACTACATGTAAAGGAATGGAGTTATAACACTCTCTAACACCATATAAAAAATAAACTCAAAGTGGATCAAAGACTTAAGTGTAAGGAATAGACATCATAAAACTCCTAGAGGAAAAGATATGCAGAACACTTTTTGACATAAATTGCAGCAAGATCTTTTTTGATCCATGTCCTAGATTTTTGAAAATAAAGACAAAAATAAACAAATGGGACCTAATTAAANTGGATCAAAGACTTAAGTGTAAGGAATAGACATCATAAAACTCCTAGAGGAAAAGATATGCAGAACACTTTTTGACATAAATTGCAGCAAGATCTTTTTTGATCCATGTCCTAGATTTTTGAAAATAAAGACAAAAATAAACAAATGGGACCTAATTAAACTTAAAAGCTTTTGCACAGCAAAGAAAACCATAAATAAAACTAATAGATAACCCACAGAATGAGAGAAAATATTTACAAATGAAGCAACTAACAAGGAATTAATCTCCAATATATTAAAACAGCTCATGCATCTCAGTTTAAAAAAAAAACAATAAATCAAAACATGGCAGAAGACCTAAACAGACATTTCTCTAAAGCAGACACACAGATGGCCAAGAAGCACATGAAAGTATGCTCAACATCATTAATTTTCATAGAAATGCAAATCAAAACTACAATGAGGTATTACTTCGAGCTATTCTGAATGGCCATCATCAAAAAACTACACACCCTGGAAAGGGTGTAGAGAAAACAAACCCTCCTACAGTGCTAGTGGGAATATAAACTAGTATAGCCACTATGGAGAACATAATAGAAGATACTTAAATAAACTAACAAATACAACTACCATATGATCCAGTAATCCCATTCATGGGCATATATCCAGAGAAAACCATAATCTAAGAGGATACATGCACCACAATGTTCATTGCAGCACTATTTAGAATACCCAGGACATGGAAGTAAGCTAAATATCCACGAACAGAGGAATGGGTAAAGAAAATGTGGTACATATACAAACAATGGAATATTACTCAACCATATTAAAAAAAAATGATGTGATTTGCAGCAACATGGATGTACCTCAAGATTATATATTGAGTAAAGTAAGTCAGATAGAGAAATAAGTATTATATATCACTTATATGTTGAATATATAAAAGGGTGCAGATGAACTTACCTGGAAAACAGAAAGAGAGTTAAATATGTGTAAAACAAACTTATGGTTACCACAGTGTAAAGCAAGGTGAAGGGATAAATTGGGGGATTGGGACTGACATGTACACACTACTATATATAAAATCGATAACTCTACTCAATTCTTTATATTGGCCTATATTGGGAAAGAATCTAAAGAAAAGTGAATATATATAATTGATGCAATATATATAAATGATTCAGTATAGTAGAAACTAACACAACATTGTAAATCAAGTATACTTCAATATAATTTTTTAATTATTTATTTTATTTGGAGGCTAATTACTTTACAATGTTGTATTGGTTTTGCCATACATTGACATGAATCCACCACGGGTGTACATGTGTTCCCCATCCTGAACCCCCCTCCCACCTCCCTCCCCATACCATCCCTCTGGGTCATCCCAGTGGACCAGTCCTGAGCATCCCGTACAATTAAAAAATATATATTTAAAGTGTCAGAGATTAAGGAAAGGCAGGAGATGGATACGCTTCCTCCTGTCTAAGAATCCTTGCCTCACTGTCTCCATCTAAATCTTTTAAATCCAGATTATTTTTTATATTAGTACCTTGTGAATCTAATCTGACCTGAAAACTTGCTGGCTTTGATTAATACAATTTTTAAAAAAACACTTGGATTTGAATTCAGTTAGGCAAGATTATACTTTCTTATCTACAGCTTTCCAAACCACTTTCTATACATGTATGTATGTATGTGGCTTTTTTTAATCATTTTAGATACCTTCCCAGGCACTGAAGTTACCTGACTGTGATCCTTAGAGTTTAAGTTTTAATTTTTATCTAGAAGTTACTAGGAAGAAATACTCATAATTTTTGCTCTCAAATTATTAAATCAATACCTTTAAATAATACCTCAAACTAAGGAGGAGATTTTATATATGGCTATTGGATGAATAAGTGGGAGATAGGATTAAAATAAAGATAATGAAATAACAGAATATTTATATCCCTAATATTTTGTTTCTTTATATATCTGTTTGCCAACAAATTACTAAGCCATAAATGCAATGCATCTGAATGAGAAGAAAAAAAAGTTTTCTATAGATCAGTTATCTAATCTATATAAAGCTTTTGGTTATTAGTTTGTAAAACTTATAGTGTGATTTCTCTGAAGACTTGGTGACTATTGATTCATAAGAATTCACTAAGCTGAAATAAGCAAATTATTTGCTAATGGAAATTGTAGAAATTACAAGGATCAGACTGATTTATGCCAACACATAAATTCTGACAGCAGTAATAGGGGAATATATGTGACTTATGAATGTAGGGAAATCCTAATTAATAGGCAAGTTTTTCATATTGTTCCTTTCTTATTGGTCATGATTAAACTTATAGTGTTAGAAATGTATTGTTGTAATAAAGATAAAAGCAAGATATCATTTGCTACTTAAAAATAACTGTCAAAAAGAATAAAACACTTACAAATAAAGTTAACCAAGGATGTGAAAGATCTGTACACTGAAAACTATAAAATACTTAAGAAAGAAATACAAATGAATGGAAAGATATCCCATATTTATGGACTGGAAGAAGTATTGTAATATTGTTGAAATGTCTATACCACCCAAAGTAATCTACAGATATACTTCAATTGTTAAAATTCCAATAATTTTAATAATAATTTAAATTTAACAAATTAATTTTTTAAATTAAAATTTAATTAAAATTCCATTATTTCATAAAAATAGAAAAAATAATGTTAAAATTTATATAGAATGATAAAAAGATCCTGGATAGCTGAAGCAATCTTGAGTAAAATAAACAATACTTGAAGTATGACACTTCCAGATTTCAAACTAAACTACAAAGATATAGTAATCAAAACAGTATAGTAGTAGCATAAAAAGGACATACACATACACACACACACACACACACACACACACACACAGCAACAGAATAGACAACTTGGAAATAAATCCATGCATATATCATCAACTATTTTCTACAAGGGCTCTAAAAATACAAAATAAAGAAAGGATAGTTTCTTCAAAAAATGGTATTAGGAAAACTGGATATCTACATTCAAAAGAATGATATTGGAGGAGTAAGGTGACACATGAACATCAACTCAAAATGAATTTAAGACTTAAACAGAAGATCTGAAACTCCAAAATACACAGGAGAAACAGGGAGAAAGCTTCTTGAAACTGATCTTGCCATAACATTTTGGATATTACAGAAAATCACAGGAAACAAAAGGAAAAGGAAACAAGAAGAATTACATAAAAATGAAAAGTTTCAGCACAAGAAACAATGAATAAAACAAAAAATAACAGGAAATGGGAGAAATTATTTGCAAGCTATATATCTGATAAGGGATTCATTTGAAAAATGTAAGTAACTCATACAACTCAGTGACAAAACCCTAAATAACCAAATTTAAAAATAGGCAAAGGGTCTGAATAGATATTTTCCAAGAAGACATACAAATGACCAATAGCTACATTAAAACATTCTCAATATCACTAATTATTGGGGAAATGAATATTAAAGCCACGGTAAGATATCATGTCACATCTGTTACAATGACTATTATAAAAATTCTATAGATAACAAGCTTTGGTGAGGATGTGGAGAAAAAAGGAACCCTTAATCACTGGTGATGAAAATGTAAATTGGTACAGCTATTATGGAAAACAGGATGGAGATTCCTCAAAAAATTAAAGCTACATCTTTCAATTTCACTTTCAATTGTTTAGTCAAAGAAATTGAAATCAGAATCTTGAGGAGATATCTACATGTTCGTTGCATTTAGATCCCCATATTCATTGCAACATTATTCCCAATAAAGGAGACATAGAAATAACCTAAATGTCCATTGACAAGTGAAAGAATAAACAAAATGTGGTGTGTACACACAGTGGAATATTATCCATCCTTAAAAAAGAAGGAAATTTTGCCATTTGTGACAACATTGAAGGACATGGATGACATAATGCTAAGTGAAAGAAAAGACAAATATTGTACTTAAATATATGATTTCACCTATATGTGGAATCTAAATAGTCACACTCATAGAAGCACAGAGAAGAATGAATGGTGATTTCCAGGAGCTCAGTGGGAAATGCAGAGGTGATGGTGAAAGGGGACAAAGTTTAAATTATGAAAGATAAATACATAACTTTTGATGATCTGCTATATAGCATAGTGCCTATTATAGCTTTCAATATTGTATTTTAATCTTAAGATTTTCTAAAAGGTTAGCTCATATGTAAATTGTTCTTAACATACACACAATAATGATAAAGGGAACAGGAGGATACTTAGAGAGGTGATGGATAAGCTAAAGATTTTATGGTAGTAATGGCTTACGGATGAAAATATGCCACAAAATCATCGACTTGTATATATTAAACATGCACATATTTTGACACATAAACTATAGGTTAATAATGTGGTTTTAAGAGAAAATAATGGAGAAGGAAATAGCAAACCACTTCAGAAATCTTGCCTGAGAAATTCCATGGACAGAAGAGCCTGGAAGGCTACAATTCATAGGAGTCACAGAGTCTGATACAATTACTGACTAAACAACAATAACAACAAAGAGCAAATAAAACGTAAAGATGATAGGTGAGGTTTAGTGAAGGGTATATGGGGACTCTCTATACTGTCAACAAGCTCTCCTCTAAATCTTAAACTATCCTAAAATAGAAAGATTATTTTTTAAAAAAATATAAAAAATGAATTTAGAAAATACTATTTATTGTCATATACATGAGTATAAATTTTGTAAGTTTGAAATCTGCTGTGGGTATTTATATACTCTAAATTAAAATATCGAACTGTGCTAAAATTCTATTAAACTGTCTAGAACTCATAAACTCTAAAATAAGATAAGAATTAAATTGCAAGTTAATTGCATTATTTGCATTTTTCACAACAGTTAACACAGTGTAACACTCACAGAACTCTAGACTTTTAGAATGGAAAGAATTCTGGGGAATATCTTCACTCTCCATTAGAGTTATTCAGTAAATATACATTGACTGATTTGGTCATATAAAAGGAAAGAACACTGAACAAGTATTAAATGGCAATAGAGAAGCACTGGAAAAATAATCAGTATTTCCACCCCTGTTCTACTTTTTCCATCTTGCCTACTCTTTAAGGATTTAAGATGCAGACTGATATAAAAATTAATGAGATAGCAGAAGTTTTGAGAATTGAAATTTGTTTTTTAAAAATGAGCAAATTGGGAAAGTATGTCAGAGAAATAGAAGAAATAAAAGACAAAGAACTTTCTGTGCTGCAAGGAGGGGATAAAGTACAGAGAAAATCCTAAGTAGGCATTTGGGGAGAGGAATAGCATGTATGAAAGTCAGGAAAAAGACAAGGGTGCCCACTCTCACCACTACTATTCAACATAGTTTTGGAAGTTTTAGCCAAAGCATTCAGAGAATAAAAGGAATCCAAATTGGAAAAGAAGAAGTAAAACTCTCACTGTTTGCAGTTGACAAGATCCCCTAACAGAAAACCCTAAAGACTCCATCAGAAAATTACTAGAGATAATCAAAGAATATAGTAAAGTTGCAGGACATAAAATTAACATATAGAAATCTTTTGAATTCCTANAAGCATTCAGAGAATAAAAGGAATCCAAATTGGAAAAGAAGAAGTAAAACTCTCACTGTTTGCAGTTGACAAGATCCCCTAACAGAAAACCCTAAAGACTCCATCAGAAAATTACTAGAGATAATCAAAGAATATAGTAAAGTTGCAGGACATAAAATTAACATATAGAAATCTTTTGAATTCCTATACACTAACAATGAGAAAACAGAAAGAGAAATTAAGCAATTAGTTCCATTCACCATTGCAACTAAAATAATAAAATACTTAGGAATATATCTACCTAAATAAAGACCAATATATAGAAAACTATAAAACACTGATGAAAGAAATTAAAGAGGACACTAATAAATGGAGAAATATACCATGTTCATGGATTGGAAGAACCAATATAGTAAAAATGAGTATACTACCCAAAGCAATCTAGAGATTCAATGCAATCCCTATCAAGCTACCAACAGTATTTNAGAGGGTGGGATGATTTGGGAGAATGGCACTGAAACATGTATACTATCATGTAAGAAAAGAATCGCCAGACTATGTTTGATACAGGATACAGGATGCTTGGGGCTGGTGCACAGGGACGATCCAGAGAGATGATATGGGGTGGGAGGTAGGAGGGGGTTCAGGACTGGGAACTCATGTACACCCGTGGTGGAAGAAATTTTATTTTAAAAAAGAAATTAAAAAAAAGTCATTGATTGACAACAAAAAAATCACATGGAATATAAAAGAATAGGAAAACATAGCCCATTTAAATGAACAAAATATATATTAAAAAAAAGAATACAAAACAACAAAGAGATGGAAAGGTACACACTGCTCATTGACTGGAAAAATTAGTATTGTCAAAATGATCATATTACTCAAAACAATTATAAATTCAATGCAATCCCTATCGAAATACCAATGAAATTTTTCACAAAATTAAAGCATACAGTTCTAAAATATGTATGGAAACACAAAAGACCCTAAATAGCCAAAACAATCTTAAGGAAGAATGACAGAATTATCTCACCCTCTGATCTCAAGCTTTACTACAAGGGTACAGTAATCAATACACTGGCACAAAAACAGACACATAAAACAATGGAATAGAATGCAGAGCTTGGAAATTAACCCACATTTGTATGATCAATTGTATGCATACATGCTCAGTTGTTTTAATTGTGGCTGACTCTGTGCAACCCTATGGACTATAACCTGCCAGGCTCTTCTGTCCATGGGATTCTCCAGGCAAGAATACTAGAGTGGGTTGCTGTGCCCTTCTCCAGGGGATATTCCCGACCCAGGGATCAAACTCACATCTCTTATGTCTACCTGCATTAGCAGGCAGGTTCTTTACCACTAATGCCACCTGGGAAGCCCCATATGGTAAACTAATATAAGACAAATGAGGCAAGACTATATAATGGGGAAAAAGAAACCTTTCAAATATATAGTACTGTGAAAACTGGACAGCTACAAACCAAAAAAACAAAAAACACAATCCGAAAAACTGAACTATTTCTCCCATCATTTTACAAAAATAAACTCAAAATAGATCAAGACTAAAATATATCACCTGAAACCACAAAAGTTCTAGAAGAAATCCTAGGATGTATGTTCTTGATACTGGTCTTAGCAATATTCTTTTGTATATGTCTCCTCAGGCAAGAGAAATAAAAGCCAAAAAAAAAAAAGGAACTACATCAAATGAAAAAGCAAGCTTTTGCAGAGTGAAGAAAACTACGAATAAATTTTAAAAACTGTATACTAAATGAAAATTTGCAACAGATTTAACTGATAATACATCCAAAATATACATAGTACTCCTTACACAAAGAGCTGACTCATTTGCAAAGACCTTGATGCTGGGAAAGATTGAGGGCAGGAGGAGAAAGGGATGACAGAGGATGAGATGGTTGGATGGCATCACTGAGTTGACGAACATGGGTTTGGATGAACTCCGGGAACTGGTGATGGACAGGGGGGCCTGGCGTGCTGCAGTTCATGGGGTTGCAAAGAGTCGGACATGACTGAGTGAACGAACTGAACTGAATACATAGTACTCAGTACAAATCAACATCAAAAAATAGGTAGATGTATGAAAAGAAAAAGAAATGATAACTATGTGAAGTAATGTTAATTAACTTGATTGTGGTGATTCATTCACATTATATATTTATATAAAACCATCATGCTCAGTACCTTACATATCAAGCCATGTTTTATTAATTATACATCAATAAAAGTGAAAAAAATATTTAAAAATAAAGGGGTAAAGAAAGATATACTGTGTCAATGCTAATCAAAAGAAAGTGGGAGAAAGAACCTTAAGAAAGGACAGAATTAGAGAAATCACACTACTTGAATTCAGACTATAATACAAAGCTACGGTAATCAAAACAATTGGTATTAGAACAAAAACAGACACAGATCACTGAAACACAGTAGACAGCCAGGAAGTAAACGCATACACTTAAGGTCAATTCATCTACAACAAAGGAGGTAAGAATATACAGTGGAGAAAAAATAGTCCCTCCAATAGGTGGTAGTGGGAAAACTGGACACCTACATGTAAAATAATAAAATTATAACATTGTCTAATATCATATACAAAAATAAATTCAAAATTGATAAAAAACTTAACATAAGGCTGGAAAACATAAAAATTCTAGAATAAAACATAGGCAGAACACTCTTTGACACAAATTATAGTAACATTTTTTGGATCAGTCTCCTAACACAGAGGAAATAAAAGAAAAATAAATGAATTGAACCTAATTAAATTTAAAAGCCTTTGCACAAGGAAATCTTTGAAAAAAAAATGAAAAGACAGCATGCTAAATGGGATAATATATTTTCAAATTATATGTCTGATAAGGGGTTAATATCTTAAATACATAAATAGCTCATATATCTCAGCATTTTAAAAAATAAAGGTAATCCGATTTGAAAAAATGAACAGGTGATCTTAAAAGACATTTTTACAAAGAAGACATGTAGATGGCCAACAGGCACATGAAAAGATAGTCAACACAGTTATCAGGAAAAAAAATGGAAAAAAAAACCCAAACAGTTATCAGGGAAATGCAAAGTAAAACCACAAATGCGGTATCATCTCAAGACTTTCAGAGTGACTGTCATCAAAATGAACAGATAATAATTGTTGGCAAGAATATGGAGGAAAGGGAGCCCTCATACACTATTGGTGGGAACGTAAAATGCTCCAGCCACTGTGGAAATCTGTATGGAGGTTTCTCAAAAAAAAGTAAAAATAGAACTTTCATATGATACAGCAATTCCACTCCTTGGCTATATTTGAAAAAAAAGAAAACTCACTAATTTTGAAAATACACATCACTCCAATATTCATAGCAGCAGCATTTACAATTGCCAAGATATGGAAGCAACTTAAGTGTCCACCAGAAGATGAATGGAAAAGGTGTGGTGTGTGTGTAATATACACATGAAGGAATACTACTTAGCCTTAAAAGAGAACTAAATCTTGCCATCTGCAGCAACATAAATAGACTTGGAGGGCATTATACTAAGTGAAATATGTCAGAGACAGAAAGACAAATACTGTACGATATCACTTATATGTGAAATCTAAAAAAATACAACAAATTAGTGACTATTACATAAAAGAAACAGTCTCATAGACAAAAAAGAGCAAACTAGTAATTACCAGTGAGAGAGTGAAAGTGAAAGTTGCTCAGTCGTTTCCAAGTCTTTGCCACCCCATGGACTATATAGTCCATGTAATTCTCCAGGCCAGAATATTGGAGTGGGTAGCCTTTCCCTTCTCCAGGGGATTCTCCCAACCCAGGGATTGAACACAGGTCTCCCTCATGAACC
>SJYA01003460.1:0-10626 GCA_006410615.1 Neotragus moschatus
GATTGAAGGCAGGAGGAGAAGGGGACAACAGAGGATGAGATGGTTGGATGGCATCACCGACTAAATGGACATGAGTTTGGGTAAACTCCAGGAGTTGGTGATGGACAGAGGGGCCTGGCGTACTGCAGTCCATGGAGTCACAAAGAGTGGGACATGAATGAGCAACTGAACTGAACAGAACTGAGCATGACCCCGCCCATCAGAACAAGACCAAGTTTCCACCTCAGTCAGTCTCTCCCATCAGGAAGTTTCCTTAATCCTCTCATCCTTATCCCTCAGAGGGCAGGCAGAATGAAAACCACAATCACTGAAAACTAATCAAACTGATCACATGGACCACAGCCTTGTCTAACTCAATGAAACTATGACCCACAGCGTNGAAGTTTCCTTAATCCTCTCATCCTTATCCCTCAGAGGGCAGGCAGAATGAAAACCACAATCACTGAAAACTAATCAAACTGATCACATGGACCACAGCCTTGTCTAACTCAATGAAACTATGACCCACAGCGTGTAGGGCCACCCAAGACAGATGGGTCATGGTGGAGAGTTCTGACAAAATGTGGTCCACTGGAAAAGGGAATGGCAAATCACTTCAGTATTCTTGCCTCTGGCATGCTGCAGTCCATGGAATTGCAAAGAGTCGGATACAACTGAGCAACTGAACTGAACTGACTGATTATCCCAGTTATGCAATATCACTGATGCAAGAGAGAGGAGGGAGAAAAGTGGCATGGATTGAGAGCCTACTGGGTGTCAAGGGTCTTGTCAGTCAAGGGTCTCCTCAGACCCCACTCACTTGTCCATGCTCTCAGGCCAGGCTGAATTGAATCATCTGCATTTTGTGAAATTGGGCTCGACAGGATCACCTGTTACTTCCCTGTCACTAAATTCCGATATGTACTTACTTTTCAGTCCTTGTTAGCTTAAAATCCTAGCAGCAGTCAGCACAGATGACTACACCCTTCTTATTAGAATTCCTTCTTTTAGTTCATTACCAGAGCTTTCTGATTCTACTTCCTTTTTAAAAGAATTTTGGCTGCACCCCACATGTGGGGCCTTAGTTCCCTCCCCAGGGATTAAACCCATGCCTCCTGCATTGGAAGGCACTGTCTTAACCACTGGACCACCAGGGAAGTCCTCGATTCTACTTCCTAAATAAAAAATCTTTCCAGCTCTCTCCATATCCATTGTTACCACCCAAAGTAGTTGGAGACACCATTGTCTCTCACCTGAACTACTTCAGTAGCCTCCTAACTGCTCTCTTTGCCTCTGGTCTTCACCCCCTTACCCTGCTCCCCCACCCCTGTCACCACCATCACAGGGATCCATTTTCTATATACAACTGCCAATGGTATCTGTGAACTATGATCACATCACTCCCTCGGTTATAACTCCTCAGTGGATTTTCCTTGCTTGAGACTTCCTTACTCTGGTCTACAGATCTCTTCCCCCTTCGGTTCCTGCCTACCTTTCGTGACTCCAGATTGAGCCACTTTCCTTTTTGACGATACTCTTAGGGACTTCTTTGAAGTCGCCACACATCTTTCACCTCTCACCTTTGCATTTGCATTCCCACTGCCTGGGCTACTCTTGATTCATTTCCTTATTCATTCAACAGATATTTATTGAGTGCCTACTAAGTGCTAGACACTATTCTAAATATTGAGGATATTTGTTGTTGTTTAGTTGCTTAGTCCTGTCTGACTCTCTTGTGGCCCCTTGGCTTCTGTCCATGGGATTTCCCAGCCCAGAATACTGGAATGGGTTGACATTGCCTTCTCCAGGGGATATTCCTGAGCCAGGGATTGAACCTGTATCTCTTGCATTGGCAGATGGATTCTTTGCCACGGAGCCACCACAGCAATGAGTAAATTAAGATTCCTGTGCCTGTTAGCAGGTTGCATTCTAGAAGGAAGTGAGAGATTAAAAAGAATAAGTAAAATCAATAAGTAAGCCACCTAGTGTTTTAGAAAGGGATAAACACTCTGGGAAAAGAGAAGTAGAGCACAAAGTAAGAGAGATCAAGAGTGCAGAGAAGGGTGAGTGAGTGAAATTTTTCATGGCAAGATCAAAGTAAGCCTCACTGAGACAGTCATACTTAAAGACTTGAAGGAAGTGACAGAAAAAGCCACGTGGATGTCTGAATGAATAACTTTTATTGGGGGTGGCAGGGGTACCTGGTGGGACGTCTTTGGGGAACAGCAAGGAGCATGGTATGGGTGGAGTGGAGCAAGTGCAGGGAAGTGTGGTTGGAGATGATTGCAAACTAGCTGCTGGAGGCTAGATCATGAAGGGGCAGGTAGGCTGCTTTATGGAGTTTGGTTTTTCTCTGATTAAGATATGAAGCTGTTGGAAGGTTTTGAGCAGAACAGTTATATAATCTAATTAATAGCATGAAAAGCTCCTTCTGTCTGCTATGTGGAGAATAGACTGTAGGGGGTGGAGTATGATAGGGATGAAGCAGGGAGACTGTCAGCAGGCGGCTGCGGTAAGGCAAGTGAGCGAAGGTGGTGGCTTAGCTTAGGGGAGTAGCAGCAGTCAAGGTGGTGAGAAGGGGTTGGATCATGAATATATTTTGACAGTACAGCCATCTGGACTTGCTGGTTGGGTATAACATATAAGCACAGCTGTAGTCTTTATGTAAGACTTGAAGCTGTTAGGATTTGTGGGACTTTTTTATAAAGAGTACAACATTAGGTAGAAAAGTGAGTATGTATTTAAGGTGAGAATAAAATCACAATGATCAGTCAGGCTTTGTCAAGACAAAGTGGGTGGGTCAGATACTCTGAGACTTATATGATTTGGTATGCAGGGATTCATCAAGAAAACATCACACACACACACTGCTTACAGTCCTGCTATAGGTGTTTGCCTTACAAACATAGGTATTCTGATTGATTTTACTTGAAAGTGAAAGTGTTAGTTGCTCAGTCATGTCTGACTCTTTGTGACCCTATGGACTGTAGCCTGCCAGGCTCCTCTGTCCTTGGAATTTTCTGGGCAAGAATACTGGAGTGGGTTGCCATTTCCTTCTCCAGGGGATATTCCTGACCCAGGGATCAAACCCAGGTCTCCTGCGTTGCAGGCAGAATTTTTACCATCTGAGCTNTCTGACTCTTTGTGACCCTATGGACTGTAGCCTGCCAGGCTCCTCTGTCCTTGGAATTTTCTGGGCAAGAATACTGGAGTGGGTTGCCATTTCCTTCTCCAGGGGATATTCCTGACCCAGGGATCAAACCCAGGTCTCCTGCGTTGCAGGCAGAATTTTTACCATCTGAGCTACCAGGGAAGCCCATTTTGCTTAATGGACCAGAAAAAAAAAAAAAAAAAAGAGCAGCTTGCACTTAAACTTGTGTATGCTACATTGTCCAGTATATTTTTAACAAGAAAGAAATTTCATTTTTATTTAGACATCAATAAGAACCAAACTTTCTGCAAACAGCTCCATAATTTGGGAGAATTCTGCATAGACTAGATTCTGGCTGTGTACATTTCAAACCTTCTGTCACTTCTGCGAACTGTATACTTCCTATGCCAAGTGCCATAGGACAGATTCCCATCACAATATGACTTCTGGTTCTCCACTGTCCTGTCATGACCCCAGGAAGTGAATGCAAACCACATGAATGTATCTCCCCAAAGCCCAGCTAAATGTGTCTACATGTTAACTTCCAGTAAACAGGATCCCCAAAATGTCCATGGTCACTCAACTACCATGTAGCACAAGGGGAAAATGTGATGGAAGGAATGTTGGAGTGGAAAGAGACAGTGGTCTCAACTGACTGCAGTTAAAATATCTTTCCTGATCATACAAAAATCTATGACAATGTGAACACATGCCTATGGACCTGTTCAGGACCTTGGAATGTGAGGGTCTCTGAAACTAAAACTTTATCAGCTTCAAGAAAAAAAATGGCACTGCATATGAGGGGTATGATGGCACTGGATATGGGATGTGACAGGAAGAGAAACATTTTGGACGATTCTAAGGTTTTGGGCCTGAGAAGTCAGCAGGATGAAGTTGCCCTTGCTGATGTGGCAAAGATGGGAGGAGCTGGCTGGTCAAACAGTGGGGGGTGGAGAGGGGGTGGAGACAGAGAGATAAGGCTGTATTAGGATTGAGATGCCAAAAAATGATACACATAAATTTATATACAGAACAAATATAAAACCACAGACACAGAAGACACAGTTATGATTACTAAAGGGAAAGGTGGGAAGGGATAAATTAGGAGTTTGGGATTAGCAGATACACACTACTATATATAAAATAGATAATCAACAAGGTCCTACTGTATAGCACAGGGGTTTCCCAGGTGGCTGGCTGGTAAGGAATCTGCCTGCTAGTGCAGGAGACATGGGTTCGATTCCTGAGTTGGGAAGATCCCCTGGAGGAGGAAATGGTGACCTGCTCCAGTATTCTTGCCTGGAGAATCCCATGAACAGAGGAGCCTGGCAGGCTACAGTCCATGGAGTCACAAAGAGTTGGACATGACTGAGCGGGCACACATGCCTGTATAGCTCAGGGAACACTACTCAATATCCTGTATTAACCTGTAATGGAAAGGTATCTGAAACACTTTGCTGTACACTTGAAATTAATAGAACATTGTAAATCAACTATACTTCAATATTAAAAGGTAAGAAAAGAAAATATTATGCAAAAAAAGAGATTGAGATGCCTGTTAAACAGTCAAGCGGAGAAGTCAAGTGGCAGTTTTCACCGTTCCTTTTGTGACTTACTCCGGCTCATCTCTCACAGCTCAGCTAAGCATTCTGTTAGGTAGTTAGAACAGGAAAAAGGAGTCTAGAATGGCAGTGGCTAAAAGACAAAGAAGAGGAAAAGTCCATGAAAACAGAACAAAGGAAGGTCCAAGGAGCAGAGTGAGAACCTCAGGTGAAACAACAGCCCTCCTGGCTATCCCAGTTTACATAGGGCAGGCTCAGGGGAGGAGAAAAAACGTATAAAAAGAGGAGCCAAAATTGAGCCACTGGCTTCTCTTCTCGTCTTTTGGGTTGGCCTGCCCTCATGCTTCTAGGATGTATTTTCCTTTACTTGCCAAATAAACTGAGCTGTAACACCAATCCATCCGTCATTTCAAAATTTTGCTGCAGCAAGACAGAACCGCGGAAATTACACCCCCCGCCCCCTCGACAGTTCCCTCCTCATCTCAGACTGGCTGTGAAGGTTCAGTCTCCTGTCATACATTCTGTAGTCCCCATACCTCTCTTTTTGCCATCCCTGTGGTTGCATTTTTAATGGTTGTCTCTCCTGCGCTGCACTAGACAAAGCTGAGACTGTGTATTCCGTCTTGCTACCGTGCCTACTGTGTACCACAGTGCCTGGTGCCGGGTAGGTCTTAAGAATTGTTGGTTGAATAAATGAAGAGAGGTCAAGTAACTTTTTCAACTCACAACAAGAAGACAGCAGAGCTAAGATGGATGGGGGCATACTTTTTCAACTTAAAGCCAAGCCAAACACATGTATAGGAAAATGCATGATATATCAATGAGTTGTCACCAGTTACACTTGGGTAACTAGCACTTGGCCCAATAAACAGCACAGGGACAGCATCCTAGAACCCCTGACACTCCTCTTCTGAACCACACCACCCCCCCTTCTTCCCCCAGGTGACCACCATCGTGATTTCTTGTTTTTTAAATTGTATTCATCTAATTTTAGCTGCACTATGTCTTTGTTGCTGTGTATGGGCTTTCTCTAGTTGTGGCGAGCAGGGGCTGCTCTCTGATTGTGGTGCATGGGCTTCTCATTGCAGTGACTTCTCTTGCTGCAGAGCATAGGCCCTAGAGTGCTAGCCTCAATAGTTGTGGCTCCTGGGCTTAGTTGCCCCAAGGCATGTGGAATCTTCCAGGACTAGGGATAGGACCTCTGTCTCCTGCATTGGCAGGTGGATTCTTAACCACTGAACCACCAGGGAAACCCCCATCCTGATTTCCAACACCAGTAATTAGCTTTTCTTGTTTCAGAACTTTATATAAATGGTCTATCCTGTATCTATGCTTTTGTGTCTGTGTGTATGAAATTCATAAATGGTGTTGTGAGTAGGAGTAGTTGCTCATTTTCATAGCTGTATAGCAATTCTCAAACTTTTTGGTCTTGGAAGCTGTTTCCATTTATAAAAGCTACTGAGGAACCTAAAGAACTTGTGTTTCTGTGAGTTGTATCTAAGATATTTACTGTATAGGAAATTAAACTGAGAAATCTCAAAAAATTATTTCATTCATTAAAAAATATCAAATTCAATACATGTTAATATATAGAACAGATTTTAATGAAAATAATTGTATTTTCTAGAACAAAAGAGAGGGAGAAATGTGGCAGTGAGTATGAATGAGAGTCTGGGCAAATATGTCAGAATATTGACACTGTGTGCTGCTGGAAGGGCCTAGGTTCCAGAGGTCTTGGCCAAAACCCAGAGGCCCCAGGAATGGTGATGGGGCAGAAGGATTTGTCATCTTTTGAGTTCTGCACATCAATTAGCAATAGATACAAATAAGCCGGCCCAGGAGACACGGCATTAGTTATGTTGCAAAGCACCCAGTACATTTGACAAATGTGTAAATGCATGATGTAAGGAATAAAGTTGATCCAGTCTGGGTAGGAAGTGAAGAGGATGGGAAAGTTCTGTCCAGGCAAGTGGAGATGGAAATGTTGGCAGAAGATAATATCTGTTTGCTTGGGAGGCAGAAGACATACTTGTCAGGGTGATGGGAAAATCCCTTGGTGTGGTTTTCATGGCCGCAGTTGGCTTTTCAGGCCCCATCTGTCACTCTGATGCTCCAGCCATTTCTTTCCCCAGATAGGTGCAAACACATGCATCCATGGTGTCCATTCTTCATGCTACTTCCTTTGCCTGCAGTGGCATCCTTCTTCCATTCTTAACTAGGTAAACTGGTGACCCTCAGGACCCACCTGACATGCCTCCTCTTAAGCATCTTCCTAGGCACCAAACTACTTCCCTTACCTCCCCACTCCAGCTAATATCCACTCTCTCATGCTCTCATGACACTTTGTGCTCATCTCTGTCTTAGAACTTGACAGTGATAACTTTTGTTATCATCATCCAAGTGTCTTTCCCTCTAGACCATGAACTAGGATAAGCCATAGGTCTTAGGTACTGATGAGTCCCTACCCTCTAGTACAGCTCCAGGCAGTCAGTGGTACTTGCTTCTCTGTCCACAACAATGTCTCCCTATGAGGCATTGCACACAGGAGTGCAGTACATATTTACTGATTTATCTGTGATGTGTGGAGCAGGCTGATACGAACCTTTCAGAGAACTTTAGGTCATGTTCATTTACTTTGTCAGTGGCTGATTAATTAACCTTCCATTGTCAAGTTGACCCTGAGCTGGATAGATGAGAAACAGTCCTTGTTTAAAGGTTGATTAAAGGTCAGGAGATCCCTTTGGAAAACATTTTGACAGTTTCTAGAAATGTTAAACATACACCTACCATATTCACTCTTAGGTTATTTACCCAAGAGAAATGAAAGTCTATGTACATACAAAGACTTGTACAAGAATGTCCACAGCAGATTTATTTATAATAGACCAAACCTAGGAACAGCCCACGGAGAAGGCAATGGCACCCCACTCCAGTACTCTTGCCTGGAAGATCCCATGGACAGAGGAGCCTGGTGGGCTGCAGTCCATGGGATCGCTAAGAGTTGGACACGACTGAGCGACTTCACTTTTACTTTTCACTTTCATGCATTGGAGAAGGAAATGGCAACCCACTCCAGTGTTCTTGCCTGGAGGATCCCAGGGATGGGGGAGCCCAGTGGGCTGCCGTCTATGGGGTCGCACAGAGTCGGACATGATCGAAGCGACTTAGCAGCAGCAGCAGCAGGAACAGCCCAAATGTCTATCAATAGGTGAATGGATAATTGTGATGTACCCATACAGTGGAATACTACATGCAACGATATGCTAAGTAAAAGAAGCTAGACAAAAAGAGTATGTACTATATGATTCTATTCACATAAAATTCTAGAAAACACAAACTAATCTCTACTAACAAAGCAGCTCAGGCAATAAAGAATCTGCCTGCAATGTAGGAGACCTGGGTTTGATCCCTGGCTCGGGAAGATATCCTGGAGAAGGGAATGGCAACCTATTCCAGTATTCTTGCCCGTAAATCCCATGAAGAGTGGAGCCTGGTGGGCTGTAGTCTGTGGGGTCGCAAAGAGTTGGACAAGACTGAGCGACTAAAACATACAACAAAACAGATCAGTGGTTGCCTCTGGATGGTGTGGGAAGGGGAGAGAGGCACAAGAGAGAGATTACACAGAGGTCTGAGCTAACTTTTGAGGTTTTAGAAATGCTCATTATCTGGATTATGGTGCTGGGTTCATAGGTGTTGACATATGTCAAGACTTAACAAATTATACTTTAAATATGTGCAGTTTATTGTGTGTCAGTTATTCTTGGATACAATTGCTTTAGAAAAATCCCATTAATCTATCTTGCACGTTGAATCAATCTTTCACCCATGCTTGATTTTGCAACATTCTCTATTGGTCATTTGGAAAATATTGTTTCACTGAGATGTGCAGAGTTTCCAAATATCAACACATTCTACTATACATTATCAAAAAAATCACATTCGTTACTATTAGCACAGGTCCCATCAGCAAAGTCTTTAACCATCCCATGGTGGTAGATGAAGAAAGTGAAAGTGTTGGTGCTCGGTCACGTCTGGCTCTTTTGCCACCCCATGGACTGTAGCCCATCAGGCTCCTTTCTCCATGGCATTTCCCAAGCAAGACTACTGGAGTGGGTTACCATTCCCTTCTCCAGGGGATCTTCCTGACCCAGGGATGGAGTCTGGGTTTCCTGCATTGCAGCCAGATTCTTTACTGTCTGAGCCACCAGGAAAGCCCCCATAGTGGTGGATAGATTTCCCCAAATTTGAATTTTTAAAAATGTCATTTCTATTTTATTATCTTTTCAGGGAACAGTATTTCTTCAGTCTTTAAGGATTTAGCTCATTATGTGGGCTTTGGTGGAGGCTGTGGGGCAGCAACCACAGGTCTAAATCGGGATGGATGGAGGTGTTGGGTCCTTCTGGGTTTCCTGGATTCCCAACTGCCTTACTCTGAATGGCGCAACTCACGCAGTAATGTAGTTTCATATACAGCTTGGGAAGCACATAGGTGTCAAAAACACTCGCTTTAGAAATGTCTCTGATGGCTGTGGCATCTACGATGTTCCAAATGACAAACTTCTTAATGGCCTTATCCTTGGGCACACATTGGGCACAGCTGGTACAGCGAATAGGTTGTATGTGGCCATGGTCCTTTTGGGCACTACCACAGTTCCTTCTTTCCTTGGTCATCTTGGAGATGAGAAGGTGAGAGCCCAATTTGGAATTTTTATTTGAAGGCTCCATTGTTATTGGTAACAAACACTGTCAGTTAAGTGACAGACTCACTTCACTCATTTTCAAGGAGCTATCTGCCAAAAGCCTCAGTCTGAATAATTATAGTCTGTCTGTAGGTCTTCTTTTCAAGCAAAAATGGTGTTCCATGAAAAAAGTGTCTAATTTAGCTCACAAAAACAAGTACTTTTCCTCCAGGCAACGATTGCACATTGATATGTAACAGATGTGCTTTATGCCTGCTCCCTATTTCATCACGTGGGAAATTTTGTAACTCTACTCAATGGTTGAAATTTAGTACAATTAATTTTCATACTGTTTCATCAAGGGCTTTGTTTACTGGGAGTGTGTGGGGGTGAAGAACGCAGTGAATAGCGATACAGTTGGTATTGCTGGCAGCAGCAATTTTTTTTAATCTACCTTTGCTTTTGCACCATCAGTGCAAATGTCCATGTAGTGAAAAAGGAAAATATCCTTTTAGTCTTATTGTGAAAAGAGTTTTGACCTTCATGACCCCCATAAGGGCTTTGGAGATTCCCCAGGGGTCCACAGACCACAGTTTTTAGAAGAGCTATTGTACAGTATTTTAGTGTAAGAATATACCACAACTTACTTATCTTTACTGTTGTTTGACATTTGTAATGTTCTGTTTTGAGCTATTACAAATAGAAGTGATAAGAACAACTTTGCCCATGTCTCTTGGGGGCGTGTGTGCATGCCATTTGCATTGGATGTGCTAAAGGGTAGAGCTGCTGGGTCATAGGGCTGTGCATGCTCAAGTCTGGTTAATTATGCTGCATGATTTTTCAAAGTGGGATATGCATTACCTCACACTCCCACCAGCAGTATCTGAGCCTTAGTGGGTCTGAATTCAGATGCATGTAATTTCAAAGCCCTAAATAAAATTAATGGTTGCTTTGTCCTAAATAAAATCAATAGTTTTTGATGGCAAAAATTCAAACAGTATATAAAGTTTAAAGTGAAAAGTACTATAGGACTTCCTGGTGGTCCAGTGGTTAAGACTCCACCTCTCAATGTGAGGGGCACAGGTTCGATCCCTGGTTGGAAAACTAAGATCCCACATGCCACGGAGCCAAAGAAAAAAAAAATTTAAAAAAGAAAAGTACCAACAGAAATAGGAACACTACTATATAAACAAAGATATATGTATAAGGATGTTAGCAGTAGCTCAGTTTGCAGTGACAAAAAAAAAAAAAAAAA
>SJYA01003460.1:11595-21759 GCA_006410615.1 Neotragus moschatus
AATTCTGGAGTATATCCTCAAGTAATTAATTTTTTTCAGAGGAGGTAACTGGGAGTTAAAACTTCTACTTACTTCATGTCTGCTACTGCTGCTGCTAAGTCGCTTCAGTCGTGTCCAACTCTGTGTGACCCTATGGCCAGCAGCCCACTAGGCTTCTCTGTCCACAGGATTCTCTAGGCAAGAATACTGGAGTGGGCTGCCATTTCCTTCATACCTCATGTCTAAAAATGTCTATTTTTGTTCTTATATTTAACTAGTATAGAATTCTACATTCAAAGTCATTTTCTCTCAAACTTTACAAATATTTTTGTGTTTGTTGTTGTTGTTTTAGCATCTAAGTGCTGCTAATGAGGACTGTCATTTCTTTGTAGACCTCTTTTCTCACCAGAAGTTTTCAGGCTCTTCCCTTTATTCTTGATACCTTAAAAATTCACAAGCTGTGCTTATACACAAGTCTTTTGTCTTTCATTCTACTTATCACTCAGTGGTCTTTTCAAACTGAAATTTTCAGTTAGAATTTTTCTTCTTTTTTAAAACATGACTTCCTCCCCTCAACTGTTTTTCTTTCTTTCTGAAAGTCTATTTAAATGGAGGTTGACCCTCCTGGATTTATATTTTACCTTTTATTTTTTAAATATTTTTGATGTGGACCATTTTTAAACTCTTTATTAAATTGTTGCAATATTGCTTCTGTTTTATGTTTTGTTTTTTTCTGGCCACGAGGTATGTGGGATCTTAGCTCTTTGACCAGGGAGCAAACCTGCATCCCCTGCACTGGAAGGTGAAGTCTTAACCATTAGACTGACAGGCAAGTCCCTGGATTTATACTTCACAGATTTAAAAATCTTTCTCCCAGTTTCTTGTGGTCAAGGCTGGACCCAGACGCACTAGTATGGAAGATATGCTTAGGAAAGAAAGGCTGGAGGTGTGATTGTAAACACAGGGAGCCCAAGCCTGAGGTGCACATGGAGATCTATACCAGCAATGTTGTCACTGCAGTCTCTTCTGTACATATAACACTTAGTGTAACCAAAAACTTGGTGACACGAGGTTTTTGTTTATAGAAGTACACAAGCCAATGAGTGAAAAAGGGATTACAGACTATCACCTTTTGACAATCCCTAATGAAATAAGGAAGGAAATAAACCCTGAATATTCATTGAATGGACTGAAGCTGAAACTCTAATTCTTTGGCCACTTGATGCAAACAGCCAACTCATTGGAAAAGACCCTGATCTAGGAAAGATTAAGGGCAGGAGAAGAGGGCATCAGAGGATGAGACGGCTGGATGACATCACGGATACAATGGACACGAACTTGGACAAACTCTAGTAGCTGGTGAGGACAGGAAAGCCTGGCATGCTGCAGTCCATAGGGTCGCAAAGTGTTGGACATGATTTGGTGACTGAACAACAGGAACAACAATGAGATAATGGATCTAGACAATGCTCATTAATGGCTGTTACCATCACAAGAAGAGAGATAACCATATATTACATACTTTTGATGAAAGCACACAGCACCACCTATGAAGCTCTCTTGCCAAAAAATCAATCATCAATGAATCTCTACATCTAACTACCAGATTTCTTGAAAGATACTACTGGAATATAATCACCAAAATCCATAGATAGTGGAAAACTCTCTAGTAAAAACCAGCCAAAATCTGCAAGAATAAGTTACAGAATAAAAAAATAATTGGTGGAGGAACCTATAGATTAAAAGAGACTTAAAAGATGCACCAACCAATTGCACTATGTGGTCTTCTTTAGATGTTGATAGGAACAAAAAATATCTGTAAAAATTCATGAACCTATCAAGGATATTTGAATATTGATTGAATCTTTGATGAATATTTGTTAATATTTAGGTGTGATAAAATGCTGTGACTCTGCTTTTAAAAAGAGTCATTTTAGAGAACTATACTGGACTAATGATGTCTATCGTTTGCTTCAATATCCAGAGGAGGAGAAGTAAATGTGGGTATAAATGTAATGAGATTAGCCTTGAATTGATAGTCACTCAAGCTAGGGGCACCAGCAGGGTTCTTGAGATTATCACTCTACTTTTGTATATGCCTGAAGTTTTTCATAATAAAAAGTTGAAGGTAAAAAAATCTAAATTTCCTACAAAGTCAGGGAAACCTGAATTTGAATTCTGCTATAATTCTATGACCTGGACTACATTTTTAACCTTTCTGTGGCTTTGTTTCCTCATTTATAGTAATGGTCCCCACGTTACAGAGTGGTGGTGAGGATTTCATGGGGTTATGTCTATAAATCCCTTCCAATACTCCCTGACCTAGAGTACACTCAATAAAGGGTAGTTGTTACTGTGATTTACTTATTTATTTTGATGGTCTTATCTAGAGGGGATGATCTGTGGCTGGTCCTAGGTGGATACTGCCAGGCATGCGTGCATGCTCAGTTGCTCAGTCATGTCGGATTCTTTGGGACCCCCATGGACTGTAGCCCACCAGGCTCCTCTGTCCATGGGCTTCTCCACCTAAGAATACTGGAGTGAGTTGTGAATGCCCTCTGCAAGGGGCTCTTCCAGACCCAGGAAACAAACCCCCTTCTCTTGTGGCTCCTGCTTTGCATGCAGACTCTTTACCCTGAGCCACCAGGGAAGCCCCAGCCTGTAGCTTGCCCTGATTGGCTGAAAGCTAACCTGCACTTTCTCATGATTGGCTGACTCCTAGGCTGTAGTATACTTTGATTGGTGAGCTCCTAGCCTATGGTTTGTCCTGATTGACTGACTCCTAGCCTGTAGTTTGCCCTGTTTGGCTCACTCCTTGCCTCTACGTTGCCTCGATTGGCTGTCTACTCTCCTGTACTTTGTTCTGAGTGGCTGACTCCTAGCTTGTACTTCACCCTGATTGGCTGAGTCCTATACTGTAGTTTCCCATGATTGGCTGACAACTATCCTGTTCTGTGCTGTGATTGGCTGACACCTAGCCTTCACTTTGCCCTGATTGGCTGACTTCTAGCCTGTAGCTTAATTGAGGAAGGTAGGGAAAATGACTAGGCCAGTCAGATAGGACCCAAATCAAAGCCCCTTATGATTATACATTGGAGGTTAAGATAGATTCAGGGGATTAGATCTGGTAGACTGAGTGCCTGAAGATCTATGGACAGAGATGCCTAACACTGTATAGGAGGCAGTGACCAAAACCATCCTAAAGAGAAAGAAACACAAGAAGGCAAAATTGTTGACTGAGGAGGCTTTACAAATAGCTGAGGAAAGAAGATAAGCAATAAGGAAGCGAGAAAGGGAAAGCTATACCTAACTGAATGCAGAGTTCCAGAGAATAGCAAGGAGAGATAAGAAGCCATTAAATGAACAATGGAAAGAAGCAGAGGAAAACACTAGATTGGGAAAGACTAGAGATCTCTTTAAGAAAATTGGAAATATCAAGGGAATGTTTCATGCCGGATGGGCATAATAAAAAAACAGAAAAGGTAAGGGCCTAACAGAAGCAGAAGAGATTAAGAAGAGGTGGCAAGGATACACAGAATTATACAAAAACGTCGTAATGACTGGGATAACCACAATGGCCTTGTCATTCACCTAGTCAAGTGGGCCTTAGGAAGCATTACTGCAAAGACAGCTAGTGGAAATGATGAAATTCTAGCAGAGCTATTTCAATTCCTAAAAGATGATGCTGTGAAAGTGATGCACTCAGTACATCACCAAATTTGGAAAAAAACAGTGGCCTCAGACCGGAAAAGGTCAGTTTTCATCCCAATCACAAAGAAGGCCAATGCCAAGGAATGTTCAAAGTAAGTAAGTGTTAGTCACTCAGTCGTGCCTGACTCTTTGCGACCCCATGGACTGCAGCCCACCAGGCACCTCTGTCCATGAGATTTTCCAGGCAAGGATACTGGAGTGGGTTGCCATTTCCTTCTCCAGGGGATCTTCCCAAACTAGCAGACAATTGTGCTCATTTCACATGCTAGCAAGGTTATGCTCAAAATCCTTCAAACTAGGCTTTAGCAGTACATGAATGGAGAACTTCCAGGTGTACAGGCTGCATTCAAAGAGACAGAGGAACTAGAGACCAAATTGTCAACATTCATTGGACCATGGAGAGGGCAAGGGAGTTCCAGAAAAACATCTGCTTATGCTTTATTGACTACACTAAAGCCTTGAATGTGTGGATCACAGTAAACTGTGGAAAATTCTTCAAGTGCTGGGAATACTAGACAACCTTACCTGTCTCCTGAGAAATCTGTATGTGGGTCAAGAATCAATAGTTAGAACACTACATGAAACAACTGACTGGTTCAAAATTGGGAAAGGACTATGACAAGGCTGTATACTGTCATCCTGCTAATTTAACTTCTATGCCGAGTACATCATGTGAAATGCCAGGCTGGATGAATCACAAGCTAAAATCAAGATTGCCAGGAGAAATATCAACAACCTCAGGTATGCAGATGTTATCACTCTAATGGCAGAAAGTGAAAAGGAGCCTCTTGATGAAGAGAGTGAAAAAGCTGGATTGAAACTCAACATCAAAAAAACTAAAATTTTGTCATCTGGTCCCACCACTTCATGGCAAATATAAGGGGAAAAGTGGAGAAGTAGTGACAGGTTTTATTTTCTTGGGCTCCAAAATCATCGTGGATGGTGACTACAGCAATGAAATTAAAAGACATTTGCTCCTTGGAAGAAACGCTATGAGTAACCTAGACAACATATTAAAAATAAGAGACATCACTTTACTGTCAAAGGTCCCTATAGTCAAAGCTATGGTTTTCCCAGTAATCATGTATGGATGTGAGAGTGGCACCATAAAGAAGGCTGAGCACTGAAGAATTGATGCTTTTGAACTGTGGTGCTGGTGAAGACATTTGAGAGTCCCTTGGACTTCTTGCAAGAAGATTGAACCTGTGAGTCCTAAAGGAAATCAACCCTGAATAGGCATTGGAAGGACTGATGCTGAAGCTGAAGCCTCAGTACTTTGGCCACCAGATGGGAAGAGCTGACTCATTGGAAAATACTCTGATTCTGGGAAAGATTGTAAGCAAATGTAGAAGGGGGTGACAACAGATGAAATGGTTAGATAGCTTCACTGACTCAGTGGACATAAGTTTGAGCAAACTCTGGGAGATGGGGAAGGACAGGGAAGCCTGGTATGCTGCAGTCCATGGGGTTGCAAAGAGTTGGATAGGACTTAGTGACTGAAGAACAACAAACAAGAACCAATACTTGTCTTGCCCAACACTTGGAAAAGGGAGGTGTTACCACTTACTTAAAACTGGCAGCCTTCTGTCAAACCTAATCTTTCCTGTTCTCTCATAGTCCTGGTCTCTACTGGCTGATCTGTTAAATTCCCATTGCATATTAATAATTGACAATTGTTTAATATCATGATTTCCGGAAATACTCGCATTTTAACAAGAATTTCCAATAGAATGCCACCAACCCAGCACCATCATTTCTGATGGAATTATGAGCCGTGTGACATTGTAGGCTAAAAAAAAAAAAGTATTTGAGGACTAGAGACCATTCCTCTGTACTTCACATATTACACCTTTTTTTGAACTAATGTCCAAGTAATGGAAGTCTGTGGGGAACATGGGCTACAGTGGCTGACTAGTCTAGTTTCCTGGGACATAGAATTTCCTGAGAAAGTTCTGGTTAAAGCAGAATCAGTTGGTCACCCCAAATGTCAAATGTATTAATAGGACCCAAGTGTAATAGGGCAACCTGAGGGTGTTGTATCTAGTGGAGATTTTGCTTGACCCCTCAGCCTGAAGACATCGCTGTAACAGTTTTGTGGGCAGGGCTTGCAGGGAAACAGAGTTAAGGCCGGCAATCAGGACTGTAGTGAAAGAAATGCTAACATTTCATGTATGACGTTTTGTCTTCTGAAATATAAATTCCTTAGGAAGAAGAGCAGAGTTTTTACTCTTCTTCATTTTCCACAACACCTGACAGGATGCTAGAAAGTAGTCATTTATACAATAACCAAATTTTGCAAAGGTACCCCTGGATACCTCTTCATTCACATCCACACAATACTTGTTGGGAGACTGAATACAGAGTATACATCTTCCCTTCCAAATTCAAGGAGGGCTCGGGCATGATACAGTGATGGGCATCAGATTTACCTTCTGGCTGTGAACATATATAAGTAAACAAAATATATGGAACAATTATTTTCAGGCATCAGACGAGTGAGAACTGCTAGAACTAAGTTCAACACTCTTTAAAGGATGATAATAAATTCTATAAAGATCAGATACTGTCAATTCTCATTATTCATGGATTCCATATTTACAAATTCACCTACTGGCTGAAATTTATCTGTAATTCCCCAAATCAACGCTCTTGTGGCACTTTTGAAGTCATTCAGGGGCATGCACAGAGTGGCAAAATTTTGAATTCCCAGGAGTGCACATTCCCAGCTGAGGTCAAGCAAAGCAATGCCTTCTTGTTTCAGCTCTCATTTTGTAAAAAAAAAAAAAAAAAAAAAAAAAGTATCGTTTCTGTGGTCTGTTTACTGCCACATTTTTATTGGTGATTTTGCTATTTAAAATGACCCCCAAGGCTGTGCTGAAGTGCTGTCTAGTGTTCCCAAGTGCAAGAAGGCTTGACGTGCCTTACAGAGAGAGTACATGTGTCGGTATATTAAATAAGTTATCTTTAAATGGAAACACATAAAACAGGGTTACTTATTGATCCATTGCTGACCATGTTTTGATCAGACGCTAGCAGGACCCTAACCTTGTATTTGCCCTAGAGGCACTGGTTCAGGCTTCATTAACTCAGTGTGCGTGGTGACTCTATAGAACATAACTACAGAACTTTCAGTAATGAGAACCAATTGTAATTCATCCCCAGCAGACTTGTTCCATAAGAATTATTAAAGGAAATTCTTCGGACTTAAGGGAAATTATACCAGCTGGAAATTCAGAGCTACGTGAAGGAATGAAAAGCACTGGATATGTTAATGTCTGAGTAAACATAAAAGATTCGTTTTTCATTTCTTAATGTACTGAAAAGACAATAGAGTATTTTAAACAAAAAGAATAACAGTGTCTTGTGGGATTTGTAATCTATTTAGAAGTAGAAAACAAGATTACAATGGGAAGGAAAGGAGTAAAGGGAAGTGTGCTGCTAAAAGCCTCTTACATTTTATGTGAACTGGTACAGTATTAATTCAAAGTACCCCGTGATAAGTTATGGATTCCTACTGTGGTGTTCAGATCAACTACTAAAACATAAAATAAGACATATGGCTAAAAAGCCAAAATAGAATACTAAAAATACTCAGGAAATGTTAAGGAAGGGAGAAAAGGAGGGAACAAAAGAGAAAGAATAGGACAAATATGAAGAAATCCCAAGATGGGAGATTTAGAAACAACCATATTAATAATCACAGGGATTGTAGTAAACGCTCCAAATAAAAGCTAGATGTTGTCAGACTTGCAATAAATAAATAAATAGCCTTCCCTATAAGAAAAGGAAACCCAGTTTAATAGTTTAAATACTAGGGTAAAGTAGAAACACAGGGAATTCCCTTGAGGTCCAGTGATTAGGACACAGCACTTCCACTGCAGGGAGCCCGAAAGATCCTGAAAACTGCATGGTGCTGCCAAAAAAAAAAAAAAAAAGTAAAAGGACAGAAAATATATACTACACAAACACGAAGCTTAAGAAATCTAGTGATTATATTAACATCAGATAAAACAGACTTTAAGATAAGGAGTATTACTGGAGATAGGGAAGGATATTTCATAATGATGAAAGGTTCAGTTCATAAGTCATCATTCTGAATATGTGTGTACCTAATAACAGAGCTGCGAAATATGTGAAGCAAAACCTGGTAGAATTTAAAGGAGAAATAAGCAAATCCACAATTATATTTGAAGACTTTAGCACTCCTCTCTCAGTCATCAATAGAAAAAGTCATTAAGATAGCCTCAAACAACTTGCCCTAATTAATATTTACAGCTCTCTCCCTCCAACGACAGCAGAAGACACAGTCTTTTCAAGTGGATGAGGGACATTCAGCATGAGAAACCATGTTGGGCCATAATGAAAGTATCAATAAATTTATAAAAATGAATATAGTACAGAGCATGTTTAGTGACCACAGTAGAAAAAGAATTACAGTAGAAATCAATAATTGGAAAGATAACAGGGAAATTCCCTGAATGTTTGGAAATTAAATGCAAGGACTTCCTTGACAGTCCAGTGGTTAAGACTTCACCTTCCAATGCATCGGGTGCAGGTTTGATCCCTGGTCAGGGAACTAAGATCACACATGCTGCGGGGCCAAAAAACCAAAACATAAAACAGAAACAATATTGAATAAATTCAATAAAAACTTTAGAAAAGGTCCACATTAAAAAAATCTTTAAAAATTCAGTGATAATTGGGCACTTCTGGCTGAAATGACTGGAGACCAGTCACTGCTAAAGTATACAATTTCCCCTTCTTTCTCCCCCAAACCCCTAACAGTGTCTTTATATCCATCTGTATATGAATTTGTGGAGTCTTTCGCTCTGTGAAGTGAAGTGAAAGTTGCTCAGTTGTGTCCAAGTCTGTGACCCCATGGACTATACAGTCTATGGAATTCTCCAGGCCATAATACTGGAGTGGGTAGTGCCGGGGTTGAACCCCGGCGGGTCCAGGGAATTCGAAGCGTGGACGGCATCAGTGAGAAAAAACTTATTTATTTAGAAATATAAGATTAGATTAGGAAATAATAGTATAGTAGGAAAATTAAGATGGAGAAAAGAGGCTGAATAACTTGGTTTACGTGGAAAGCCAATAAAGCTCCAGACAAGGAGCTTGCACCGTCTACTTTGGGCCACAGGCGCCCGCTTGAATATAGGAGAGTGCCCCGCCTCAGGCTCCCTCTCGAGCGGGTCTTCAAAAGCCCGGGCAAGTAAGTAGAGGTGAGCCTCCACGCCCCAGATGGGAATTCAACCTGAAATCAGAGGGAGGGAGAGGGAGCAAGAGAAAGAGACACGGGGGAGGCCAGGCTTGTGAAAAAAACCTCTCCCACTTTATTATTTAAAAAGGTGTTTATATACTCTAAATTTTACATAATGGAAGATACATAATCACGCAGGGGCAGCTATATCTTTTTGTTTGCAAAAGGTCTCAGGTGATTTACATTATCTTCTGGCCAAGAGGCTTGCTAACACTTTTTGGCTCTCTTCTTTAATGAATGTTAATCTCGTTTCCCCTGAAGTGTTTTTCTTTAATCTGCATTTCCTTAAAGCACTAAAGTTACATCTCTATAGAACAAAGGTGCGGTGGGTTATAACAAAGAAGGTACTTAACTCAAAGATCTAATGTTGCTACTTGTTTTTTCTATATACCAACTATATCAACAAATAAAAGATATGAAAATTTGGCAGCAAGTATTGGCTCAACAAATGAAGCCTTTAATTAGTCCTATTCTAATGATTTTGACTCCTCAGAAGCCCCTACATTCCTAGGATGTTTTAAGCTTCCTGTGCCTCCCGCAGTCAGGAGGCCTCAAACAATCACATGCGAAGCTGTAAGAGTCTTGCAGGCAGGCTAGAAAGCCATCAGAGGGGTTATTGGATTGAAACACTATCAAATGCAGAAGACTAAAGCCCTTAGCTGACTTTTTCCAGAGAATGTCAGAAGAGTGGAAAAGCAGGCAGATTCTTATTTTGGGGGGGTACACGCTCAGGAAATGCCAGGGGGAAAACCTGAGATTTGACTCGTCCTTGCCCATCAAAATCTCCTGCTGCGTGACTTGTCACGGGTGGGATTCCTCACGCTGGCTTCCGGCAGGGTAGCCTTTCCCTTCTCCAGGGGATCTTCCCAATCCAGGGATCAAACCCAGGTCTGCTGCATTGCAGGCAGATTCTTTGCCACCTGAGCCACAAGGGAAGACCTTTTGCTCTGTAAACATGAGAAAAGAAAAGTTTTTGGTGGTGAAGAGGGCTAGACAAAGGCAAGAGGAGTTCTAAGGGGACAAAATGGCATGAATTCCTTTTCTAGACTTTTCACTTCAGTGCTTAAGCAAATGAGAACCATGAGTTTCTGGACTTGTCTGAGGGAGACTTTGAGAGACTGAAAGAAAGCAGGGCTTTCTTTCCTCTTTGAGGCCCAGGTAACAGAGAATGGCATGAAATTGGGGAGGATACCCATCTAATCTTGGGCACC
>SJYA01003462.1:0-22778 GCA_006410615.1 Neotragus moschatus
TGCTGTAATCATCATAGCGACTGCTTCCACCATAAGATGGCGGGGGCCCTCGTGTAGGTGGAGCACTACGTGAGTTACCTGCAGGGTCAATGGTCAGGTAATATGGCAACACTATAAATTGTATATATACAACATTTAAATCTGAATTTACAGAATTCTTGTATTAAACGTTTACTGTCTTAACTGGGAGGTTTTAAACTGCCATTGCTGGCCATTAACAGGGATTTGCTCATCTGCTGAGACACGGAAATGGGTGGGTTTTAATGTTTGTTTGAAAAGACTGAAGACGGTGTGTATTTCAAGAGGATATTCCAGACAGCTTGTTATTTTATAGTAGACACTCAGCCAACTTTCCAGTGATAAGTTGCAATTTTGAACTGTAGACTTTCCTTCATATTGCAATGGTAAACATTTGATCTTGTTAATAAAGTTTTTAAATTGTATTTTCACTGTTGGGGGAAAACACATAAGGCTGCCAATTTAAGCAAGCAAAATCCCCTCCAAAGCAAGCCAACAGCCTCAAAAAAAACTTAGAAAAAACAAAAGCCCCTCACAAGACTAGGAAAAGCCCAGCTGAATAAATTACCCCCTTAAAAGCAAGCAAACATCCCTTTAAAAGCAAGCACCACAACAGCCTAATAAACTGGCTCATGAACCTAAAAATTCAAGCTGGTGATAGTCAGAGACCCTCAACCAAAATCTTACCATAACTCTCATATGAATCTCTGTAGGAACCTCCACTTGGATGATCTGAATAGTCACGATCACGACCATAGCCATCTCTATCACTGCATTAAAGAGAAATACGTGTAAGCCCCAGAATATTAGTTTTTACAGCTAAAACAATTTTTTTACGTCAAGCCATGGCAGCAAGAGCAAAGTCACATACCTATAGCCTCTTGATGGATAGTCATCACGTGAACTGGAATGACCATAATCACGGTAAGTATAATCTCTTGGTGGTGGTGCATAATCTCTTGTATCACGAGAACTTGGGTAATCTCTGCTTGAATAGCTAAAGAAACAAAAGTAACTTGGTTCATACTTTTGATGAGCTCTCCTCAACCTTAAGTATTAAGAGACAAAAACTACTATACTTTTCTGTTACCTGTCTTTAGTAGAATATCCATCATCTCTTGGGGACAAATAAACATCTCTACGAGAGGGCAAGGGCTCCCTTCGAGGTGGACCTCCATAACTATCTCTTCCACGTGATACAGGAGCTTAAGGAAAAATCAAATTTAAAAATACACCCTGAGCAAAGTAAAAATGTAAATTTGCACTGAAGCCATGAAAAGCAGTGATTCAACCAAATATGACACTATGGATGTATATGAGAAAATCCTCTAAAATTTCTTAATTACACCAAAATTGTTTTCAATGCTTTGCATTTAACTTCATGACTCCAAGTGATCTAGGTACAGGTTAAATATCATTTTTAGGATTCACCTCAATCCATGTGTTATGATGGTAGGATAGACTGCCATATACAGAACATTTACCTCTTCCTCCCATTCCACTGCTGCTTCGAACTGGTCCCGAAGGGGCAGATCTTTTAGGAGGAGGACCCCCACTTCGTGGTGGTGGTCCTCTTTTTACCGGAAGTGGTCCCCTGGAAGAACTCATGTTAAAATTCATGGAATAGCCACCATCATCTACATTAGAACAAAAAAAAAATCATGTTAATACATGAAAAAGCTACAGAAGTTTTGCTTGATCAAGAACAAGACCATTTCTGTTTAGTTGGGGAAATCTTTAGTTGTTAGTCTGCATAGAGACTGTAAGACGTTAGTCTACATAGAGACACATGAGTTAGTATAGATCAGAAAAGTAGAACTGAAAAGTTCTGAGGGTTCAAGTTACTTCAAAAAAATCCCCAAATACCAACAATACCTATCAAAATTTTTCTATAAGTGTTTTTCCCTATAGAATGAGTTCATCTGGATGAAGAATAGCTTATTGTTAATTATGTCAAGGCATTGTTAATTTAACTGAGTACACCTTCTATGTTTCCCTTAAGGAAAATCACTTTGGTAGATGAATAAAACATTCTCAATTTCAAAAGCTAAGGCCTTTAAAATAAAGATTAACCAAAGTACACACTGATGTGTTTACAGTTCTTAATTTATATACCAAGCCTAAATTAAACTTAAGTCATTACCCATGTGCCCTCCATGGGATGGAGGTCCCCTGGTTCCTCCACTTCCTCCTCTTCCTCCTCGAAGGCCTCTGGGAGGGCCTCTGCTTCTTGGAGGTGGAGGTGGTCCACGTCTACCACTTTCAAATGACGGTTTAGTGGCTTGTTCTACCTTGATGGCTTTTCCATCTAAGGACTAAATAATATCAATGGTTAATTTAAAATATTTAAAAGAGAACTTGCTGATCCACTATGCACTGACACTAGTATGTCCTTCAAAATGTTTTTACCTATTTAGCATTGAAATTTTTAAGGTATTATTTGAACTAAAATGTTAAGTAATCGGTAAAGTTGGTAAAATTTAACAAGGCGAAACCATTACCAACTTATTAAGACAAATGAACAAAGAGAAAAGCCGAAGTATAATACAAAGTATCATACATAACATTTAAAATTGAAGGATTTTTTGGTTAAGAATACACTGAGTACAAAAGGTCCTTCCCAAATTACAACATGCTGTAGCAGGGTCCTGGAAAGGTTTATACTCAAATTCAAGAGCAGCCCTACACTGGACTTGGGTAACAATGTGCTATTTTACATACTAGGAAACATTGTATCCTGCAGATACTTTTACCTTTCCATTCATGTCTCTGGCTGCATCCTTAGCATCTGCTGGGCTTTCAAAGGTGACAAAAGCAAATCCTCTAGATTTGTTGGTTTCACGATCTTTCATCAAGAGAACTAAAAAGTAGTTTTCAGGAGGAAAAAAAGTGTTACTCTAGTTGAAAAGGAAAAAAAAAATTAATCTGTAAAAAGAAAGCAAGCTCAGAACTTCTTAGAGGACAAAGCACATTATCATTTCATGTGATCAATGCAATCAAAGTCATCACAGCTCACTTTTTTAATTATAATAACCCTGGCAGACATTTTCANAGAACTAAAAAGTAGTTTTCAGGAGGAAAAAAAGTGTTACTCTAGTTGAAAAGGAAAAAAAAAATTAATCTGTAAAAAGAAAGCAAGCTCAGAACTTCTTAGAGGACAAAGCACATTATCATTTCATGTGATCAATGCAATCAAAGTCATCACAGCTCACTTTTTTAATTATAATAACCCTGGCAGACATTTTCAGATAACTCACCTTCCACTATTCGTCCATATTTGCCAAATACTGCTTCAAGGGCTTTCTCATTGGTTTCTGTATTGAGGCCACCGATAAAGAGCTTTCCTGGGCGATCTGCCTCAACCATTTTTCCCCCTGGTTAATATCTGTTGAGAAAAAAGTGTTACCCTCCCTAAAAAAAAGTTCAAGTTTACCCAATGTTATGTATCAGGGCTTATTTTTTGTTTACTAAAATCATTAACATAATACACGGAAAGCAATTCTTAAGCCTCACCAGGAAACCTGTGTAATTAGTCACAGCAGTTTAATAACTGGTTTATAAAGCCAACTTAACTAATTCCTGTATCTTTAATCCACTTTGGCAGTCTTAAGTAACTACAACACTTCAAAAAGCGCATTTTACTTTACACACTAGATATACTGCATTTAAAAAATTCAGTCTTTGTTGTTTAGTTGTTAAGTCGTGTCCGACTCTCACAACCCCATGGACTGTATCCCGCCCGGCTTCTCTGTCCATGGGATTTTCCAGGCAAGTACACTGGAGTGGGTAGCCATTCCCTTCTCCAGGGGATCTTCCCAACCCAGGGATCACAACCTGGGTTGCAGGCAGATTCTTCACCGCTGAGCCACCAGAGAAGCCTTAAAAAATTCAATTATCCCATCCCAATTACCCTAGTGATTTTTAAAAACCTACTCAGTCAAGGTCACAGACCAAACGCAGAACCAATCCAAGAACTCTAGCTCCTTTCATTACGATTTCCTAGTAAATCTAAGCAGCAATTTAAAGTTTTAACCAAGTTATGACTCTCCGTCAACAGCCCCTGCCCCACTCACATTACTGACTTTTAAAAAGCGTCAATATTCTCATACGAAATAACGGAATGTGGAAGCATGGCCTGTAACCCAGCACTCAAAGGCTGCAGTGGAACCCAATTAAAACCCGTCATTAAAAACCCGCGTGGAAAATACAAAATGGCGACACTTGGAAAGAGCCCAGAACAACCTCCCCGGGTCAGGGAGTAACTTTCGCCACCAGCCGCGCTTCAGAAAATTCAAAGGGCTTCCTCTCCAAGGCCCGCCAAAGAACGAGGACCCCGCGCAAAAGTGCACGTGCCCGCCCGAGGTCAGAGCCATCTCTACGCAGATATCGGCGGAGGCGCGGTCCCTCCTCGTCACGCTCCGGTGTAACCTTCGCCACCCTCTACCACTGCAGGAGAAACAGCCTAACTTTCCGGGGAGGCACACTACGAAGCAGCCCTTCCCCCCTGCCCCCCTCCCCCCCCCGCCGTCGGTTTCCCGTCGACACTCCCAGCTTTGCCTAAATAGGTCGGCACCTCCGGGTTCTTAAAATGGCGCCCGCCACCTTCATCTCCAGGGAGAAAATCCCAAATTGTAACATGGCAAGAATCGACGGAAGATACAAAGTAACGAAAAGGACTCACGTACTGGAGAGCTGACGACGGTCTCAAGCTCCTACGAGCTCGCCAACAGCGGCTTCCTAGCAGCTCGGCACGCGGGAGGGCAGCCGNGTATTGAGGCCACCGATAAAGAGCTTTCCTGGGCGATCTGCCTCAACCATTTTTCCCCCTGGTTAATATTGGAGAGCTAACGACGGTCTCAAGCTCCTACGAGCTCGCCAACAGCGGCTTCCTAGCAGCTCGGCATGCGGGAGGGCAGCCGAGAACGAAAGCTGTAAGGCGCTCTCACTACTGCACAACGAGGGTGAACAAAGGAGACAGCAAATTTTATACGGCCCGGGAACGAGGCTCAAGGACCCGGATGGAGGCGGGGCTTAGAATTTGAAACGTGTAGGGAGGGGGAGCAGTTCCCAGTATCCTCACTGGCTGTCCCCGCTGTTAATCACTCTTCGCTCCCCCCCTTTTCCCGGGCCTCACTCACTTCTTTTTATAGGTTTCTCAGGCTTCAGACTACAGTGCAATGGGGGAGTTTAAAGAAGTGTCTCTGATTGTAGATCCTCCTAATGTCTCACAAAAAATAATTGGATGAATATTCACACATGATGACAGCTAAAAAAAAAAACAGAGCTAAGCATACAGATGAACAGGTATGCTACTGCCAAAATCTGGGTGAAATTTCTCATAAAGCTGTGGTTTGTGAAACTGAGTAAAGAACCAAAAAACCTTTACCCACGCTTTGGTTCAATAGGCAGAACACAGAGAGAAGATCGGAAGATCTTTCATTCCTCTTGCATTGTAGTCTGGAGCCTGAGAGATCCAGGGTCTGTACCCATACGAGAAGTGAATGGGCATTCATCTACTAAGAGGAAAAAAAAAAGATTTAACACATCACTAATGTTCTGTAGTCTGACTTTTCAATTATCAGTTGTCTAAACTGTACTTAAGGCAAAAACAGAGTTATCAGTTCAAAACTGGACTTGGTGGGAATTCCCTGGTGGTCCAGTGTGTAGGACTCTGGCTTCCACTACACGGGACATGGGTTTGATTCTTCATCTAGGAACTAAGATCCTACAAGCTGCACAGTGTGGCCAAAAAATAAAATTTTAAAACATTTAGTCTTTGTACAGAATGTGTAAAACTGCTGAATGAAGCTATCAGCTGTGCTAGCAAAGTGAACATTCTGTTATGAAAATGAAGGAGTCTGACTTGATTTTCTGCTTCAGACGGAAGGGCCATTTCAGAGTAAGTAAGAGCTGAGCCAGATTCTACAGAACCAGCTGGAAATATGGCAAAAGATAGCTTTTTTTTTTTTTTGCCATTGTTATCTTTGTTATCATCATGATCTCATTCTCTGTCTTGTGATGACTTCAGAATTCTGAGCTTCATGCAGGTCTTGTGATAATTTGCAGGTGGTCCTGGGTTGGAGATAAGGCTGCCAATTCCTGAGACAGAGGTGCACAGTACATAAAATGTTTTGACGAAGGAGGCCAATGACTTATGGTGGTGTGACTTCCAATCTAAGCCTGTTTCCTCATATATAAGGGCTTCCCAGGTGGCGTTAGTGGTAAAGAAACCACCTACAGTGCAGGAGACTCAGGTTTGATCCCTGGGTCAGAGAGTTCCCCTGGAGGAGGGCATGGCAACTCATTCCAGTATTCTTGCCTGGAGAATCTCATGGACAGAGGAACCTGGTGGGCTACAGTCCATAGGGCTGCAAAGAGTCAGACACGACTGTGCAACTGAGCACACACCCACACCTCATTTATATGTAAATTAGAATAGCAGCAGCTGCCACACACTTTTGTTATAATTATAGAAATAAAATACGCAAGCATGTATATTTGCATATAAACTTTTGGTAGGAGAGGTAGTGCTGAATAAAACCAAATTTCCTTCCCAATTGACCATTTCTAAACTACCATTTCTCATAGGGCCTTCCCCTGCATAACATTATATCTTATAAATATTTTCTGCTAAAATTAAAGCCAATATATTTAATTTTACTACTGAGCAACTTCATACATTCTGGAAATTTCAATCAATGTAATTTTCCATTTGTATTACATAACTTTTCCCATGAATTACACTTCTACCATTCTTGTATAGAAAGGCAGTATTACTCTGTGTTACCAGGATGGACTCAGGAGTCATATTTCTTGGGTTCACATCCTAGCCCTGACACTTACTAATCATGCAATATTAAGTCCAATTTTGGTACCAATTCTGACGTGTTGTTTCTTCCTCCCACACCCAGAAATGCTCTGACACTAGCTGGGTGCCCTACAATTCAACTTAATTCTGATACTATTGAAACCAGGCAGGACCCTGTGGGTCTCCAGGACATGGAAGCCTTTCAAATGGTTGCAAATCAAGGAAGGGTCAGAATACAGAGATAAGGGAGGAGCAGTCAGGAAACAACAGCACCGCCGTGGGGCAGGTTCCTGTGTTCCCCCTCAAGGAAGGGATACCCAGAACAGTATCATTAAATTCATCTGTAGAACTCAAACCTCCACTGAATGGAGGATGTTCCAGAGAGAAGGTCACAGTTTGATAACATAAATGCTCATTAGGAGACCATCTGAGGTCAGATGAAAGGAATACAGCTCCTCTCCCCAACCCTGATCCTTCTTATCAAACCCGTCCTTAAACTGCTGCTATAAAATTCCTCACCAAATTCCCCCAGGTGGGGACACACAGTTTTTCAGGGCACCGGCCGGCTGTGTCCAGCCCCCACCCCCAGCAAAGTAAGAAAGCAATTTTCACCTACTTCACCCAAAACTCTTGTCTCTGAGATTTAATTTGGCACCAGAGCACAGAGACTGAGCTTTCTGCATCATCCTCTACCTTGCAGACACTGTCCGATTCCACAGGTTAAGGGCTCAGTCTTACAAGACTACTCACTCCCACTTTAGAAATCAAATGAAAGTCCAGGTTGTCATCTGTGCTTCCGATCTGCCACATATAGACTGGAAGTTCCAACAACCCCCTCCCCTTGGCTTTGATTAATTTGCTAGTATGGTTCACAGAACTCAGAAATATTTCACTTACTAGTGTGGAGCCCAGGCAGAGGTCATAGGGCAATAAATCCAGAATTAGCCAAGTTCCATGGCAACCATTGTCATGGGCCATCCTGTCCCTAACCAGCCAGCTCCCATCTCCATATTAGGCAAAGTGGGCACCAAAAGACCCCCGACCAATGACTTAACACCATCCCTCCCCATAGGAAGTTTCTTTGTCCTGAGACTATTAAAATTGGCTGCAAGCCCATGAAAGGGGTCGGCTCTCCTTGGTCTGTCAGGAAGTTGGTCTGCTGTCTTTGCAGTGCCTTCACTAGCTCAGCCTTTTGCTCTCAATAAACTATCTCTTTTAAATTACTCTGTGTCTGGAAATTCTTTTCCAACCTGTGCTAGAACTGCCACAATAACTAGACTACTGGCCTATTGTAAAATAAGGTAACTCAGGAACAGCAAGATGGAAGATGTATATGGGGAAAGGGCTCAGAACTGCTATGTTCTCTGAGCACGTCTTTCCTCCCAACCAGGAAGCTCTCTAAATCCCTTTTATGAAGGCTTTATCACACAGGCATAGTTGATTAAACCATTCGCCACTCGTTATTGAACTTTACCTAAAGTCTCTCTTTCCTCCTCAGAGGACAGGGGGGTGAGACTGAAAGTTCCAACTCCCCAACCACAAGATGGGTTCCCTTGACAACTAAACCCCTAATTGCTTTCTAAAAGTCACCTGCTGCTGCTGCGAAGTCGCTTCAGTCGTGTCCAACTCTGTGCAACCCCATAGACAGCAGCCCACCAGGCACCTCTGTCCCTGGGATTCTCCAGGCAAGAACACTGGAGTGGGTTGCCATTTCCTTCTCCAATGTATGCATGCATGCTAAGTCGCTTCAGTCATGTCCGACTCTGTGCGACCCTATGGACAGCAGCTCACCAGGCTCCTCCATCCACAGGATTCTCCAGGCAAGAATACTGGAGTGGGTTGCCATTTCCTTCTATAAAAGCCACCTCATTGACATAAATTCAGATGTGGTTGAAACAGGTTAGTTATGAGTATCAACAGACATTTATTGCTCTTATCACTTAGGAAATTCTTAGGGTTTTAGGAGCTCTGTGCCAGAAACAGGGACTTCAAATGAATTATCTCTTTCTTATTATAACTCACAATGTCACATGAGCAAGTCACAACCTTCCTTTGCCTATATGGAAAATGGTTGTAGCATCTTCACAGGTTTAATTGTGAGGTTATGTGACCTGTGATATGCTTAGTCATGCCTGACTTTTTGTGACCCTGTGGACTGTAGCCTGTCAGGCTCTCTCTCCATGGAATTCCAGGCAAGAGTATTCCAGGCAAGAATATTAGAGTGGGTAGCTGTTCCCTTCTCCAGGGGAATCTTCCCAACCCAGAGAATGAACTCAGGTTTCCCACATTACAGGCAGATTCTTTACCATCTGAGCCAGCAGGGAAGCCCAAGAGTACTGGAGTGGGTAGCCTATCCCTTCTCCAGGGGATTTTCCCAACCCAGGAATTGAACCAGGGTCTCCTGCACTGCAGGCAGATTCTTTACCAGTTGAGCTACCAGGGAAGCCCCTTATGAAATAGCACCTTTAAGGTGTTATTTTTTAGAGCAGTTTCAGGACTAGAATAAGCTCTCAGTAAACAATAGCTATTTTTTCTTTAAATAGTAGTGACTCAATAAGAAAACCCAAGTATGAAAGTTTCACTTTCTTATGAATGGTCTCTGTTCTTCATATATTAGTAAATTTGCTAGGTATTTATCTTTTAAAAATATTTACACATTCATTCATTCATTCATTTGGCTGTGCCAGGTCTTAGTTGTGGCTCACGGGATCTTTAGTTATGGTATCTGAACTCACAGTTGCAGCATACAAACCCTTCGCTGCAGCACGTGGGATCTAGTTCTCCAACCAGGGATCAAACCCCAGCCCCCTCCATTGGGAGAGAAAAGTCTTAGCCACTGGACCATCAGGGAAGCCCCTCCTAGGTATTAAAATCATCTAGTATGGAATGGCATCACCAACCCTGGGTTGTTTGGGGATAGTTTAATAAATAGATTTAAAAATGAGTAGACGGAGTATAGGAAAACCACAGGGGCTGTGGAATACCCCAAGGCTAGTAATTACTGAATGCTGCTACCACCCATAAGCCTTAAGGTGTCAGGGGAGAGAACAGTTATTGGGACTTAGAAGAAGAGAAGGCAATGTGATGAGGGGAGAAGGATAACAGAAGTTCTAGCTTCTGGTGGAAGAAAGTGGCCAAGACAAGGTGACCTGGCAGAGAGGGAGCTGGGGACTAAATTCTTTCACCTTCTTCCCCTCCTTTCTCTCTCCTGTCAATACACTCTAGTAGCCAAATTGAACCTCAAACTTGAGGGAAGAGAATCCTGCTTACACAGTTCATCTAGGGCAGCCTTGTGAGTCACAGCAAGATGGAGAAAGGGGAAGAGTGGACATGGACACGGGAAAGGTTCCCAGTACAACCATCATGTTAATTCTTAAACTTAAAAATCTGGCAGTTTCATAAAATCATATCCTATTTTTAAATGATTATTTCTTTAAAAATTTATCTTTATTTTTTGGCCACACAGAATGTGGGATCTTAGTTCCCCAACCAGGGATCAAACCTGTGTACCCTGCATTGGGAAAATGGAGTCTTAACCAGTGGACTGCCAGGGAAGTCCCTATATCTGATTTTTTTTTAATTTTATGAATAAGCATATTCACATTTTTTTGGAAAGAAAATCTTTCATATGAGACTAATATCTATGGAAATGGGTAATATTTCTGTGATCTCTGTATCTGTAGACTTGTGTTAAGTAACTATATCTATTGGGGTCAATAAATCTCTTAGAGAAATTATATTTCTTGGGGAAAATACTACTTTAAACCATAGTCACCCATCTCAGATTACCTGTCCTTGGCCACGAGAGGGATAAGGCTCAAGATTTGGTTGGTCTTAGTCCAGTCTGTCTCCAAAAGTATAAAGTGTCCATGCTGCTGCTGCTGCTAAATTGCTTCAGTTGTGTCCGACTCTGTGCGACCCCATAGACGGCAGCCCATCAGGCCCCCCATCTCTGGGATTCTCCAGGAAAGAACACTGGAGTGGGTTGCCATTTCCTCCTCCAATGCACGAAAGTGAAAAGTGAAAGGGAAGTTGTTCCGTCGTGCCCAACTCATAGCGACCCCATGGACTGCAGACTACCAGGCTCCTCTGTCCATGGAATTTTCCAGGCAAGAGTACTGGAGTGGGGTGCCATTGCCTTCTCCTAAAGTGTCCATAGGTATGGCTTATTGACAGGAGGATCAGCTGGATCATCTCTATAGATGAAGACCAATGAAACAGGCAAAATGATAAATGTACAATGTAATGTTTGAAAACTTGGATGTGCTTCAAACATCATATATACCANGGCAAGAGTACTGGAGTGGGGTGCCATTGCCTTCTCCTAAAGTGTCCATAGGTATGGCTTATTGACAGGAGGATCAGCTGGATCATCTCTATAGATGAAGACCAATGAAACAGGCAAAATGATAAATGTACAATGTAATGTTTGAAAACTTGGATGTGCTTCAAACATCATATATACCAAAGGACCTCTATTCTTTATTGTTGCCTCTTCTTCACAAAGACATCCCTCATAGCTTCTCACACACATTCTTTTGAACTGAAAAGGCATGATTATCATTTTAAAATGCAGTTCCCCACTCCTTTAGCAGGTTTTGGCACCAACTCATTTCCTATTAGGCACAGACTTAATAGAACCCTCCATCTCTTCTGCTAACAAAGATTATCCAGTGGGTGTTTCTCTGAGTTCACTGACAGCCTTCTCTCCTGGCATGTTCCCCTCCCTGCAACTAGATGGTGTCCCTGGTTTTTATTGCTCAGTTTCCTTTGGATCCCTGGGGTTCAGCTTGCAAACTGAAAATTTCCTCTCACCCACTCACTCAAATTCTCTCTCATTTCCAGACCCACTCAACTGTTTTCTCAACTTTTTGGAATCGATTAAAAAGATTACTCACTTTCTCTTTTTTTCATATCTCTGACACAGGAATTGAACTCGAAACCTATAAACTTCTATTGAAAGTGCAGAAATCCCTCCCCTGCTCCCACTGAAAACTCATTTCCATATTTCTCTTTATCTGGTGCATTACTGTTGCTGTTTTATACCAGACTGTTGCGAGCTTAATGTTAAGTGCTTCATTAATAATGCTTTGTGCTTTAGAAAAATTTGAAACAGATAAATCTTGACAGTGAAAAGAACTTATTTATTTTATTCTTTGTGCTTAACATCACAGAGAACAGTTTAAAAACAGTTTTGTTTCTACTTCAAGATACAGAAAAGCAGGCTTTACAAAACACAGCCACAGACAGAATTAATTAGTGGAAGTATAAAAAAGGGTTTTATGTTTTAAAAATAAATGTTTGCTTCTAACAGTAATAAAAGGATAAAAATCACTATATTGAGAGAAGAGGAAAGAAGAAAACAAAAGCATACATTTTTCTGGAAGGACAGGGCAAACTCACGGGTGTACTAACAAAAGAATCTGTACAGAAAATAATTAAAATAGAAAATGTCTAGTTTTGCCTTATTTGAAATGGATTTGTGAGTCCCATTTTGGCAATATTTGTCAGTAATTCAGTTTCCATTAGAAAAAAACCTTGACTGTTTTCTAGTTAGTCTGGTACTCTGTGACACTATTATCCTAACTTAATTCATATATTGGGTTGGCTAAAAAGTTCATTCAGGGTTTTCAATAAGATGGCATGACAAAACCCGAATGAACTTTCTCATCAATCCTAGTAAAAATAGTATCTCTTGTAATATTCCCAACAGCCCTCCCTTCTGAAACCTTTCCTTTCCTCAACACATACAAAGCACTAGATGCAACCTTGAATCTAGTAGGGAACTTAAATAGGATTAGTCAACCTTATTCCAAATTTAAAACATTTCTGGGACATGGTCAAACAGTGTCTGCCTGAATACTTTCAGTGAGGGGAACTCATTCTTTACCAGGTGTTCCATTTCATTTGTGTCTAATCATTAGCCCTTGAATAGAGTAAAAATCTGCCTCTGTAACTTTCTAGCTACTGGTTCTAGGAAACAGCTGGAACATCACAGGTTGATTGTTTTTGCTTTCACAGGATATAACTCTTCAGACTTTGAAGAGCAACAACACGTTTCTCAAAGTCCTTTTTTTTTTTTTTTTTTGGATACATACCTGTACTTCTCTCAGCTTTTCCTTCTGTAAAATGATTTCCAGCTTGTTCACCATCTTGGCTGCTTTCCTAGAGAAATATCCTAATATGTGGAAGTTCTTTAGATGGAATATCTAGAAATACATGAAAGTTTTGGGTTATGCTCTTACCAGTACTATTAGGCTTTCTCATGATGATATTAATACTATATATCTATCCACGTAGGCTAAAAATCATATTTTTACTTTTTATTGGACATTACAGTGTGCTAAAAATCGTATTTTTACTTTTTATTAGACATTACATCAGTTGAACTCAGGATTATTTAAACCCTAACATCTTTTTCAAATGACTTGCAACCAGATGTGGCCTTTCATTCTAAACTTGAAAAATAATACATTTAGTACTGACATGCAGATTTACTAAGTAACTTTTTAAAAAATACTGTTTGTTTCAACCCAATATTTTGGGTTTTTATTATATCAACCAATGTATTAGTTTCAAACATTGTGACATCTTGAAATCTGAAAAGCATGCCTCTGACAGCCCTTTTGTGGAAAGTATATCACTGGAGACTTTACTCTGGTAGAGATCAATATATTACCCATGTGCCAGTAATAATTTGGAAGATTTTAAATGTCTATAACTGATAACAAACCAAAGTAGACAAATCTCAGGACTCAGTTATTCAACTGGTATTTCTGAGTGCTCATGATGTGTCAGGAACACTATTAGGTATAGAAGACTATCAGAGTAACAGCTCACAATTTGTCCACATTCTCTGTATCTGTGCCTCTGTGTATTCTGAATGTTGGTGTGGCTGAAGGAAATCACCTTTGACCAATGGTATAATAGAAAATGAGACACAAGCAGAAGCTTTATCAACATCTGTGCATTCGAGCTTGCTCTCTCTTGCTGGTCCTAGAAACCCTGAACCTTCAGCATGTGAATAAATCCACACTGGACTGCTGGAGACTCACGTGGCCCTGTCACCCTTGCCACTCTGGCCAGCAGTCCAACACCATCTGCTGGGCAGGTGAGTGAGGCCATGCTAGGAAACCTGCCATCTAACCATGTGAACGAGAGAAGCAGGACAACTGTTCAGTGGAGCCCAGCTCAAGTTTTCAAATCATGTAACCATAAGCTAATAAGTGATGGCTGCTTTAATCTACCAACTTAGGGGGAGGCTTTTTACATAGCAAAAGCCACAGTGGAAAGTATATCAGCTTTCTGCTGTAGGCCTGAGTGGTTGCTGCCAAAAAGGTCAAGCTTAGGAAACCTGGGAAGGTGGGGCTGGTCTTGGCTGGTCGCTACTCCGGACACAAAGCAGTCATCATGAAGAACATTGGAGATGGCACCTCAGACTGACCCTACAGCCATGCTCTGGTGAGTGGAATTGCTTGCTATCCCTGCAAAGTGCCATGGGCAAGAAGAAAATCACCAAGAGGTCAAAGATCAAGTCTTTTGTGAAAGTTTATAATTATAATCACCTCATGCCCACAAGGTATTCTGTGGATATTCCCTTGGACAAAACTTGTCAACAAGGTTGTCTTCAGAGATCCTACTTTCAAATGCAAGGTCTGACAAGAGGCCAAGGTCAAGTTTGAGGACAGATACAAGACTGGCAAGAACAAAGGGTTCTTCCGGAAGCTTCGGTTTTAGGTCTCTTTCAGTCATTAAAAATATCAAAAAGAAAGAAAGTGTATCAGACACAGTCCCTGGTCTCATGAAAAATGTTCTTTGCCGGGAGCCAACGTGAGGAGTCCCACCCATGGCAAAGGTCATGAGGAAGGAAGCCTGACAAAATGCAAGGGCATGATCAGGCTTCAGGGGTTCCCCCTGGAATTTCCTGAGCATCCACCCCCCAAAACCAGAGTCTGCCTGCTTTACTGTGTTATGCTTTCCACCTATTCTTCTGACACTAACAGGGGGCTGTCCCCCCACCACCTTTTTATGGAAAAAAGTTAATTTAGAGCTTTTAGATAATAAATCTCCTGGACATAATACGAGTGTTTCAATCCAAAAACCCCTCTGATGGCTTTCTAGCCTGCCTACAGGACTCTTACAGCTGCGCATGTGATTGTTTGCAGCCTCCCGACCACGAGAGGCATAGGAAGCTTAAAACATCCTAGGAATGTAGGGGTTTCCAAGGAGTCAAAATCATTAGAATAGGACTGATTAAAAGTTTCATTTGTTGAGCCAATACTTGCTGCCAAATTTTCATATCTTTTATTTGTAGATATAGTTGGTATATAGAAAAAACAGGTTGTAGACCTGGTATCAGCAATGCTAGATCTTTGAGTTAAGTACTTTCTTTGTTATAACCCACTGCACCTTTGTTCTACAGGAATGTAACTTTATTTAGTACTTTGAGGGTGATGCAGAGTAAAGAAAAAACACTTTTATGGAAAAAGAGTTTTCTGGTTGATAAACATTTATCTAGGAAAAGAGCCATAAAAATGTTAATAAGCCCTTTGGCCAGAAGATAATGTAAACCACCAGAGACCTTTTGTATACAGGAAGGTATGCAAAAAGAAAGCCTGGTCTCAATGAGGGTCAGGACCGCTGCCCCTGCATAACTCTGCATATTCCATTATTTCTTTATGTACAACTTGGGGTATATAAGCTGATTTTGAAAATAAAGTCTTGAGTCTTGCACTGATGCTGGGCTCCCCCATGTCGTTCTTTTTTCCCCTTTTCCAGCTGAATTCCCATCTGGAGCGTGGAGGCTCACCAAGTCTACTTACTTGCCCTGGCTTCTAAGATCCACGCAAGAGGGAGCCCAAGGCGGGGCACCCTCTGCTATTCAAGTGGGCACTGGTGTCCTAATGTAGATGGTGCAAACCTCTTGTCTCAAGGTTTTATTAGTTTTCCATGTAAACCAAGTTATTCAGCCTCTTTTCTCTGCTAATTTTCATACTACTCTATTCTTTCCTAATCTCTTTATATTTCTAATTAAATAGTCCTTTCCCAGACTCTGACTCCATCCCCACTTCGAATTCCCTGGATCCACTGGGGCTGGACCCTGGCAGTTCTTAGTAAGATTCTCATTGGATATGGTAAGTTTTCCAACCTGCCATTACTACTCATATCCATTCCCTTGTCTGTGTCACTTATTCAGTTATTCCCATTAGACATGGCGTTCTTTGTGGACTTGGCCATGTAACTTGCCTTATCCTATGAAATGTGAGAGGAAGAAACAGTGCCTTAAGAGGCATCTGTGTTTCCACCCACCTTCTTGTGCTTCTGTACCATGGGAAGAGGGAAGTGAAGGACACATGGAGCTCACCTGAACCCAATCTGCAGTGTGGCACCAAGGCCATCCGAGGCCAACCTCGATCAGCTAACACTCAACCAAACTGCAGATGTATGAAAAAGGAGAACTCACTGTTGTTTTACGCCACTGAATTTCAGGGTGCTCTGTCATGCTGGATTTTGGTGGCAAGATCTAACTGATAGTGTGGAGCTATTTAAAGATATTGCTAAGTCAATAGTACCATTTCAAGCAACAAAGTCACATGGTTTAGTAAATTATTGGCTAAATTTTATCTACTAATAAATTTTTATTTACATTATGGCAAAAGAAAATAAGAGATATTCAACTGACAGAAATAATCAGTCACTGCAATATCTGGGAACTGAGTAGCAGCAGCATCCTTTAATTTTTCAGTTGCTACACTTCTAGGACCAAAGGCTGTTTGGTCTAAGCTTGGAAACCACTATGACTACTCTCACTGTTACTCAAGATAGTTCCTAGACACTTTGAGTACCAACTGATATGTCTTTTCCCCCTTTTATTATGCCAAGGTAGAAGGTGATGATTAAAGTGTTAATAGCAGATGTAGACAAGATTTCCACTAGAGATATTTGCCTTCATAGGGGGTTTCTTAACCATCAAAAGACCTCAGTACTCAAAGGAGTTATGTTACAAGAATAGTCTGGCATGGAGTGTGGTTTATGTTTGGGGACAGAACACTTTTGTTTTCTATTCAAGTCACAAAAACTTGAAGTGCTCCAATCCAGGCTGTATGTAACACTGGCCCTGCTGGTACACGAGAGAGTGTTTTTAAGTTTCAGACTTGCCAAGGTCTGATAATTTTTGGAAATCACAATAAAAACAAACTCCTAGATATTTTAGCAATGTAAAATTGTTGTCAAGGTTTTTTATTTGCCTACCCTTCAGTTTTTGAACTTAATCTTGTGAGTAGGCAACAAACAATTCACAGCCTGGGAGCCATCTTGTGAGTAGTGCTGCAGTGAGAGACTGTGGGCAGGAGGAGACGATACAGACAAGCTCTGTTGAATTATTTCCTTGGCTATACCACAGCCATCTTGTTGTCTTAGACAAGCAGAAAGTGGTAAGCACGAAGTGCTTATCATGATACAACAAAGTGGTATCATTGTTTAGAGGATATCACTACTTTGTATAAGAATATTCAGTAATGAGAAAAATGAAATTATGCAGTTAACACCATCTTCTGGCAACCAATATGATTATAATTTTTTAGTATAGTAATACATAAGAGGAATGAATTAACTTGTCAAATATAAACTAAGAATTTACTATGTGGAAGACCCTGTCCTAAGAGCTAGGAATCCTCACTGTATAAAAGAGATGTGCCCTGGCCCTTATGAAGCTTATAATAGAAAATCTCTAAAATGTAGAATCAGTTTTGAACAGACCCTGCATTTTTTGTCCTCTTGCTGTTAGCTCAATTTTTTATAAACCTCATTAACTTTATCACAATTAATTCTTGGCTTCTTTCTCTCACAACTATTTTTAAACTGTTCAGATGACTTGTATTAATTTCCTGGCCTGAGGGTATAATTTGCCCTTTTCCAAGCAAATTTTTTTTAAAATTGAAGTTGCATTGTGAAGTTGTCTCTGATCACTTCTTTCATTTGTATTAACATGATCACGTCCCTGCCCAACCATTGAAAAAATGAGGAACAGGAAAAGGAAAAAGACTACTGATTTGCAGAAGTATGTGCTTGAAAATGAAAATTACAAAACAGGAAGTTCAGCTTACCATTTTCAACATGCAAACATTTACCACAATAATTATTTTTAAGTATCAGTTTATATCATGGATCTTGGAGAAAAAATTTATGAAATGAATTATCCTGAGAGCTGCTAATGGGTAATAAATTGCAATGGAAATGTAAATGACCTGCTTCAACCATCAAGAGCATGGCAAACACCTGCAAACCCCAGCTTTCTCATTTACAAACAAGCTGACATGCTGGGTATTAATGCTACTTAACTTGGAGCAAGTTACTTAAATGCTCTGGGTTCCAAGTTTCCTTATCCGTAAAATGGAAATAAAAAGTCCCTTTAATGCTGGTTGCTATGAGGATTACATGATATTCTATGTAAAACACCTAGCACAGTGTCTGCTTAATAAGTATTATTGATTACAGAGGGAATTGAGGCTATTGGGTGGACCTAGGTTTTTGTATTTGATTTCTAAACATTTTTAGAAACAGTTGTCATCAACAAGTTCCTCTGTTGGTTGTCCAGGTACCAAGTGAACTAGTGTGACAATTCTTTAGATTCCTAAGGGAATGTCTATTTGGGCTTCTTAATTATTTCCACATAAAAACATTTTTTTTAAAGGCTTTTCTCTGCTTACAATTCCAGTATGCTCCTTGCTTTGCTCCCAGAAAATCACTTTATGATCTTCTTGCTTCAGGAAATAGTTTATATTTCTGTAGTAGCACCTCCCAGGAGGGTAAGGTGATTTGGTTAAGAGGTGGCTCATAAAGTTGAATTAATTAAAATTGCAGTTTAAAGTAAAAAAAAAATAACTTCAGCATTCTACCAAATTCAAGTAACAATCTTTTCAGAAGTTTAACAAAATAGAGTGGGTTCAAAGCACATGGTGGAAGATCAACTAAGTTCCAAGAAGCAGATTCTAAAGGTCATGAGTTATTGGTCACAGAAAGTAGACTCCTCTGCTTATTTCAAGAGCAGAGTGTTCTCTGAAGATATTTCNAAAAAAAATAACTTCAGCATTCTACCAAATTCAAGTAACAATCTTTTCAGAAGTTTAACAAAATAGAGTGGGTTCAAAGCACATGGTGGAAGATCAACTAAGTTCCAAGAAGCAGATTCTAAAGGTCATGAGTTATTGGTCACAGAAAGTAGACTCCTCTGCTTATTTCAAGAGCAGAGTGTTCTCTGAAGATATTTCCTCCCAAGCTGTTCAACAATTTCCTGCCCCTTGACTGTCTACAATTTGCTGTTTCAAACATGGCTTCGCAGGGTCACCCTGGTACCCAAACCTGTCATCTGAAGAGCTCACATCCTAGAAGAGACTGTTCTTTCTTGGCACTGACTAAAATAACTGGAGGAATGTTTCTCTCTCCTTCAAAATGTCACACAGTCCATCTTTACTTCTGGAGAGCTTTGAGCTCTAAAAGCCTCACCTTCTGGAGCACTGCTCTGAACACAGGATTATGCTTATTTTAATAAAAATGTGCTAGCTCCCATTAGCTATTGCTGCTGCTGCTAAGTTGCCTCAGTCATGTCCGACTCTGTGTGACCCCATAGATGGCAGCCCACCAGGCCCCGCCATCCCTGGGATTCACTCATTTAGAAATAAGGCTATTGCGTCATTCCCAGAAACAAATATATTCTGGAGAATAACATAGTATGTAAAGATCAGTTACCTGATATCAGCATTATCAATTTAAGACTAAATGCACAAGCTGCTTTTTAACAGTAGTTTAAAAAAGTCTGTTTCCTTTTTTCCCTTGAATTTTTATTCCATTTCTATGACACAATTTTGTTTCATATTTCTTTATTGAAAATATATATATATATAAATCATAACTAATTTTTAAAAATTCCCATGATCATTAATCTTTGGGTTGAAAAATTTTTTTATTGATTATTAAAAGTTAATCAAAATGCTAGAAATATAATACACAATTTGATAAATGATTAAACATTAAAAGTAAATATTACAAGTGCATTCCTTGATTAAATGATGAGGGTTTTTTTCCTAATTAATTTTTATTTCTGGATGAACATTGATTATACAAAGACAGAATTCAACATCTATTCCCATTGTCTGCTCTTCTAGGTATTCAGATCAGATCAGTCACTCAGTTGTGTTCAACTCTTTGCAACCCCATGAATCGCAGCATGCCAGGCCTCCCTGTCCATCACCAACTCCTGGAGTTCACTCAGACTCACGTCCATCGAGTTGGTGATACCATCCAGCCATCTCATCCTCTGTTGTCTTTCCCTCCTGCCCCCAATCCCTCTCAGTATCAGAGTCTTTTCCAATGAGTCAACTCTTCGCATGAGGTGGTCAAAGTACTGGAGTTTCAGCTTTAGCATCATTCCTTCCAAAGAATATCCAGGGATGATCTGTTTCAGAATGGACTGGTTGGATCTCCTTGAAGTCCAAGGGACTCTCAAGAGTCTTCTCCAACACCACAGTTCAAAAGCATCAATTCTTCGGTGCTCAGCTTTCTTCACAGTCCAACTCTCGCATCCATACATGACCACTGGAAAAAACATAGCCTTGACTAGACAGACCTTTGTTGGCAAAGTAATGTCTCTGCTTTTCAATATGCTATCTAGGTTGGTCATAACTTTTCTTCCAAGGAGTATCACGATGGTATGATCACTCACCTAGAGCCAGACATCCTGGAAAGTGAAGTCAAGTGGGCCTTCTAGGTATAAGTACTGATAAACCTGCATGTAAAGAAGAACACGGGAATAGAAAGAATTTTGTTAAAGGTAAAACAATTCTTTTAACTCTTTCTGAATTATATGCCAAATACAAGGTAGTTATATATCATCAAAAATAAATATTAATGATCTATTAGCTGACAACTAAGTTAGGTACTTCCATTTTGTTAAAAGCAAAAGAACTAGAAACCACCTGTCATGCTAAAGGGTTAGTTACCTAGTCATTAGATTCATGTATTTTTCCAAGAGTGATGCTATTAATTATATTTCTCATCTTTATTTCACTAGATATTTTAATACTCTTGGGAACAGTTATCATAGTAATATTTAGAACGTGGGAGAAACAAACTGACAAAGAATTGCAGTGCTGCAAAGGCAGGCTGAAGACAGTCCAGTGTTACTGGTTTTAGGTAAGGGTACATACGGAAGTTAGGATCTAGAAATTGATTTTCTTCCGGTTCTTGATGGCCGTATACTCCTTGGAAAGGGTTTATGTATTCCCAGTACAACCTAAACCCAGCATAAAGATTGTCATGCAGACAAAATGGCAGTAACAAAGCCTCCTTCCTTTTTTTTTAAAACTATACTTGCAATGTTTGAACTCAAGCTCACTGTACAAAATTCAGATGATATTCAAGTTTGTAGAGTCAAAAATAAAAATCTTCCTTCATGCTCCCTCACCCCTAATTCCCAGGGATAACCACTTTTCAGTACTTTTCTATGTAACCTTACGAACATTTTGGGTCATTTTCTTACATACACAGGTGAGGGTTTCATTAAGACAGAGCTCTGTGCTGGTTCTGTTCAGTAGCCCCTGAGGATGAGTGAATAGATTACCCTTCCATTCCTCTGTTCCCCTGTAGGGGTCTATCTTTGGTTGGCTGGCCTAGAAAGAGACCTTGAGATGAAGATTCATGTGTAATTAATTTACTAAGGAACTGTTCCGGGGGAAATTGATAAGCTACCTAGGGAAAACAGGGCAGAGAAGGGTAAGGAACTAAGCAGAAAATATGTTTTGTTTTTGTAAACTGTGTATCTTGAAGCTGTCTCCATCCTACTACATACATGGCTATCTCATTCTTTTAAATAATTACATAGTTTTCTAGTATTCCATGATATAGATGTGCCATCACTTATTTAATCTTTTTAATTTTTATTGATGTTCCTAAATAGGGAAATTCCAAATTTTTACTTTTGAAAGCAATTCACAAAACATATCTACTTCTTGGGGCACATATATGATGATGTTGCAGGAATTATTATTAGGAATGTAGGAATTTTCTGGGTCCAGTTTATCTAAAATCTCACTAACTGCTACCAAGTTGCCCTTTTAAATGACTGTAGGGCCTTTGTTGGAGGTCCAGTGGTTAAGACTCCCATGCTACCACCACAGGGAACACCGGTTCCATCCCCAGCCAGGGAACGAAGATCCCACATGCCATGCAGTGCAGCCAAAAAGGCTCCAACAACATCTCTCAACCAACATGTAAGAAAGTGCTCCTTTTCTTTAATACTTTTACAAACTCTCAAGTTATTAGTATTTACAATATTTTAGGGAAAGCCATACTATAACATCTTTGCATGAAATGTTCCCTTNCAGCCAGGGAACGAAGATCCCACATGCCATGCAGTGCAGCCAAAAAGGCTCCAACAACATCTCTCAACCAACATGTAAGAAAGTGCTCCTTTTCTTTAATACTTTTACAAACTCTCAAGTTATTAGTATTTACAATATTTTAGGGAAAGCCATACTATAACATCTTTGCATGAAATGTTCCCTTGGTGTCTCTAATTTTCTTGAAGAGATCTCTAGTCTTTCCCATTCTATTGTTTTCCTCTCTTTGCACTGATCACTGAGGAAGGCTTTATCTCTCCTTGCTATTCTTTGGAACTCTGCATTAAAATGGGTATATCTTTCCTTTCTTCCTTTGCTTTTTGCTTCTCTTTTCACAGCTATTTGTAAGGCGACCTCAGATAGCCATTTTCCTTTCTTGCATTTCTTTTTCTTACGCATGGTCTTGATCCCTGTCTCCCGTACAATGTCATGAACCTCTGTCCATAGTTCAGCAGGCACTCTATCAGATCTAGTCCCTTAAATCTATTTCTCACTTCCACTGTATAATCATAAAGGATTTGATTTAGGTCATACCTAAATCACTGCAGATGGTGATT
>SJYA01003462.1:23095-40742 GCA_006410615.1 Neotragus moschatus
CTGAAGAATTGATGCTTTTGAACTGTGGTGTTGGTGAAGACTCTAGAGAGTCCCTTGGACTGCAAGGAGATCCAACTAGTCCATCCTAAAGGAGATCAGTCCTGGGTGTTCATTGGAAGGACTGATATTGAAGCTGAAACTCCAATACTTTGGCCACCTGATGCAAAGAACTGACTCATTTGAAAAGACTCTGATGCTGGGAAAGATTGAAGACAGGAGGAGAAGGGGGCAACAGAGGATGAAATGGTTGGACGGCATCACTGACTCAATGGACATGGGTTTGGGTAAACGCCAGGAGTTGGTGATGGCCAGCGAGGCCTGGTGTGTTGCGGTTCATGGGGTCGCAAAGAGTCAGACATGAATGAGCGACTGAACTGAACTGATACTATAACAACAGTAACAATTATTTGTGAGGTTATGTTTTTTTTTTGGTATACTTATTGGCCATTTAGATTTGTTTTATAAGCCATTTGTTTATGTCCTTTGCTGTTTTGTTTTTGTTACATATCTGTCATTTTCTTATAGTTTTTAGGACTTTTAAAATATTATGGACAATTCTTCACCATTTCAAAAATATTTGAATATATTTTCCCCGAAAGTGTTACTCAGTTGTGTCTGACTCTTTGTGATCCCATGGACTATATAGCCCACCAAGCTCCACTGTCCAGGGAACTCTCCAGGCAAGAATACTGGAGCGGGTAGCCATTCCCTTCCTCAGCGGATCTTCCTAACCCAGGGATTGATCTCAGGTCTCCTGCACTGTAGGCAGATTCTCTCTCATCTGAGCCACCAGGGAAGGCCTATATTTCCCCCATCTTTTGCTTATCTATCAAATTTACTTATGTTCTCTTTTATGATAGTTTTCCTTTCTTATGTGTCAAATTTCATCAACTCATTTTTGGCAGTTTCTGTGTTCACTGTAGGGAAGCCCTGGTGGCTCAGCAGTAAAGAATCCGCCTGCAATGCAAGAGATGTGGGTTTGATTCCTGGGTCTGGAAGATCCCCTGGAGGAGGGCATGGCAACGCACTCCAATACTCTTGCCTGGAAAATCCCATGGACAGAGGAGCCTGGCAGGCTACAGTCCAAAGGGTCAAGAGTTGGACATGACTAAGCACACATGCATGTATTCAAAGTATTACAGGTTTAAGAAAGTCTTGTATTTCTAGATGCCCAGTTTAAATCTCTTCTAAAAACAAGAATGGCTGTTGGATTTTATAATCTTGTTAATACCTGTTAAAGATGGTCATATGTCTTTCTTCCTTTTTTCTTTTAATGTATTATCTTTTAGTGCTACACTTAATGTTGAATCTTTTATTCTTGGAGAAAATGTTGTAGATTCTTAATCTATTGTTCTTTTAATACACTGATATGCTATTTCAGTTATGTGTTTGCATCTATACTAATGTGAGTTTCCTCTCCTTCTATATGTGTGTGTTGGGGGGGTACCTTGTATGAATTACATATCTGCCATATACTAAGCTCTTGGAGTTGGGAAGATTTCCATGGACCAAACATTAACATACTACTTTGTTGAAGGCATTCTTAACCTCTTCCTGAAAGCCATGTTAGTTATTATTTAGCTCCATCACAAGAATCTAGTTTAGAGTATTTCTCAGTCTTATTTTTGTTGTTTAGTTGCTCAGTTGTGTCTGACTCCATGCAACCCCATGGACTGTAGCCTGCCAGGCTCCTCTGTCCATGGGATTTCCCAGTTAAGAATATTGGAGTAGGTTGCAAAATTCCAAATTAGAGCTTGAAGTATGGTGAATAAAGATTTCTGAGTGAAGGTGAGAGAAGAGAGGAATAGATATAAATATACTGGTAACAAGAAATGATCCTCCAATGACATAATTTCTTGGACTTCTTAGTGGTATCCAAAACAGAGAGAAAACCAGCAATGAATCATAGTTTTGGGCCACTGGTTGTATGAATTAGGCACCTCACTCACGGTAGTAATGCCTAAGAGCAGTTTCTTTAATTGCATATTTTCAAATGTTCACAATTCTGGATCTGAATCACAAGAGAACATTTACATTATGTCCACTAGGAAAAGAACAACACTTAAAAATTTACTTCAAAGTGTTGAAAATTTAACAAAAGGTGTGGTGTTTGCATGTTAATCTACCTAGGTTTTAAAATTTTAAATGTTAATCCTATCTACATTAATAGCTTTCTCTCAGACTAAGCTGCTCATCAGAATTTATTTCAGAAAATAGTCTTGCCTCTGAGATTTTTATAGGTAGTGGACAAGGGCAGGCCATCACTGTGTTTTAAAAACTTCCCAGCGGGCTTCCCTGGTGGCTCAGAGGTAAAGAATCCTCCCGCCAATGCAGGAGATAAAGGTTCAATCCCTGACCCGGGAAGATCTCATATACCACAGAGCAACTGAGCCCATGCATCACAACTATTGAGCCTGTGTTTTACAGCCTAAAAGCCACAACTACTGAACCCATACATTGCAACTACTGGAGCCTGGGTGCCCTAAAGCGTGCTACAATACAAGAAGCCACTGCAATGAGAAGCCCGAGCATCACAACTAGACAGAGGAGCCCTAGCTCTCGGCAACTAGAGAAATACAGCAATAAAGACCTAGCACAGCCCCAAATAGATAGATAAATATTTTAAAACAAAAAATAAAACTTCCTAGGTGATTCTAACATGGAGTCAAGACTGGAAGAACACTGTCATTTGAATAGACAAAGCAGTTCTCAACCTGGGGTGATTTTGCTCTTCCAGGGGAAACTGGCAATGTTTGGAGACTCTCTTGATTGTTACAGGTAGAGGGAGAAGGATTCTATTATTTAGTGGGTGGAGACTAGGGATGCTACTAAACATGCTATTGTGTTGGCCACAAAGTTCATTTGGGTTTTTCTGTATGCTGAAATGGAAAACACGATCTTTTTGGTGAGCCCAATACAATGTATAGGACCGTCCCCAACAACAAAGAATGACCTGGTCCAAAGTATTAGTAGTGCCCAGGTGAAATACTCCTGGCATAGACCTTGCTCACTCTTACTTTCCATGTACCACCATAGTCTTGCTGATTCCACTGATTAATCCCCGCTCCAGTCAGACCATGGTGTTTCTATGCCCACTGCCACCATCTTAGTTCAGGTCGGCATCCTCTCACATTTTGATACCATGAGGGTCTGATCTCCTGCTGATCACTCTTGCTGTCCTACATTACATTCTCAGCCTCATGGGCAAAGTGATCATTTTAAGACCATCTTATCATAATCCCTTACTGAAACACTTCAGTGTCTTGGGGCCACCCTCAAGGTGAAGCGCTAGCCTTGATAAGGGCACACAGAGTTGTACTAAGGTTGCTTCAGCTCACCTTTCAGAACCTCATCTCTCACTAGTTTTTTTTTTTTTTCCAAAAGCTAAACTCAAGACACAACTAAATAGATCTGAATTCCTTCAAGGTCTTCTTCCACTCGTGAACTCTTTCTGCTACTTGGAAAGCCACTATTTTCTTCAGCCTGGGCAATCCTTTTCTCTCTTTTGGGTCTGGATTTAGCGGCTACCTCCTATGGACAACTGTGACTGAATCCCCATTCTAGATTGAGTGGCCTTCCTAAGTCTTCCATGTGAGTGTGTGCTAAGTTGCTTCAGTTGTGTCCAACTCTTTGAGATCCCATGTACATAGCCTGCCAGGCTCCTCTGTCCATGGGATGCTCCAGGCAGCTGGGTTGCCATACCCAGCTCAATAGAAGGTGCTTATTACTTCTGTCAGAAAAGTGACTGAGCACCCTTACTAGACCCAAAATTACATGAAGGCAGAAATGGTCAACATTTTGAATCATTGCTGTATCTTTAGAGCCTTATACAACTCCTGGTTCATAGTCAGTTTTCAGTGTTTAAGTGTTAAATGTTTGTGTAATGAATTATATTTAATGTTTGATTTCTTGACATTCTGAAAGAATTAAATATTATTCTCTTCACTTTCTTTTTAAATGACAAGCCTCTGCTTTCTTATAGGAACATAACACTACTCATTTGGAATAAAGCAAAATAGATTTTATTCCTAAAAACAATTTTAATATTTACATTTAAAGTAAATATTTTTAAGGTAACAAAAAGCCAATAAAACTTTCAAACTAGCAATTAACAAAAAGTGTTAACTGTGAGCCTACTCTGCAATAAGCTCTTCACTATGTTGTATATTTCAAAAGAATATTACAGAAGTCATTGAACACTTGGCACATACTAGGTACTCATTAAAGGTTTGCTAAAGGCTTCCCTGGTGGCTCAGAGGTTAAAGTGTCTGCCTCCAATGCGGGAGACGTGGGTTCCATCCCTGGGTCGGGAAGATCCCCTGGAGAAGGAAATGGCAACCCACTCCAGTATTCTTGCCTTGAGAATCCCATCAATAGAGGAACATGGTAGGCTACAGTCCACGGGGTGGCAAAGAGTCGGACACACCTGAGTGACTTCACCTACCTATCACCTAAAGNATGGGTGTGAGTCTGAGTGAACTCCGGGAGTTGGTGATGGACAGGGAGGCCTGGTGTGCTGCGATTCACAAGGTCGCAAAGAGTGGGACACGACAGAGTGACTGAACTGAAGACCAGTCAAAATGAATAAACTGACTTTTAATCAAATAATTTTCATGTGCAAGTTTTGAATCAAAATACTTTTTTGAGAAATACTTCATATGTGAATTATTTGGGGGTTAATTGTTATATTTTATAAACAAAGAAACATGCTATCAAAAGCACTCTTTGTCTCAAGTTAGGAGATATTAGAAACTAGTGATACACAATGGAAACAGATTCAGATTTTAATTGACACAGTTAACTTTGAAACTTTTGACTTCCTGAAGACTGACCTTGACTACACAGTAATTTGGAAAGCTATTATTATAGACTACAGTTTTCCCCTAAACTTATCTAGCTATAGCGTATATATTTTAACATGCCTTAAAGTATGCTTACACACACATAATTACATGCATAAGATCACAAAGAAAATTTTCTGTTTAGCTGTTGACATGCAAAATTCTATTTGTATGTATATATTTTGCTATTTCTATTTTTCTAGAAGTGATTAATTAGTGCTCCAGCTATAAAGCTTCTATTTTCCTTGTCAATGACAATCTCAAGGCCTATGAGCTGCCTCTTGCTTGACCTTGGTTTAAAAGCACAAAGAACAGCAACCTTGAAACTGGCATCAACAAGATTCATTCTACAGAAATCAGATGCAGCACAATAGGGAAAAACCACACGTTTAATTTTAAGGTTTTACAGCAATTGCTCTCAATATTTCTTCTTCTTAAAGACTTTTAAGTGCAAACGTCCTTCATTTCACAAAGGGAAACACTGTCATTCTGCCACTTAACACTGGCCAAAGGAGTCATTTGGAGACTCCTCTGCATTCTTCCCTTTGACGGACACGTGGCAGCAGCAGCCACACAACCCTGGGAGGATAGCACAGTGGCTGATGCAACATTTACCTGAAGCTTTCCTTGAGCAGATCCTCAGTATTAACACACGCTGAAAAGCATTTCATTAACATTTGAACAAGAAGGTTATGCAGCCGTAATAGAATCAGGCAGTTCAAAGGCACGTGCTTTACTTGAAGGGGGTTGTTTTTCATTGTCTTATACCAGTGTTCACTTGAGGGTGAGGTGCCATGGCTGGCCTTCGCCCACAGGTTTAAGTGTCTCATTGTCTCTCCCTGCCGAGGTGAGAACACCCATATTAATGACAGAAGCTGTCTGGTGGAGTGGGGTGGAAGGGCAGGTGGATGAAGACTGAGTTGGGAACTTGCTTCTAGTTCTTAATCTGTTTTTTCCCCCTACATCATTATGACCTAACTCATCTTTTAAAATTAAATTATACTGTTAAATTGTCATTTGATTATCATTTTAAGATATGATATCCAAATTTTAAAAATGAAACTAAAAGGTCTTATCAAATACATGAATATATAAACCATTTACCCTCTCATACATTCTGTTTCCCTACGGGCACATGAAATTATTCATATTGAGTTATCCACATCAGGAAGATTTATATTAAAAACATGGATAGCATATGTGAAAAGGGTTTAAAGTGATGAATATTAAGTTCAAAAATGATAGAAGTACAGAGAATCCCTTTCTTTGCATAAAGAACAGTTTAGTTGCTCAGTCATGTCTGACTCTATACGACCCCATGGACTGCAGCATGCCAGGCTTCTCTGTCCATCACCAACTCCCAGAGCTTGTTCAAACTCATGTCCATCGAATTGGTGACGCCATCCAATCATTTCATCCTCTGCTGTCCCCTTCTCCTCCTGCGTTCAATCTTTCCCAGCATCAGGGTCTTTTCTAATGAGTCAGCTCTTTGCATCAGGTGGCCAAAGTACTGGAGCNGAACTTGCTTCTAGTTCTTAATCTGTTTTTTCCCCCTACATCATTATGACCTAACTCATCTTTTAAAATTAAATTATACTGTTAAATTGTCATTTGATTATCATTTTAAGATATGATATCCAAATTTTAAAAATGAAACTAAAAGGTCTTATCAAATACATGAATATATAAACCATTTACCCTCTCATACATTCTGTTTCCCTACGGGCACATGAAATTATTCATATTGAGTTATCCACATCAGGAAGATTTATATTAAAAACATGGATAGCATATGTGAAAAGGGTTTAAAGTGATGAATATTAAGTTCAAAAATGATAGAAGTACAGAGAATCCCTTTCTTTGCATAAAGAACAGTTTAGTTGCTCAGTCATGTCTGACTCTATACGACCCCATGGACTGCAGCATGCCAGGCTTCTCTGTCCATCACCAACTCCCAGAGCTTGTTCAAACTCATGTCCATCGAATTGGTGACGCCATCCAATCATTTCATCCTCTGCTGTCCCCTTCTCCTCCTGCGTTCAATCTTTCCCAGCATCAGGGTCTTTTCTAATGAGTCAGCTCTTTGCATCAGGTGGCCAAAGTACTGGAGCTTCAGCTTCAGCATCAGTCCTTCCAGTGAATATTCAAGGTTGATTTTCTTTAGAATTGACTGGTTTGATCTCCTTGCTGTTCAATGGATTCTCAAGAGTCTTCAGTACCACAAATTGAAAGTGACAATACTTTGGCACTCAGCCTTCCTTCTGGTCCAACTCTCACATCTGTACATGACTACAGGAAGAACCATAGCTGTGAATATGGGATACCTTTCCATTTATTTGCATCTTCTTAATTTCTTTCATCAATGTCTTGTAGTCTTCAGTATAGAGATCCTTCACCTCTTTGGTTAAATTTTTTCCTAAGTATTTTGTTGTTTTCAATGTTGCAGTAAATGGGACTGTTTTCTTTACTTCTTTTTCAGATAAAACAATGTCTTTTGCCATCAGTGTGTGATTCAATCCACCAGGCACACAAATCTCACATCATGATGCACACAGAGATTCTTAGAGCCATCACCACTGTATGGAATAAGGAAGCTTCAAATAGATGTTACAGCAGTTTTGATTAGGCTTGTGGGGGAAATATGTGATTAAGTAATAATGATTACTAATACCAGGTGCTTGGTACTCTTCTCAGCACTACACATATGTCATTTCATTTAATTGTCACAGCAATCCTGTAAGATAGGTACTATTATTATTCCCATTTAAAGGGTGAAGAAACTGGGGCAAAATAAGATTAAGAAACTTGCCCAAGGTCACACAGCTAGTAGTGATTAAGCCAGATTCAAACCCAGTCTGATGCCATCCTCCGTGTGCTTAATCTCTACTTCCTACTGCCTTCACAGTAACAGTAACATGAACCCGAAGACAGCCATTTAATCAGCATAAGGAAGGACCGCACTCAAAACATGGCTAATAGAAATATATGCTCTTAATATTAAGTGTACATACTCTGTACTTATTGTTATAAGTGCCCTTCACATTTAAGTTGCTTAATAGCCATTTGAAAGGGGAAAAAGGCAAGTTTTAACCTATACTGCCTCTCAGAAGCCTGAAGGAGTGCAATGTAGACCTAAAAATGACTGATTAAATTCCTATCATCTGGACTTCCTGGTGGCACAGAGGATAAGAATCCACCTGCCAATTCAGGAATCATGGGCTTGATCCCTGGTCTAGGAAGATCCCACATGCTGTGGAGTTAACTAAGCCCATGAACCACAACTACTGAGCCTGTGCTCTAGAGCCCATGAGCCACAACTACTGAAACCCACGTGTGCCTAGAGCCCGTGCTCCAGAACAAGAGAAGCCACCGCAATGAGAAGCCTGCACCACAACTAGAGAGTAACCCTTGCTCTCCACAACTAGAGAAAGTCCGTGCAGCAGTGAAGACCCAGCACAGCCAAAAATAAATACAGCAGTGTGTACGTGTCAAAAATATGATGCTTTGTTTAAAAAAATTCCTATCATTCTGTAAGTGAAGAGCCCATTCTATTATTAGTGAAATGCCTAACACCAAGAGTAGTGGCTAAGAAGGCATGAATGCTTACACAATTCACTGAAAAATTTCTCTGAAGTATGTAGAAGGAACCAATTCTAGCATTAAGTCAAGAAACTAAGATTAATTAGAAGCCACACATTTTGACAGATTCTCAAATGATCTCATTTCCAAGTCCTGAAATATTCTTCTATGGATGATTAAACAGAGCTTGCACTTTCATCTTGAAGGCATGATTATTACCTTTTATTTGATTAGTACATATCAAGGACATGATGCTTTTCATGTTGCTACGGAGCTGGGGTAGAAAACTTGCAGACGTATCTCCAGATTATCTGGTTCAAGTCTTGACTTTTTTTTTTTTTCTGTTCCGCTAATGCTCTTATAAGTAAACGTTCTCCAATGTGAGCTCTTCACTCACTTACTATTAATAAAACATCTGGGAAGTTTGGCATGCAATTCTTTCCCCTCTCTGGGAAGTTTGGCATGCAATTGTAGGAGAGTGCTGTTACTGTAGGAATAAACTTAAATGCCTTATTTTTCTAGGAAAATATATCACTCATGGGCAGTATTTTTTGTTGGTGTATATACTATGCCCTTTAATGCTCTCTCATGTACCCCAAGGGTGGAATCTTGGAAACTGTATTTCTCACACTCTTGTGAACAGGGCTTCAATTAGACTTCATCAGAGAGAAGCAACTGCATGATATTTGGACACTGAAAGAGAAGAGGAAGCAGTTCACAGCCATCTGGCTGTCCTAGATCATCCTAGCTGATGAGACGAGAATGCTGAGGGCCCCAGATCAACTGTTCATTGTCTCAGCCCACAAATAACCATTTCCGCTCACAGTCCATTGTCCAGCTCTAGTCGGTTGTCCCTCTGTCCAGTTAGAAAGTGGCCAGGAAATAGAAGTGAAAACATGTGGTAAGAATTCCATATCAGTGCCATAGGGGTGGTACTTTATATATTGGAAAGATTCACATTCGGTTCCATCTGGCTCACTATTGAGCCCCCAAAGAAGTAGAAGGGTGTGGGCTGGAATGCATGTGAGCTCTTGAATTGAACCAGTCAGGTAAGAACAGTGAGTGAAAGGAATGAAGACTTCACGCATAAGAAACAACAGGAAGCAGGACACCATGGCACGGGGAGCACACGAGCCAGGATGGTGTCTCAGTGCTCCAGGGAGGTGCAAGAAGTCAACGAGAGTTGACTGGGAAGAAGCCAAAATGGGAGGAACGATTCTTGTGAATAAATCTTAGCTGATGATCTGGACCAAGGGGAATATCTGTCAGTGTTCCTGATTTATGTGAGGTTGTTAAAGAAGATATGTTTTTAAATGGCCATGATGAATTGAAACAATGATCCTTAAAGAATACATTTTTTTTCCAAAAGGAGAGGCCTCTTTTTAACATTATAGAAGCTGATGACTGTTTTAGTAAACATTCGAGCAACATATAAGCATATGAAGGAGAAAGCGACAATTGCCCACATAATCCTAACCCCAAGTAGAGCTATTAATAATGGATGTTATCTACTGTATATATACATAAAAACATGGATATATAGATACTTATCTAAATATAGACCATATACGCTGTTCTATGCTGCTGTGCTGTGTTCAGTCATGTCCAACTCTTTGCGATGCTATGGACTGTACCCCAGCAGGATTCTGTGTCCATGGGACTTTCCAGGCAAGAATACTGGAATGGGCTGTCATTTCCTACTCCAGGGGATCTTCCTGAGCCAGGGATTGAACCTGAGTCTCTTGCATCTCCTGCATTAGCAGGCAGGTTCTTTACCACTGCACCACATGGGAAGCCCCCGTGCTGTTCTATATTTTAAAATATTACCTCTTTCCTTGCAGTTATATATGGCTCCACCCAACGCTTTTCAAAGATGACAGGATATTATACTCTGTGATGGTTTACTTGCTAAGTCATGTTTGACTCTGCGACCCCCTGGACTATAGCCTGCCAGGCTCCTCTGTCCATGGGACTTTCCAGGCAAGAATACTGGAGTGGTTTGCCATTTCCTTCTCCAAGGGAATCTTCCCAATCCAGGGACTGAACTCAGGTCTTCTGCACTGCAAGCAGATTCTTTACTGATTGAGCTACCAGAAAAGATTCCTATTATACTCTAAGGATTACCAAAATCAATTCAGCCAATCTTCTGAAAACAGACAGGTGTCTTGTTTTGTTCTCTTGCTACTAAAGAAATGCTGCAAAACATTTCTGAATGTACAACTTTGCATACATGTGAAAGTTTATCTGTAGGATAAATTTTTAGAACTAGAATTGTGCAAAGAGTATGTGCATATAAGTTTTTATGTATATTGACTATAGCTTTTCAGAAATAATGCACTCATTTCTACTTCCACCACTAGCATATAAAAGTGAACTGCATTTTTTCAGAAAATATTCTACAAGGTTCTCACATGCAGTCAACAAAATCAAGGGACTTCCCTGGTGGTTCAGTGGTTAAGACCCCACACTCCTAATGCAGGGGGCCTGGGTTTGATCCCTGGTCAGGGAACTAGATCCCACATGCTACAACTAAAGATCTCGCATACTGCAATAAACAATGAATATCCTGGGTGCTGCAACTAAGACTCAGTGCAGCCAAATAAATAATTTAAAAACATCAAATCTTGTAGAAGTTTTGAGCAATTAATAGAGAATACAAGTGGGAACTCAGCAACATTTATGATACATCACACTGACATTTTCCACAGCCCACATATACAGGTGGGTTATGATTGGCACAGAAAATCCCAAGAGCCTGAGGGGTTGGTAAGGGTAGGTTTGACTCTGTGCTTTGCTGCAGTTCTTTCATCCTCAGATGAAGAACGTACCTACCACCTTCAGAATTTCCATTTAGGTCACTGGAGATAGGGACTGGAGTCCTGAGCTTTAGGAGTGCATTAGTAGCTTTTATTTGCTAAATGAGTATGATATTGTAACATTACCACCTTCACCTTATGAATAAGGACAACAGTTGTTGAACCAATTAAAAACATGGCAGGGAATTCCCTGGTGCCTTGGTGGTAAAGAATATGCCTGCCCATATGGGAGACATGAGTTCAATCCCTGGCCTGGGAAGATCTCACATGCTGTGGAGCAACTAAGCCCATGCACCACAAGTGAAGCCCATGTGCCTAGAGCCCGTGCTCTACAACATGAGAAACCATCAAAATGAGAGGTCCACACACCACGACTAGAGAGTACCCCTGATTACTGCAACTAGAGAAAAGTCTGCACGGCAACGAAGACCCAGCACAGCCAAAAAATAAGTATTATATATATGTTATATATTATATATATGTTACATATTATAACACATATATATATGTTTTATATATAAAACATGACAACCTTTTAAGGCAGTATGGACTGTCCAAACCTGCTTTTGAACTTACTATAAATTTTGGTTAGACCCTAAACACATTCTGTTGGAATCCTTTGTCTTAAGCATGTAAGTCATGTATTCATTAACTTGGGTTTTAAAAATCTGTGCTAGGCTGTAAGCAACTTAAAGCAACAGACTGCAGTTTAGTTATCATTGAATCCCTAGTCTAAAACAATGCTAGGAACTGAACAGGACATCTATGAATACTGGTTAAGTGAATGCAGCTATTAGGCAGGTTACATAACCTCCATGGCCATGACTGCTACACAGGAGATAACTGATTACATATGTCCAGAGACATAGGTGCATGACAATTCTGCTGTGATCTTAGTCACTATAATGTTTTTAGTGTACTTACTAAAATCTTGTGCATTTTCGTCTTTCTTCTATTGACCCAGAATTTACAATTGTAGGAATTATTGAAGAGGAGTGTACATATGTACATGTATGAGAATGCTTATTACTCTCCAAGTAAAAATGTCATCAATATGGTAGATTAAAAGGAATAATGCACAGCAATGCAAATGAACTGCTATGCACAGTAGCACAGATACTTAGTCATTTTGAGAAAGTTCAGTTCAGTCGCTCAGCTGTGTCTGACTCTGCAACCCCATGGACTGCAGCACACCAGGCTTCCTTGTCCATCACCAACTCCCAGTTTATTCAAACTCATGTCCATTGCATTGGTGATGTCATCCAACCATCTCATTCTCTGTCATCCTTTTCTCCTCCCGCTTTCAATCTTTCCCAGCAACAGGGTCTTTTCCAATGAGTCAGTTTTTGCATCAAGTGGCCAAAGGATTGGAGTTGCAGCTTCAGCAGCAGTCCTTCCAATGAATATTCAGCACCGATTTCCTTTAGGATTGATTGGTTGGATCTCCTTGCAGTCCAAGGGACTCTCAAGAGTCTTCTCCAACACCACACTTCAAAAGCATCATTTCTTCAGTGCTCAGCTTTCTTTATAGTCCAACTCTCACATCCATACATGACTACTGGAAAAAGCACAGCCTTGACTAGAAGGACCTTTGTTGGTAAAGTAATGTCTCTGCTTTTCAACACACTATCCAGACTGGTCATAGCCTCTCTTCCAAGGAGCAAGTGTCTTTTAATTTCATGGCTACAGTCACCATCTGCAGCTATTCTGGAGGCCCCCAAAATAAAGTCTGTGTCTATTTCCATTGTTTCCCCATCTATTTGCCATGAAGTGATGGGACCGGTTGACATAATCTTAGTTTTCTTAATGTTGAGTTTTAAGCCAACATTTTCACTCTCTTCTTGTGACACTTTCATCAAGAGGCTCTTTAGTTCTTCTTCACTTTCTGCCATAAGGGTGGTGTCACCTGCATATCTGAGGCTATTGATATTTCTCCTGGCAATCTTGATTCCAGCTTGTGCTTCATCCAACCTGGCACTTCACATGATGTACTCTGCGTATGAGTTAAATAAGCTANTTTGAAATAGCTCAACTGCAATTCCATCACCTCCACTAGCTTTGTTTGTAGTGATGCTTTCTAAGGCCCCACTTGACTTCGCATTCCAGGATGTCTGTCTCTGGGTGAGTGATCACACCATCGTGGTTATCTGGGTCATGAAGATCTTTTCGGTATAGTTCTTCTGTGTATTCTTGCCACCTCTTTTTAATATCTTCTGCTTCTGTTAGGTCTATACTATTTCTGTCCTTTATTGAGTCCATCTTTGCATGAAGTGTTCCCTTGGTATCTCTCCTTTTCTTGGAGAGATCTCTAGTCTTTCCCATTCTCTTTCTTCCCTCTGTTTCTTTGCATTGATCACTGAAGGCTTTCTTATCCCTCCTTGCTATTCTTTGGAACTCTGCATTCAAACGAGTATATCGTTCCTTTTCTCCTTTGCCTTTACCTTCTCTTCTTTTCTCAGCTATTTGTAAGGCCTCCTCACACAAGCATTTTGCCTTTTTGCATTTCTTTTTCTTGGGGATGGTCTTGATCACTGCCTTCTGTACAATGTCATGAACCTCTGTCCATAGTTCTTCAGGCACTCTATCAGATCTAATCCCTTGAATCTATTTGTCACTTCCACTGTATAATCATAAGGGATTTGATTAAGGTCATACCTGAATAGTCTAGTGGTTTCCCCTACTTTCTTCAATTTAAAGTCTGAATTTGGCAATAAGGAGTTTATGATCAGAGCCACAGTCAGCTCCTGGTCTTGTTTTTGGTGACTGTACAGAGCTTCTCCATCTTTGGCTGCAAAGAATATAATCAATCTGATTTTGATATTGACCATATGGTGATGTCCATGTGTAGTCTTCTCTCTTTGTGTTGTTGGAAGAGGGTGTTTGTTATGACCAGTGTGCTGTCTTGGCAAAACTCTGTTAGCCTTTGATCTGCTTCGTTTTGTACTCCAAGGCCAAATTTGCCTGTTACTCCATGTAGCTCTTGACTTCTTACTTTTGCATTCCAATCTTCTATGAAAAGGACATCTTTTGAGGGTGTTAGTTCTAGAAAGTCTTATAGATCTTCATTGAACCATTCAACTTCAGCTTCTTCAGCATTAGTGGTCGGGGCATAGACTTGGATTACTGTGATTATGAATTATTTGCCTTGGAAATGAACAGAAGTCATTCGTTGTTTTTGAGATTTCATGCAGTTACTGCATTTTGGACTCTTTTGTTTACTATGATGGCTACTCCATCTCTTCTAAGGGATTCTTGCCCACAGTAGTAGATGTAACAGTCATCTGAGTTAAACTCACCCATTCCAGTCCATTTTGGTTCACTGATTCCTAAAATGTCGATGTTCACTCTTGCCATCTCCTATTTGATCACTTTCAATTTGCCTTGATTCATGGACCTAAAACAACACAAATGATTAAGTACTGAAAGTGTGTATATATATATATATATAAAGTTTAAAAGGTAAAACCAAGCTACTGTGTTAGAAAACAGGATACTGGTTACTTTAGGAAAAAAGCTTAGGCTTAGGCTAAGTACTGTAAGGTGGCAGGCTTCTGATGTGCTTGCAATGATTTATTTCTTGATTTGGGTGTTAGTTAACATGGGTGTGTTTTATGTCTATATATCAATCGTATAATAACTATTATTTGTACCTTTTCTCTGCATATGTGTTATTGTTCCATAAAAATGTATTTAAATGGTTGATTTATGTTAAGGTTTGACAGAAAGCAACAAAATTATGTAAAGCAATTATCCTTCAATTAAAACATAATTTAATAAAATTAAATAAATTTGTACACAAGTACAAAGGCATAGCAAATATCTGGAATGATAGACATCTGAGAATCCTTTAGTTGGATTGAAAAGGAAGAAACAGGGACTTCCCTGGTGGTCCAGTGGTTAGGACTCTGTACTTTGACTGCAGGGGGCATGGGTTTGATCCCTAGTTGGGATCTTGCATGCCAAGTGGTATGGCAAAAAAAAAAGTGCCATTCATAAATGATGTCATTATGTATACACAGAAAATCCAAAATTACCATCAAATAAGTTAGTAGAATTTAACAAGATTTTTGGATATGAAATTAGCATTAAAAAAAATCAACTGTAAATGGCCAACATCAAAAAGTCTACAAATAATAAATATTGGAGGGGATGTGTAGAAAAGGGAATGCTCTTGCACTATTGGTGGGAATGCAAATTTGTGCTGCCACTATGAATAATATTATGGAGGTTCCTTAAAAAACTAAACGTAGAGCTACCACATGATCCAGCAATCATAGTCCTGGGCATATGTCTGGAAAAGACAAAAACTCCAATTCAAAAAGATACATGAACTCCCAGTGTTTATAGCAGTGCTATTTATAATAGCCAAGACATGGAAGAAACCTAAATGTCCACTGACAAATGCATGGTTAAAGAACACACACACACACAGTAGAATATTATTCAGCCACAAAAAGGAATGAAATAATGCCACTTTGAGCAACATGCATGGACCTAGTGATGATCATATTAGGTCAAGTAAGTCAGAGAAAGGAAATATCATATAATATCCCTCATAGATGGAATCTAAAAAAATGATACAAGTGAACTTATTTACAACACAGAAACCGACACACAGATAGTTACCAAAAGGGAAGGTGGGAAGAGACATATTAGGAGTTTGGGATCAACAGATACACACTACTATATATAAAGTAGGTAATCAATAAGGAAGGAACATACTGTATAGCACAGGGAACTATATTTAATATCTTATAATAACCTATCATGGAAAAGAATATGAATAATAATATATATGTGTGTGTGTGTATATATATATCACTGAGTCATTCTGCTGTACACCTGAAACAAACCCAACATTGTAAATCAACTATGTATTTCAATTAAAAAAATCAACTGTACTTCTTATATAACAAGAAGATTATTTGTAATAGCAACTAAAATAAAAATAAAGAGGGACTTCCCTGATGGCCCCAGTGGCTAAGACTCTGTGCTCCCAATGCAGGGGACTGGGGTTCAATCCCTGGTCAGGGAACTAGATCCCATATGCTTCAACTAAGAGTTTGCATGCCACGATGAAAACCCAGCACAGCTAAATAAATAGATTAATTAAAATAAATATTAAAAATATAATTTATAATTAAAGATTATGTAGCACATAGGAATAAATCTAAAANATAGCAACTAAAATAAAAATAAAGAGGGACTTCCCTGATGGCCCCAGTGGCTAAGACTCTGTGCTCCCAATGCAGGGGACTGGGGTTCAATCCCTGGTCAGGGAACTAGATCCCATATGCTTCAACTAAGAGTTTGCATGCCACGATGAAAACCCAGCACAGCTAAATAAATAGATTAATTAAAATAAATATTAAAAATATAATTTATAATTAAAGATTATTTAGCACATAGAAATAAATCTAAAACTCCATTCCCCAATTTTAAGGAAAAAAACCAAAGATGATCCAAACAAAATGATATATATATATTATTCACAGACTGACTCAATATTGTGTATATGTAAATATATATAAAGACATTTTGAAAAGAATAGAAATATATATAAAATTATCCCAAATTTATTGACAGATTCAATAAAATGCCAGTGAAATAGTCAACAAATTTTCTGTGCAATGTTACAAGTTGATTCTCAAATCTATATAGAAACACAAAGAGCTGAAAATAGACAAAATTATCTTGATGGTTATTAGCAAGATGAAAAGGCTTGCACTACTGGATATCAAAAATTATAGACATAACAATAATTATTATCTTGCTAATCAGATAGGTAAGTAGGGAAATGAAACAGATCAGAAAACCCAGGCATAGATTCAACAAGAATGGACACTTGATTCATGACAAACAAGGCAAGGTAGTGGAGAAATAATAGTCTTTTCAACAAGTAAATAGGACAACTTGGTAATCATGTGAGAAAAAAAGGAAATGGGAATCTCTTACTTCAAACCATACATAAAAATAATTTCCAAGTGTATCATAAGTTAAATGCAAAAAACAAAATAAAAAAACATTAAGATATTAATATAGAAAAATATCATTACTTTAGAGAAAGGCATATACAGTAAAACATAATACTAAAAGCACTAACCATAAGGAAAAGATTGAATAAAAATTTTATCAAAAATTACTGCAAACATGGAAGAAGAAGAACACAGTGGGAAGGGAGATCCGTAACACATACAATCAATGAACAATTCATATTGAGAATATATAACAAACTCCTACAAATAAACAAGGAAACTACAAATAACTCAATCATAAAATAGTCAAAAGTCGTGAATAGGCACTGAATAAAGAAGAAATCAAATGATATAAGCATATGAAAAATTGTTTAATTTTACTTATAATCAGGGAAAAGCAAATTTAGACTGCAATAGGACACCAGAATACAGCCAT
>SJYA01003463.1:0-14315 GCA_006410615.1 Neotragus moschatus
GCCGCGGGGAGCCCCACGTAGTCAGCGGCAGCTGGTGGGACCCTTCCTCCAGGTCCACTCCTCCGGGCCCTGCCCCTGTCCTTTGGGCCTCCCTGCTCCAGCTGCTGCAGGCCCTGCTCTGTAGCTGAGGTGAGCGGACAGGCCGAGGAGGGCTCCTGGCCACTGCTCCACCCTGAGGACAGCCACACGTGGAGGGAAGTGCCTGGAGCTCCTGGCAGAGTGGTGATCAGAGTCTCCATCCCAGGCCCAGGCTCCCCGGGGGAGCGTCCAAGGTGGAGTAGGATCAGGTCGCCCAGAGCCACAGGCTGCTTTCTTGCTGCTGGCCCGTGTCCCCTCCCCAGCTGACGTGCGCTGCGGCACAGCGGCCCTGTCCCCCCATCCCCCGCCACCAGCACCGGGGCTCTCTCTTCTGCAGACCTCCAGCCTCACCCCGCCCCGGTGCTCCCTCCACGCACAGCTGGGGGCTGGGGGCGCGCTGTGCGAGGGGGCTCCAGGGAGAGCCACTCCTGAGTTGACCAGGCTCATCCCTGCTGCTCTGCAACCCTTCGCCTCACGGCAGGAGGAAGGAGCCCCTGCCTCCCTCCCTGGGACTCAGAACACACAGTGAGGGTTGCGTGGTGGAGCCACCCACCTAAAGCCGAAAGTACTCCCTCGTAGCATCGTAGGCAGGTGGGTGTTCTGTTGACACACTCCCGGTGGCAGAGGGCTCACTACTTCATTTTCCTGGAAAGCACTCGCTGTGGGAAAGGCCGCCGAGCCGATTCTCTGTCTCCGGAGAACCTCCTCTGGTGTGGGGCACAGACGGGCCCCGGGGCCTCACAGGTCGGTCCGGCCGCCTCTCGGACGCCTGCGCGCGTCTCCTCCCGTCTTTCTCCCTTCTCTGTCTTTTCTTGGGGCCGCGCTGTCCCCTCCGATTCCTGGGCCCCAGGGAGCCCAGCCCCCGCCTGGACCCCCACCTCCAGGTAACATCTGCACCCCAGCACTTGGCCGACCTGGGGTCCACCCCACAGCGTCCCCTTCGGCCTGGAGGCCTGTGCCGGCCAGCCAGGGTCAGATGGATGCCATGGGCTTCCCTCGTGTGCTGGCCGACCTCCTCCCCCCGCATCTGCGTTACCCGGGTGGTTCGATGTCCCCAGGGCCTGCCCTCTCCCACACTGGAAGGCGGGGGCCAGGCACAGCTCCCTGGCCCCAGCGGGCAGGCCTTGCTCTGTCACAGAAGCCCCTGGAAGGCTGGGTCAGCCCTCTGCGGACTCCCACACCTTCCCTCACTGTGGCTCCTGGGGACCTGGCCCTCAGGGAGGGGGAGCCAGAGCCCCCGGCCCGGCGCTGCCTCCTGAGCAGCAGGCACGGGGACAGGCAGGGAGGACGCCCCGGGGATGGCGTCTGTGCCCAGGATGTGTCCGGGGCAGCTGCAGCCTGCATCCCTGGAGGACGGGTGGGCCCGGCTCTGTCTCTGATGGGTACTTGTGCCTCTGACAGGAGAAAGGGGAGGTTGGGTGCTACTGCACCTGTAGGGTCCCCTCCTGCTGAGGCAGGAGAGCCCGGGCTCTGTTGCGGCTGGGCTCTGGGCTCACCCGAGGGCTCTGCGCTCCAGCAGCGTCCAAGCTCTCGCTGCCAGCACTGCCTGTTTGCCACAGAGCTCTTCTCCCGCGCCGCCCGGCGGGAGCTCTACTGGGCGCAGCTTGAGCCCTCCTCAGATCTATTTTCAACATCCTGATGATAGGTTCAGGGCTTCGTGGGCGGTACTGCGGAGTCTTCTAATCTCAGCCTGGACTGGCTGCCCGGCACTTGCCCCTGTTCCTGGGTGCGCAGGCCTGGGGTGTGTGTCTGGGCACCTAGGTTGCCTGCAGGAGGTCCAGTAGGGGTACTGCCTTTGGCGGTGATCAGCTGAAAAGTGCTGGTGTTTTCTGGGAGAGCCAGACTGTCCGCTGTGACCTGGCTTGACAGGCGAGTGTGGGGAGGAGCTGTGTCCGGACGTGAGCCCCAGGGCACAGGTGGGGCTGGGAAGTTGGGGGTGCAGAGGGTGGCGGTCACGTGGGATGGTGCACACGAACACCTGCACACTCGGCCTCCCTCAGCGGCACACAGGCCGAAGGTGTGTGTATGCACACCCGCCTGCGGACTGGCCAGGCTTGAAAGAGTCTGGAACACGACTGCACAGGGGCTCACCGGTTCCTCTCCCAGAAAAGCCGCGTAAGGCTGCTTCTCCAAGACCCCGGCTTCCTCTGCCCTCGGTGACCTGCAGAGCAGGCCTTCCCTCGGGGGACGCTGGCAGCTCCTTGGGGAGCCTGGCTTCTCTGGGCAGGATTCCTCACCTGACATGGGGCACAGCCTCCGACATCTCGGGCTGGGTCCTGACCCGCCATGGGAATCAACAGGCCCAGAGGAAGTGACGGTCTACTGAGGACCGGCCCCCGTGGATCACGTGGGGTGAGAGGCTCTTGTTCCTTAGGGTTAACAGGTCACTCCGTGCCCAGTGACCCTGTGCTTATAACTGGGTGAGCGCCGACCCTGGACAGTGGGACGTCCTCCTGAGTGCAGGACCAGGGCCTGACCTTGACCTCTGCGGCGCCAGCTGCCAGGAGCCTCAGGAAGCTCCCTTCCCTGTGGGGTGGATGCGACTCCACCAAGCCCAGGGCTGCGGTCAGGCAGCTGCCGGGACAGGGCAGCACTTCCGTGGACGTTCCTCACTCGCTCTCCCCTGCCCAGGTATGGGTGAGCCGACAAGAGGCCCCTCTCACCCCTACAGGGAGCCAGCGGGCAGGGCAGCCTGGAGCCCACCAGCGTGCGGGCAGGTGTGGTGTCCCGGGTATGAGGGGACACCGTGGACGAGAGACCTTGGAAAGAAGGTCAGATCCTGGCAGCGGAGACGAGGGACTGGGCTCAGGAGGAGGCGGGGAGAGGGGATGGGGGCTTCCTTTGGACTGCATCCAGCCAAGGGAGGCGGAAAAGGACATGGGTGGGCAGGTGGGGGTGCCCTGCGGCGACCACAACAGGCCCCGGGCAGGCCCTTGCCAGGGGGCAGTTGGGGCTCGCTCCCCACAGGCCCCTGACAGTGTCCTGAGCCTGGCGTCAGTCCGGGAGAGGTTGCTGAGTGGAGACTAGGCGGCCCAGAGCCTCCCGGCTTCCATGTCTGTGTGCCGAGTGAAGGCACCCTTTGCAGCCCCTGCCGTGTCCAGGGAGGAGGGGGAGCAGCTGCAGTTCTGGGGAGGCCCGAGGGGTCAGTGCTGCCCCCAGCCCGGGAGAACCCCGACCCACAGCCCCCCGCAGCGCCGAGCGGGGCTGCACGGGGCAGGGAGCAGTCCCGGGCAGCACACTGCTCGTGTGCCGGGACGACAGAGGCGGCCCGACGCGGAGCCCCGTGGCGAGAAGAGATGGCGCAGGGGTGTAGGCGGGCCGCCCGTCTCAGCCGCAGCCTACCTGCTGCATCCCAAGGCTTCCTGAAGGAGCTGGAAGTTGGGACAAAGGGATCCGTGGACACTGGGCTTGAGGGGCCGAGGTACTCCAACCACCCAGCTCTGCTTGTGGAGAAGGCAGTGGCGCCCCACTCCAGTATTCTCGCCTGGAAAATCCCAGGGACAGAGGAGCCTGGTGGGCTGCAGGCCATGGAGTCGCTAAGAGTCAGGCACGACTGAGCAACTTCCCTTTCACTTTTCACTTTCATGCATTGGAGAAGGAAATGGCACCCACTCCAGTGTTCTTGCCTGGAGAACCCCAGGGACGGGGGAGCCTGGTGGGCTGCCGTCTCTGGGGTCGCACAGAGTCGGACACGACTGAAGGCAGCAGCAGCTCTGCTTGGGTGGGGTGGGAGGGCTGGATCCGGGTTCCCTGGCTGGGGGCCCTTGGAGCAGACAGTCCTCCAGGGCCCCGCCTGCTCGGAGGCCCCGACACAGTGCGGGGGCCCGGGGATGGTGGGGGCTCTCGTCTCCACTGCAGCTCTTCCCCACCCTCTGCGTTTGGGGGGCTGCCCAGCTGGCCTGTGTCTGTGCCTCGGGAGCTGCTGTGGGTTCTGCCGTCCCGGGAGCTGGGTGTCTGGCTTTGTCCTGGGGCTTGGACTTCACAAGAAGCCTAGGGTTCAGGGTCACTCGGCAAGTTTAAGCAGAGCTGGACGCGGCCAAGGGCGACTCAGGCCATCCAGACCCTCCAGCCTCCAGCATGGGAGCCGCTTCTGCCCCACAGCTGCAGACAGCCTGGACTGCAGGCTGAGGGCCCCGAGCCCCTGTTGGTGGGAACCCATTCTCTCCAGCCCCTGCAGACGTCCCTGCCTCCTGTCGCTGTCCTGCCCAAGCAGCAGACAGACGGGCGGTCACGGGGCAGCCGTGGCTGCAACAGCCAGAGCTGCTGGCAGGTTCCTGGGGAGGGGCTCCTCTGTGGACTGGAAGGTCGTGGCAGTGAGGGGGAGGACCAGGCCAGCTGGGAGGAAGCGGGCAGGGCCTCACAGTCAGCTTTCCCCCCGGACCCTGCGCCTGTGGGCCCTGGGCCCATCCGCGGTAGCCATAGAGCGGGAACACACCCCGTCAGCCTCAGCCTCCCTGGTGGCCAGAGCAGAGTCAGACTTGCCCACCCGCCGCTCCGCAGGGAAGGGCGGGCTCCGGGCTGGTCTGCAGGAACAGCCCCGTCTGCCTCTTGGGGCCCAACTCCCTCTTCTGTCCCTGCATCACTCCCCCTCGGCCAGTATCCCTGATTTTAGATCACTGTGTCTGCAGGACATGGGAGAGGGGCTGAGGGAGCGTTAGCTTCATGGAGGATCTGGGGGGGACGTCGGCTTCATGGAGGATCCGGGGGGGACGTTAGCTTCGTGGAGGATCCGGGGGTGACGTCAGCTTCGAGGAGGGTCTGGGTGACTTTGGCTTCATGGAGCATCCGGGGGTGACGTTGGCTTCGTGGAGGGTCTGGGTGACGTCGGCTTCATGGAGGATCCGGGGGGGACGTCGGCTTTGTGGAGGATNCGGGGGGGACGTTAGCTTCGTGGAGGATCCGGGGGTGACGTCAGCTTCGAGGAGGGTCTGGGTGACTTTGGCTTCATGGAGCATCCGGGGGTGACGTTGGCTTCGTGGAGGGTCTGGGTGACGTCGGCTTCATGGAGGATCCGGGGGGGACGTCGGCTTTGTGGAGGATCCAGGGGTGACGTCGGCTTCGAGGAGGGTCTGGGTGACGTCGGCTTCATGGAGGATCTGGGGGATGTTAGCTTCGTAGAGGATCTGGGGGTTGCGTCGGCTTCGTGGAGGGTCTGGGTGACGTCGGCTTCATGGAGGATCCGGGGGATGTTAGCTTTGTGGAGGGTCCAGGGGTGGCATCGGCTTCGTGGAGGATCCGGGGGTGACGTCGGCTTCGAGGAGGGTCTGGGTGACGTCAGCTTCGTGGAGGGTCTGGGGGTGACGTCGGCTTTGTGGAGGATCCGGGGGTGATGTTGGCTTCGTGGAGGGTCTGGGTGATGTCAACTTCACGGAGGATCCGGGGGGGACGTCGGCTTCGTGGAGGATCCGGGGGTGACGGCAGCTTCGAGGAGGGTCCGGGGGTGACGGCGGCTTCACGGAAAGTCCAGGGTTGTAGTAGCACCTGTCACTCGTGGGGCATTCAGCAGGCTCCATACTGAGCACAGTGTTGACTCACGTAACCGTCAGCCTGGTGAGTTTGCTGCTGCTTTTATCTTCATCTCGCGGATGAGGGGGCTGCCTGCTGTAACAGAGGAGCGTGAGCTTGGGGTCCTGCAGAGGGGCCAGGCGGGCCCTTACCTGCTGGCCGCGCCTCGCCCTCCCCGAACCCGTCCCGCGTGTGCAGGTGGAGTGAGCGCCGGGGCACCTTATGTTCAGGCTCTTCCCCTTTGCCTAGACTTTGGCTCTGGCCTGGGGCTTGTCCACACTGGGGAGGAGCTGGCAACGTCCTCATTTCTGGGAGGGTGGGGACTCAGGCCTGACCCCGAGCTTTATTCTGCTCTGGTGCCTCTACCCCCCAGGTCCTCTGGGACAGTCCTGCCCGGTTCCCAGGCCCTCCTTCGGCCAACGACCCCTCTGGTGGTCCTCGAAATGTCCCGCAGGGCTGGAGTCCGCCCCACTGGCTGGTTATCACTCAGCTGGGAGCACGTCTGGGCAGGAATGAGGCCGAGAGGTCCTGGCTCGTCCCTCGTCTCAGAGGACGGGTGATGGGGTGGTGCTGACCCAGCACTAGCTGCACGCACCAGCCTGGGGCCTCGGTGTTGGGGCCAGCGCAGTGGAGGGCCACTGGCCTGGTGTTGGGTGTGATATCCAGTGGGGGACGGGAAGGGGTTTGCCTGATGACACAGCCTGCCTCTGAGCCAGAGCAGCCCCAGCTGGGCAGGGACTGGATTCCGGCCACTTTCTCACACTCACACAGAGGTTGGGTTTCCTGCTGAAATCGAATCTCTGGATCAGAGTTCCCAGCTTCTCGGTGCGAGCTGTCTGCAGCAGTTCTGTGCGTCCCCCACTCTTGGCGGGTCCTGGGGGGAAGCACCCAGGGCGCCGTGGTCAGACCCACAGGCTGCGGGGCAGACACCCCAAGGTCAGGCCCTGCCTCTGGGTTGATCGGCCTTGAGGCCAGTCAGCCCTCCTGAGTTCAGCAGGTTAGAGTGCCTTGCAGGCCACCGCCAGGATTAAAGAGATCTTTACTCATCTGAGGCTGCCTCGCTGGTCCACATCTAGCCCCCCTCCCCGCATCTGGGTGGGTCTTGGGGAAGGGGGCCCTGTCCTCGGGGAGCCCCAGGCAGACCTGGCCAGGCCCTTTGTCCTCAGACCCCTGTGTTCTGGGCCCTTCCTCCTGGGCCTTCGAGAGCCCCCAGCCTCCCCCCACCAGAGCGCCCCTCCTCTCCTTGGTGTGTCGTTGGAGCCTGCCTCCGCTGCCCCATCCCACCCTGGCCGTGCCCCCGGGTGGCCCGGTCCCATCTGTGAGCTCTGGGGGCTTCTCCCCAGGGCGCTGCCTCTCCCGACACCGCCGAGCTGCAGACAGGGGGCTGCCCTCCCTTTTCCGCAGCGCCCTCCCTTCGGTGTTTCTCCCTCCCCCGCATGCCCCCAGCCCCCTGCTTTGCTGAGCTCAGGGCCCCGGGTCGGCCTCCTGGGTGCCGCGCACGCTCCCTCCTGCAGCTGGTGGGGGTCCCCCGCTGGACGGAGACCTGTGCCGGGGGCTCTCGCCGGCGCAGCACCCCTTTCAGAGGCCTCCTGTCCTGCAACCCCCACTCTGCGAAGGAAAGGTTAGGGGCCGCAGGCCGCCTCCCAGGCTGACAGGTGAGGGGGCTGGGGGAGCAGTCCGTGGTCTTCTCGGTGGAGATCGTCCTTAAGAGGCCAGAACCGGCCCCGCCTCCTGCTCCAGCGCCGGAAGCCCCGCCCCCGGCAGGTGTGGCCTTTCCGCATCTCCTCTCGCAGACCACGGGACTCAGTCCTCAGTGGCCCGCGCCGGGCTGGCCGTTCCCAGGAGCCCTTCCACCACCGAGTGCAGCCTTCCTGGAGGCCTGGGGAGAGCAGTGTTACTAGCTCGATGTCAGGTCACTTTGCAGCTGGGGTCTACATCCCCACCTGGAACTCTCCTGGGAGGCCACCTGTCAAAGGAGAGCCCCGTTTGGGTGGGGTCCGAGGCTGGAGCCGAGGAAGGGGCTCGGACCCCGTCGTCTTCTCACTCCCACGCCTTCCCCGCCTGTTGGCGCTGCCCCCTGGCTCCGCAGCTTGCCTCGTCTGTCCCTGCCTCCGCCCGCACCCAGCAGAGCTGGAAGGGGACCTGTCCCCACACCCCTCTCATCTTGCTTCCCTCCTTACCAAAAAAAAAAAAAAAAAATCCCACATTATCTTGAGCAGCTCTGGGTGTAGAAACATGAGTTTGGAAGAGAAGACAGATGGGGTGGGGTGCGGTGAGGGCAGCCCAGAGCGGTCCTCGGGCTCCAGGGTTGATCGAGGGCTGCCTCGGTGGTGCCTGAGCCCAGGAGGGGCGGGGGAGCAGGGCTGATGTCCCGTCCAGGCCCATCCCGGGGCCCCAGCAGTGCACGAAGCAGACCCTCCTTTCTCTTCATGGATGTGAGACTAGGGGGGAGGCCACTTCAACACACGGTCGCAGAAGGACGCTGTCCCGTCACACTGGTCAGTGCTGGGTGGGAGGAGGTCGGGGCCTCGGCTGGTCCTGGGGGAAGGGCCCCGGGCAGGCCTGCAGGAATCGGCCCGGCTGGAGCGGCGTGTGCAGTCCGAGGTGGAGTGCGTTCGGGTGTGTGTGGAAGAGAAGCTCACGGGGAAGGGAGAGGGCTGGCACGAGGCTGGGCCCAGCAGGGCCTGTTAAGGGTTGGGATTCCGAGTTTCATCCCTGTGTCCAGTGGGAAGCCGGGGCAAGTGGGGGGACTGACGCCAGGTTTGTGTTCAGAAGGGGCTGTAGCTGCTGTGGGCATCAGCCAAAGAAAGCAGGTGCCCCAGCGGTAAGCTTCCAGCCAGAGCTTCCGGGCAACCCTGCAGCAGCCTGGAGCCAGGGGAGAGGGTGGGGGCAGCGAGTAGAACCCCCGAGCCCCACAGATGGACACCGAGGAAGCCGGGGTGTCGTTTTGCCTGGACACTGAGTTTCTTCAATGCACCTGAGAATACCATCTTGTTGTTTATAATGACGACTTTTTTAAGATGGTGAGCTTGTCTCAGCTGAACTCACGTCTGTGATTCATACAAACCGGCCTCCAGAGTGAGTGAGTGGGTGTCCTGAGCTGGGGACGTGTAGCCCTGGCAGAGGAGGTGTGGTCGTGGTGACCAGGCTCCTGCTTCTGGTGGAGACTCGGGGGTGGGAGTACCCAGCCTCCCCGCGCATGCGAGCCAGGCCCTCGTGGTGCTGGTGGGCTCTGCCCCGAGACCGGCCAGGGTACTTGGGCTGAAGGGGACCCGCAGAGCCTCCCCGTTCCCCACTCCCTTAGGCAGTGTGTGTCCCTGAGCCCCAGGCCCAGCCGTGCGATGGGGGCACTCCCGGGCCTCGGGGACTCGGCCGTGTCTCCGATGTAACCAAGCGCTCAGGCTTTATGTCCACCTCACTCTGCCCGTCTCCCGCCCTTTCCACACCTTCTCTAAGGCCCTGAACGGGGGCACTCCACACGTGCCCTGGGGAACTGTCTTCAAAGCTGACACCCCCCGCCGCCCCCTCCCCTGCCCCATCCGCGTCTGTCCCTGAACAAACCTGGGCAGCTTTGGCTGGACCCTGGGCCCAGCTGTTACTCTGAGCCTGACCAAGGCCTGTGACCTCCTGGGTCCTGAGTTTTCTCATCTCTTGTAAACAGAGGGTCATGTTTTCCCTTTTTAGCTCAGACCGCTGTTGGGGGACGCAGACAAGACCTCATCGAGGAAGGAGAGGGTATGGGCTCAGGCCCCGTGTGAACCCACCGTGGAGGCAGCAGGCCTGCCCCCACAGGGGCCCTTCTCTGCCAGTTCCCCGCTGAACCCCGGCATCAGCTCTGGTGATAACCTCGGACGGTCTTGAGGGAGTAATTCTCAAAGGAAGCTTTCTCTGCTCCACCAGGAACAGACCGGCTCCCGGGTGTAAAGCAGGAGGTGCAGGCTGTCCTGGAAGTCTGGGTTCTCCCCTTCCTGCCCCCTCTCACCCCACTTTCTCCCAGACAGAACCAAGGACTCGTTCACACAGAGGCTGTCGCCAACTGACAGCACCCCAGAGCAGTGGATTTTCAAGTTATTTCCCCCTGTCTTGACCCCGTTGGGAGCACATCTTCTAGCAAGTGCACTGTGCGATTTGGGCCCTTATGTGTGTTTGCTAGTCAAGAGGTTTCTGAAGCAATACTGGGTCCAGTGCACTGAATCTTCTGTTATATCAAATGCACGTGTGTTTTTCTTTAATTTGGGGTTGCACTAAACTGATTTCACGACCCACAGATAAGTGGTGACTGCAGTTGGAAAGCTCTGTCCTTAAACTGCGCAGAAGGCTCTGAGAAGGGTTGTCAGGGCGGGAGTTAAGCCCGACCTGGGGAGCAGCGTCTCCCTGTGCCCCGCGCTGCTCCGGGTGCTGTGGTCTAACAGACCAGCTCATCCTCACACCCACTCGCTGAGGCAAGTGTCGCGAGTGTCATCGCGGTGCCCTGGGTTCAGGCCAGGACATGCTGGTGATACGCGCGCAACACTGGGGCCGCACTGGCTGCCAAGATGCCTGGGAAACGAGGGGATCCCAGCCGAGGGCCCGCTGCCCACACCCCGGCTGTCAGAGCCAGGCTGGGGGCTTCCGGAGGGCAGGCCCGAGGACCCAGAGCAGACGGGGCGGCACCCACTGCTGGACTGCCTCCCGGCTGTGCCCGCTGGACGACAGGCAAGCAGGACCTCCCTGCGAGGAGAGAAGAGCCTGACTCCAGCCTTTAAAAATAATACTGCTGTTAATTTTAAACATAACGCTCTTGCAGGCTAAAAAAAAAAATGAGCTTAACCACACACTTTCACTGTTTTTTAATTAGTTTATTGTTGTAGGCTCTGTGAGAATGCAACAAATGTCTTGAGAATTTATTTCAGAGCACAGTGCGTGTGTCCCCGCGTTCCGTGGGCTGCCTTTAAGATCTGAGCCCAGCGCTCCTGGCGTGTGGGCGGCAGGCCCGCAGATGGGCCTCTGCAGATGAGCAGGAAGCGGGTGTTGCTGGAGGCACACACTTGTCAGATGGGTCCCTGGGGAGGAGCTGGGGCAGAGGGGAGGGGGACAGGGGCTGAGGCTGGACCTCAGGCCCCTGCCCGGAAAAGCGTGAGCCCCCGAGGCCCCGCCTCCCTTTTCCAGCTGGAGCGTCAGGCCTGCTGCCTGCCCCCACGCTCATCCCTGCCTCCTCAGAGTTCAAAGCCAGGAAACAGGCCTCTGGCCTCGCAGGCGGAAGGTCCCAGAGGAGAAACCTGTTAACAGGGCACAGCTGTGCCCCATGCAGGGCGGCCAGGGAGGCTGGACCGGGCCTGCCGCCCAGGGGCCGCACGCTCAGAGGCTGCAACCCGAGGGAAGACTGAGGGGTCTGCCTCTGAAGCCAGGCCGGCTTGGGAAGGATCCCTGAAGGGGAGGGGCAGGGCCTGGGAGGAGCGCTTCCCGGCCAGGAGGACCTGGGGGAGGAGCCCCTGGGGGGCCGCCCAGACCGCTGTCCTCCGTCCTCATCCGCCCTTCCCTTCGCTGGGTTTCCTGTGAGCCTTGCTTGACAGATAAGCGAGAGGGCCCTTCTCAGCTGTGGACGCAGCCAAGTTCAGTCGCCATGGTAACCCTCTGGTTGCTATGGAAACTTGTCGAAAACCAAAAAGTACTTTGGGGGAGGGGTCTCAGCCGCCAGCAGGGCCTCCGTTCCGAAGGATGCATGTCCCTCCTCTGGGTCCTCCTTCAGGGGCGCTTCTCTGGACGCGGACCAGGGTGAGGGGACCGTGGTGGGTGGTACCCGGGGGCACCAGGGCTCTGCGGCCAGACAGCCCCGTGTCTGGGGCACGCCTCGCAGCCTCCCCCAGGGCCAGCCCTGGGGCTGCACACGCCATGCCCATCCGCGCCCCTGCCCTGCCCGCGCTCACAGCTGACCCGTCACCGGGCGGGCGGGCAGCCTGGCTCCGCGGTGCCACGCTGCCACCACCGTCTCGCTCCTCGGGCAGTCGGGATGGGCGGCCCGCTCCGTGGACAGAGACCCTGCTGCTGCCGCCGAGTCTGGCCCTTGGTCAGTCCCTCTGTGTTTACCAGGGCACTTGCGTGTGCGGTGCTCTCAGAGCAAGTTGGGGCTGAAAGCAAAGCGGGGGAATCCGAGGGGCCTCCAGGCCCCCAGAGAGCCCCACGCTGCGGCCTGTGCCTGCTTCTCATCACAGGACTCACCTGCCGCCCCCTGCCCCCCCAGCCTCGGGCTGGAGCTCTCCTGGCGTCCTGGGGCTTCGCTGCCCCATCGCCTCCTGGTCCGCCCTAAGTCCGTCTGGTCTAAAGCTGGGCAGCAGGAGGGTGAGGGGAGAAACCGTCCTCTGGCCTGGCCCGTAAGTTGTCCTTCGGGTTTGAGGTATTTTTCCCCGAGCGGCCAGCTCGGGCTTCAGGCGCAGCGTGCACCCCAGGAGGCGGCGATGGCAGCCCCTTTGAGCAGGGCTGAGGCCAGCCCGGGAGGCCCGAGGCTCTGCTCTGCAGACCGTAGTGTCCCCACAGCTGCCCCTCAACACTGCACCTCCTGCAGCAAGTGGCGCCCCACAGCGCAGAGGGGCTTCCAGGCGCGGCCCCTGTGCCCTGTCCTGACGCGGGCACCTCGAGGGCAGGGCGGATAGCAGACCAGAGGCTGAGGGGAGCGGCTGCCAGGGCTGCGCTCGGGCCCCGTGCGTGCAGCACCCTGTTCCTCCCTGTCAGCCTCTGGGGTGCGCACCCCCTGCCCCCACGGCACAGGCAGGAGCCTGAGGCCAGAGCGGGGGGCGCTCTGCTTCAGGGTAGCAGTGCGGCCAGAACTGTCTCCTGCGGGGGCTTCCCAGTGACGTCAGCCTCCCCAAGATGAACGAGACCAGGGAGTGTGGAAGGGCCTCAGCGGCAGCTGTGCTCAGCTTTCCGACACCGTCCGCCCGCGACCAGAGAGGCTGTCTGCAGAGCCCAGGCTCCATTCCCCCTGTGACTCCCCCTCACCACATGGGGACTTCCCTCCCAACCTGGGAGGAGGCCGGCCCTGCCTGGAGCCCCTCCCCTCCATCTGCCCCTGCCTTCAGGGGTGGAGGGGCGGGCTGCTGGGGTTAGCTGGTCAGTGAGGCGCAGACAGGAGGAAGAGGGCAGGTTGCTGGGGGTCTAGATGTCCCCCCACAGCAGAGCGGTAGGCAGGACGAGGAGGAGGCCAGCTGGAGGAGGAGGAGGAGAGAGAGAGAGAGGCCAGCCCAGAAGGGGCAGGAAGCCCTGTCCTGCCTGGACCCTGGGAGCAGCTTCCTTCAGCCCCTTCAGTCTGACCGCCGCTGTTGCTAATGTGGAGCAGCCCAGGCACAGATCCCACTCTAAGCCCTCGACACAGATGAACTCTTCCTAAGAGACTCCAAGCTGGGACAGTTTTGTTCCCCTTCTGCCACTGAGGGAACTGAGACACAGAGGTTGGCTACCTTGCCTGGAGCTGGGAAGTGGTAGAACAGGGTTTTGAACTGGTATCTGGGGCTGGGGCAGCGGGGGCAGGGGCTCTGTGCTGCCGTATGGACTGTAACCTGCCTACACGTTTGGGAATTCTGTACGGAGACCGGGCTTTCCTGCCCCTTGTACTTGTTTCTCCATCACTCGCTAGTTAATTTTCAAAATAGTTATTTATTTGGCTGTGGGACCTAGTTCCCTGTTTTCCGTCCAGTCAGTCAGTCGTGTCCTACTCTTGGTGATCCTGTGGACTGCGGCACACCAGGCCTCCCTGTCCCTCACCAACTCCCAGAGCTTGCTAAAACCCATGTCCGCTGAGTCGGTGATGCCGTCCAACCATCTCATCCTCTGTCATCCTCTTCTCCTCCGCCTTCAATCTTTCCCAGCATCAGAGTCTTTTCTAGTGAGTCACTTCTTCGCATGAGGTGGCCAAAGTATTGGAGTTTCAGTTTCAGCGTCAGTCCTTGCAATGAACACTCAGGAGTGATTTCCTTTAGGATGGACTGGTTAGATCTCCTTGCAGTCCAAGGGACTCTCAAGAGTCTTCCCCAACACCACAGTTCAAAAGCATCAATTTTTGGCACTCAGCTTTCTTTATGGTCCAGCTCTCACATCCATACATGACCACTGGAAAAACCATAGCCTTGACTAGAGGGACCTTAGTTGGCAAAGTAATATCTCTGCTTTTGAATATGCTACCTAGGCTGGTCATAACTTTCTTTCCAAGGAGTAAGTGTCTTTCAGTTCCATGGCTGCAGTCACCATCTGCAGTGATTTTGGAGCCCCCCAAAATACAGTCTGACACTGTTTCCACTGTTTCCCCATCTATTTGCCATGAAGTGATGAGACTGGATACCATGATCTTCGTTTTCTTAATGTTGAGTTTTAAGCCAACTTTTTCACTCTCCTCTTTCACTTTCATCAAGAGGCTTTTTAGTTCCTCTTCACTTTCTGCCATGAGGGTGGTGTCATCTGCATATCTGAGGTTATTGATGTTTCTCCCCACAATCTTTATTCCAGCTTGTGTTTCTTCCAGTCCATCATTTCTCATGATGTATTCTGCATAGAAGTTAAACAAGCAGGGTGACAATACGCAGCCTTGATGTAGTCCTTTCCCGATTTGCAACCAGCCCGTTGTTCAATGTCCAGTTCTAACTGTTGCTTCCTGACCTGCATACAGATTTCTCAAGAGGCAGGTCAGGTGGTCTGGTATTCCCATCTCTTGAAGAATGTTCCACAGTTTGTTGTGATCCCCACAGTCAAAGGCTTCGGCATAG
>SJYA01003464.1:20071-46197 GCA_006410615.1 Neotragus moschatus
TTTACCTACCTTGTATTGAATTTTGTTTTTGTTATTGTTTAAATACTATTCAGAAATTTTATTTATTGCTCAGAAGGATATTTAATATAATACAAAGATAATGAAATATAAAGACAGTGAGTGTTGTCTAGAAAAGTTAAGGTTTGGTAAAATCATTGACTTGTATACACAGACACACATACACAAACATCCTGACATGGCTGCAGGATTTTATGGCACATCTTTTATGTTTTGACTTCCTTTTGGTGAATTTTGAAATGATGTACTTTTATCTCACTCTCATCATTCTTCTTACCCCACAACACTCTTTTTGTCAACATACGGGTTATAATACATTTTACAACTTGCTACATAGAGAACAGTGGCCTAGAGATAAGTAAAAATAATCAAGGCATGAACCATCTCCATCATTCTTTCAATTTTACTGAAAACTCTGGCTTCAATTCACAGTTTACTATGACAATGCAAGACAGAATTATGAATATTGGTTAACTGCAAGTAGAGCCCCTAACATAAATGGCTACGTATTATGTTTCTCATATTTCATAAAAAAGGATTAAGGCTGGTTTCAAATTTGCAATGCAAGGATTTTAATGAATGTCTTTTCTCTCCACAGCCCTATTTTATTCTTGATAAATAAAGAAGAAAAAATCTATAATGGAAAATTAATGGCTTACTATAAAGGGTAATAAAAAGTAACACAGTAATGAATTGAAGTGATAAGTTGCACAATCCCTTAATATTCTCATAGTAATAGTCAAGGCTGAAGAACGTCAGGATGACCTCTAAAGATACACTAGAGAGGGAGAATGTAAAAAGCTGTTCTTAGTACAATCATTGTTAGAACTCTGTCAGACTGGTTTTCTTTCAATGGTAGTACTTTCTGGACAAAATAAGAAAAAAAATGGACTGTTTTTCCTGGCACATGTACATGGAGGCTAAACACTACATTACTAAAGAATCAATGGATCAGTGAAAAAATTAAAGAGGAAATTTAAAAGTATATATCTAGAGACAAAAGATAATGATGCTAAAACAATCCAAAACCCTATGGGGCACAGCAAAAGATGGAAGTTAACAGTGATACAATCCTACCCCAAGAAAAAGAAAAAGCTGAAATAAACAACGTAAACTTACACAGAAAGCTATTACAGAAAGAACAATAAAAATTAAATGTGAAAAAAAAAGCCCAAAGTGAGTAGAATGAAATAAATCACAAAGATCAGAGCAAGTATAATTAAGTAGAGAAGAAGAAAATGAAAGCAAACCTCAATACCACTAAAAGCTGGTTCTTTGAGGAAAGGAAGATTGATCAACCTTTATTCAGGTTCACCAGGAAAACAGAACTAAAAATCAATAAACTAAAAATGAAAAACAAGACATTACAATAGACAATTTGTTGTTGTTCAGCCACTCAGTCTTGACTGACTCTTTGCAACCCCATGGACTGCAGCATGCCAGGCTTCCCTCTCCTTCACCGTCTCGTGGAGTTTACTTAAAGTCATGTCCGTCGAATTGGTGATACCATCCAGCCATCTCATCCTCTGTCATCCCCTTGTCCTGCCTTCAATCCTTCCCAGCATCGAGGTCTTTTCCAATGAGTCAGTTATTTGCATCAAGTGACTGAAGTATTGGAGCTTCAGCATCGGTCCTTCCAATGAATATTCATTGTTGATTTCTTTTAGGATTGACTGAGTTGATATCCTTGCCGTTCAAGGACTCTCAAGAGTCTTCTCCCAGCGCCATAGTTCCAAGGGATCAATTCTTTGGTGCTCAACCTTTTTTATTGTCCAACGTTCACACCAGTACATTACTACAAGAAAAAAAAAAACAACATAGCTTTGACTATACGGACCTTGGTAGGCAAAGCAATGTCTGTTTCTTAATATGCTGTCTAGGTTTGTTACAGCTTTTCTTCCAAGGAGCAAGCATCTTTTAAATTCATGGCTATAGTCACCATCTGCAGTGATTTTTGAACCCAAGAAAATAAAGTCTGTCACTGTTCAGATTATTTCTTCATCTATTTGCCATGAAGTGATGGGACCATATGCCATGATATTGGTTTTTTGAATACTGAATTTTAAGCCAGCTTTTTCATTCTCCTCTTTCACCTTCATCAAGAGGCTCTTTAGTTCCTCTTCAGTTTGGCCTTAAGGGTCGTATTGTCTGTATATCTGATGTTCTTGATATTTCTCCTGGCAATCTTGATTCCAGCTGTGCTTCATCCAGTCTGGCATTTCACATGATGTACTCTGCATATAAGTTAAATAAGCAGGATGACAATATACAGCATTGATGTACACCTTTCCCAGTTTGGAACCAGTTCCCTTTTTTCATGTCCAGTTCTAACTATAGTTTCTTGACCTGCATACAGTTTCTCAGGAGGCAGGTAATGTGGTCCAATATTCCCATCACTTTCAGAATTTTCTAGTTAGTCTGATCCACACAAAGGTTTTAGCATAGTCAATGAAGCAGAAGTAAATGTTGTTCTGGAATTCTCTAGCTTTATGTATGATCCAGTGGACAATGGCAATTTTATCTCTGGTTCCTCTGACCATTTGCAGACCTGGGGCCACTCCTGAGTTTTCTAAATCTGCTGATATATTGAATGCAGCACTTTAACAGCATCATCTTCTGGCATTTGAAATAGCTCAGCTGAAATCCCATCACCTCCACTAGCTTTGTTTGCAGTGATGCTTCCTAAAGTCCACTTGACTTCACACTCTAGGATGTTTGGCTCTAAATGAGTGATCACTCCATTATGAATATCTGGGTCACTAAGATACTTTTTGTGTAGCTATTCTGTATATACGTGTCACCTCTCCTTAATATATTCTGCTTCTGTTAGGTCCATATCGTTTCTGTCCTTTATTGTGCCCATCTTTTTGTAAGATGTTCCCTTGGTAGCTCTAATTGTCTTGAAGAGATCTCTAGTCTTTCCCATTCTATTGTTTTCCACTACTTCTTTATATTGTTCACTTAAAATGGCTTTCTTATCTCTCCTTGCTTTCTCTGGAACTCTGCATTCAGATGGGTATATCTTTCCTTTGCCTTTCATTCTCTTCTTTTCTCAGCTATTTTTAAGGCCTCCTCAGACAACCATTTTGCCTTTTTGCATTTCTTTTTCTTCAGGATGGTTTTGATCACCACCACTTCCTCTACAATGTTACAAACATCCATCCATAGTTCTTCAGGCACTCTATCAGATCTCATCCCTGGAATCTACCCCCCCTCCACTGCATATTCACAAAGGATGTGATTTAGGTCATACCTGAATATCCTAATGATATTCCCTACATTCTTTAATTTAATTCTGAATTGCTAATATGATCACTTGCAGTTTTCATGATCTGAGCCACAGTCGGCTTCCAGTCTTGTTTTTGTTGACTGAACAGAGCTTCTCCATCTTCAGCTACAAAGAATACAATCAATTTTATTTCAGTATTTACAATCAAGTGATCTTCATATGTAGAGTCGTGTTTTGTGTTGTTGGAAGAGGGTGTTTGCTATGAGCAGTGCATTCTCTTGGCAAAACTCTGTTAGACTTCATCCTGCTTCATTTTGTACTCTAAGGCCAACTTGTCTGTTATTTCAGGTATCTTTTGATTTCCTACTTTTGCATTCCAGGCCCCTATGATGAAAAGGATATTTTTTGGGTGTTAGTTGTAGATAGTTCTGTAGGTCTTCATAGAACCATTCAATGTCAGCTTCTTCAGCATTAGTGGCTGCGGCATAGACTTGGATTACTGTGATACTGAACGGTTTGCCTTGGAAATGAATTGAGATCATTTTGTCATTTTTGAGACTGCATTCAAGTACTGCATTTTGGACTGTTTTATTGACTATGAGAGCTATTATATTTTTTTTCCTAAGGGATTCTTGCCCACAGTAGTAGATATAATGGTCATCTGAATTAAATTCACCCACTCCCATCCATTTTAGTTCCTGATTCCTAAAATGTCACTGTTCACTCTTGCCATTTCTTTGACCACTTCCAATTTACTTTGATTGATCAACCTAATATTCCAAGTTTCTATGCAATATTGTTTGTTATAGCATCGGTCTTTACTTTCATCACCAGACATATCCAAAAGTGTGCGTTGTTTCCACTTTGGCTCAGCCTCTTCATTATTTCTGGAGCCATTTCTCTGCTCTTTTCCAGTAGTATTTTAGACACCTACCAACCTAGGGAGTTCATCTTTCAGTGTCGTATCTTTTTAGCCTTTCCAGGGGAAAGGAGCCATGATCTCCCTCAAGAGACTGAGGCAGACCTGCCTTTGAGCGTTTTATTGTCTCCTGCAGAGGCATGAGTCAGCAGTGGCCTGCTGTGGAGACAGAGGCTTTGTAACAGCTGTCCTGGGAGGCATATAAGTCCTCTTGATGTTGCCATTAGCTCCACTACAGAGCTGCCAGGGCAGGCAACTCGCAAACTAGAGAACAATTATACCAAATAAGTTATCACACTGTTGGGAAAGTTCTAGGCCCCACAACAGACTTCCCAACCTGGGGATATGGCAAAGGGACTGAGTATCCCCAGGGAATCCAACTTAGAAGGTCAGCAGGATTTGACTATAGCAGTTCCACGGGACTGGGAAACAGACACCCTTGGAAAGCACAAACAAAACCTTGTGTACACCAGGATCTAGGAGAAAGGAGCAGTGATCCCACAAGAGGCTGAGCCTTATTTGCTTGTGTGTGCAAGGGAGTCTCTGGTGGAGGCGTGTGTGGACAGAGTTCTGTTGTGGGATCAGGGGCACTGCCTACAACAGTCCTGGTGTAAGTCCTTTTGGAGGAGGTTGCCATTACTACCACTACCCTTATCATAGTTTGGCCTGAGGCCAAACTATAGGGAGAGAACACAGCCCACAGCCCCATCCATCAGAAAAAAAATTGGATTAAAGACTTACAGAGCATGACCTTGCCCACAAGAACAAGGCCAGTTTTTCTCACAGCCAGTCTCTCTCATCAGGAAGCTTGCACAACCCTCTTATCCTCAGCCACCAGAGGGTAGACAGAATGAAAACCACAATCACAGAAAACTAACCAAATTGATCACATGGACCACAACCTTGCCTAATTCAATGAAACTTTGAGCCATGCCATATAGGGCCACCTAAGATGGATAGGTCATGGTGGAGAATTCTGACAAAATATGGTTCACAGGAGAAGGGAATGGCAAACCACTTCAGCATTCTTTCCTTGAGAACCCCATGAACAGTATGAAAAGGCAAAAGGATATGACAATAGACAATGCAGAAATACAAAGGATTGTAAGAGACTATTACAAGAAAATATATGTCAATAAAATAGACAACCTAGAAGAAATGGGCAAATTCACAGAAAAGTATAACCTTCCCATACTGAACCAAGAGGAAACAAAAAATATGAACAGACCAATCACAACTACTGAAGCTGAAAGTGTGATTAAAAAACTTGTAACAAAAGTCCATGACCAGATGGATTCATAGGTGGAGCCTTTCAAATATTTAGAGAAACGATAAAACTTACCTTTCTCAAACTTTTCCAAAATGTCTTAGAGGGAGAAACACAAACTCTTCCAAAAAATTGCAGAGGGAGAAAAACTCATTCTATGAGGTCACCATCACCCTGACACCAAAACCAAAGATATCACAAAAGAAGAAAATTATAGACCAATATAACTGACGAATTGGAGAAGTAAATGGCAACCTACTCTAGTATTCTTGCCTGGAGAGTCCCAGGGATGGGGGAGCCTGGTGGGCTCCCATCTATGGGGTCACACAGAGTTGGATATGACTGAAGTGACTTGGCAGTAGCAGCAGCAGCATAACTGATGAATATAGATGCAAAAATAATCAACAAAATACTAGCAACTTGAATCCAACAACTTATTAAAAGGAACATACAACATGATCAAGTGAAGGGAAGCAAGTGTGGCCACCAGGAACGACCAGGTTGGCAGCGGTGGAAGGAGAGGCTGACACAGGCGTGTGTTAACCAGGATGTTTATAGCCTCTGTGGCTCTCCGACAGCTCGGTGAAGGAGTAGGGCCCTGTTGGCTCTAACTCTAGGGTGAAAGCAGGAGAACAGGGGACCACGGTCTGGTATCCTTGCTGGAAGCGAGTGGCCCTCCGCTCCAGGGGAGGAGACAAGGAGAGGGACATGTAGAGCTCGTCTCTCTGGAGGTCTCGAGGTCCACAGTGCTACTCCAGGACTGTGGGGGAAGGACGGGGCACAGGGGTGGAGGAAGCCATCAGGGGAGGTAGGGGACCAGGTCCCCGGTGCCCCCATTCCTCCTGCACCCCTGCCCGACCCTGGCCTCCCAGCGGCCCCTCCCGCCCCATGCTCAGCCTGCACCAGGTTCAGATTCAGGAAGGTGTGGCGTTGGTCCTTGGGCGAGGAAGGAAGGTTGACTGTGAGGAGAGAGACAGGATGAAAAGGAGTTCCGAAGCGTCATCAGGGAGCGACCTGCTGTTATGGACCAGCATTCTACCCCCAACACTGACCCAGAAAACTAGGTTTTGATGAGTGAACAGATGGAGGGTGCTAGGGGTGTTTGGAAATGATTAGATCCTTGATCCTGGGAGCTTCAAGTCTGAAGGAGGCAGGTCACCATCCTTGACTCAGGGACATGGCTTCTGAGACTGCCGGGTCTGATGTGGGAGGCCAGGCTCCAGGGACATGGCCTCTCAGACCTCTGAGGATGCTCAGTCTGATGGGAGAGACATGGTCCCTGCCTCTGGGAGCTCCCAGTCTGATGGAGGAGACATGGTCCCTACCTCTGGGAGCTCCCAGTCTGATGGGGAGACACGGTCCCCAACATCTGGAAGCTCCCAGTCTGATGGAGGAGACATCGTCCCTGCCTCTGGGAGCTCCCAGTCTGATGGGGAGACACGGTCCCCAACATCTGGAAGCTCCCAGTCTGATGGAGGAGACATCGTCCCTACCTCTGGGAGCTCCCAGTCTGATGGGGAGACACGGTCCCCAACATCTGGAAGCTCCCAGTCTGATGGAGGAGACATCGTCCCTACCTCTGGGAGCTCCCAGTCTGATGGGGAGACACGGTCCCCAACATCTGGAAGCTCCCAGTCTGATGGAGGAGACATCGTCCCTACCTCTGGGAGCTCCCAGTCTGATGGGGAGACACGGTCCCCAACATCTGGAAGCTCCCAGTCTGATGGAGGAGACATCGTCCCTACCTCTGGGAGCTCCCAGTCTGATGGGGAGACACGGTCCCCAACATCTGGAAGCTCCCAGTCTGATGGAGGAGACATCGTCCCTACCTCTGGGAGCTCCCAGTCTGATGGGGAGACACGGTCCCCAACATCTGGAAGCTCCCAGTCTGATGGAGGAGACATCGTCCCTACCTCTGGGAGCTCCCAGTCTGATGGGGAGACACGGTCCCCAACATCTGGAAGCTCCCAGTCTGATGGAGGAGACATCGTCCCTACCTCTGGGAGCTCCCAGTCTGATGGGGAGACACGGTCCCCAACATCTGGAAGCTCCCAGTCTGATGGAGGAGACATCGTCCCTACCTCTGGGAGCTCCCAGTCTGATGGGGAGACACGGTCCCCAACATCTGGAAGCTCCCAGTCTGATGGAGGAGACATCGTCCCTACCTCTGGGAGCTCCCAGTCTGATGGGGAGACACGGTCCCCAACATCTGGAAGCTCCCAGTCTGATGGAGGAGACATGNACCATCACCCTGACACCAAAACCAAAGATAGCACAAAAGAAGAAAATTATAGACCAATATAACTGACGAATTGGAGAAGTAAATGGCAACCTACTCTAGTATTCTTGCCTGGAGAGTCCCAGGGATGGGGGAGCCTGGTGGGCTCCCATCTATGGGGTCACACAGAGTTGGATATGACTGAAGTGACTTGGCAGTAGCAGCAGCAGCATAACTGATGAATATAGATGCAAAAATAATCAACAAAATACTAGCAACTTGAATCCAACAACTTATTAAAAGGAACATACAACATGATCAAGTGGGATTTATTCCAGGGATGCAAGGATTCTTTAACATATGCCAATCAAAATTTGAAACACAATATTAACTGAAGAACAAAAATCATATGATCATTTCAATAGATGCAGAAAAAGCTTTTGACAAAATTCAACACTCATTTCATTCATTTATGATAAAAAAAAAACCACAAGAAAGTGGGCATAGATGGAACCTATCACAGAAAACATTATTTTCAATGGTGAAATGCTGAGAGCATTTCTTTAAAATCAGGAACAAGACAAAGGTGACCACTCTCAGCACTATTATTCAACATACTTTGGAAGCCATTAGCCATGGCAGTCAGAGAAGAAAAAGAAATAAAATAAATCCAAATTGGCAAAGAAGTTAAAGTCTCAACTGTTTGCAGATGACATGAAAATATACATAGAAAGTCCTAAAGATGTTACCAGAAAACTTCTAAAGCTCATCAATAAATTTAGTAAATTTTCAGGTTATAAAATTAATACACAGAAATCTCTTGCATTCCTATAAACTAACAGTGAAATATCAGAAAGAGAAACTAAGGAAACTACTCTGTTTACCACGGAAATAAAAATTATGAAATAACTAGAAATAAACCTATCTAAGGAAGTAAAGATATGTATGCAGAAACCTATGGCATTTATGAAAGAAATAAAAGATGACACAAAGAGATGGAGATATGGTATATCATGTTCTTGAATTGGAGGAATCAATTTTGTGAGACTGACTACACTATCCAAAGCAATCCATAGATTCAATGCTGCTGCTGCTGCTACGGCTAAGTCCCTTCGGTCACGTCTGACTCTGCGTGACCCCATAGACGGAAGCCCACCAGGCTCTTCTGTAGCTGGGATTCTCCAGAAAAGCATAGTGGAGTGGGCTGCCATTTCCTTCTCCAATGCATGCATGTGTGCTAAGTCACTTTAGTCATGTCCGACTCTGTGCAACCCCATAGATGGCAGCCCAACAGGCTCCTTGGTCCACAAGATTCTTTAGGCAAGAATACTGGAGTGAGTTGCCATTTCCTTCTCTGAGATTCAATCCAATCCCCATCAAATTAACAATTGTATTTTTCACAGAACTAGAAATAAAGGTCTTACAATTTTTATAGAATTACAAAAGACCTTGAATAGCAAAAGGAATGTTAAGGGGAAAAAAGAAAAAAAAAAAAAACAGAGATGGTGGAATCAGGCTTGCTGACTTCAGACTATACTACAGGGCTATAGTAATCAATATAGTATGGTACTGGCACAAAAACAGAAATATAGATCAATGGAACAGGATAGAAATCTCAGACATAAACCCATACACTTATAGTCACCTAACCTATGAAAAAGAGGCCAGAATATACAATGGAGCAAGGACAGCCTATACAATAAGTGGTCCTGGGAAAACTGGACAGCTACATGCAAAAGAATGAAATTAGAACACTCAACAACATACATATAAATAAACTTAAAATGGATTAACTACCTAAATATACAGCTAGACACTATAACACTCTTAAAGAAAAACATAACGTAGGCAGTACACGGTAACATAAATCACAGCAAGATCTTTCTGATTCACATCCTAGAGTAATGAGAACAAAAACAACAATAAATAAATGGGACCCAATTAAACTTAAAATCTTTCTCATAGCAAAGGAAAACATTAAGAAGATAAAGAGATAAACCTCAGAATGGGAGAAAATAATAGCAAGTGAAACAACTGATAAAGGATGTATCACCAAGATATACAAAAAGCTCAATATATAAAAAAAATGAACTCAATAAAAAAATGGATGGGAGACCTAAGTAGATATTTCCCCAAAGTCATACAGATATCCAAACAACACATGGAAAGAAACACATAAAAAGATGCTTAACATCACTATTACAGAAATGCAAATTCCAAACTTCAATGAGATATCACCTCACATCTTTCAGAATGGCTATCATCAAAAATTCTACAAACAATAAATGCTATAGAAAGTATGGAGAAAGGCAACTCTTTTGCACTGTTTGTAGAAATGGAAATTGATATAGCCACTATGGAGAACAGTATGGAGGTTCCTTAAAAAGCTAAAGATTGAACTATCATGTGACTGAGGAATCCCACTACTGGGATACACTCAGAGAAAACTATCATTCAAAAAGACACATGCACTGCAGTGTTCACTGCAGCACTATTTCCAATAGCCAGAAGATGGAAACAACCTAAATGTCCACTCACAGAGAAATAGAAGATATGGTCCATATATACACTGTAATATTACTTACCCATGAAAGGGAACAAAATCTGGTCATTTGTAGTGACATAGATGGACCTAGGGACTGTCATACAGTGTGAAGTAAGTCAGAAAGAGAAAACAAATACTGTATATTAACACATATATGTGGAATCTGAAAAAAAAATATTTGTATAGATGACCTTATTTACAAAGCAAAAATGAAAACACAGACATAGAGAACAAACATACAAATACCAAGATGAAAGGGCAGGCATGGTATGAATTGGGAGATCAAGATTGACATATATACACTATTGATACTATGCATATAATAGATAACTAATGAGAACCTACTGTATAGTACAGGGAACTCTACTCAATGCTCTCTGGTGCCCTAAATGGGAAAGAAATCCAAAAAAGAGGAGATATATGTATATGTATAGCTGATTCACTTTGTTGCACAGTAGAAACTAATGCAGTGTTGTAAAGCAACTACACGCCAATAAAAGTTTAAAAAATAATTCCAGAAACTGGTCATAAAGATTCTTACTGCATTTAGAAGAAGGGATAAACATAGTGAGAATTTTAAAAAAATGATACATGTAGGAAAAATCAATCCGAAATTAATACTACAATAACTCAATAGAAAAATACACTATTAGGTTCAATAGCAGACTAGAGGAAAGAGTGGAAAGGATCAGTGCTGTTGAATATAAGGCAGTGGAGCTCACCCAATCAAACTAGCAATAATTAAAAATAAATCACAATGAGGATACTTAATAGACATCAGATAACGATGAGAATATTATAATATTGAGATAATGAGATAATATAATATAATGAGATATAATATAATGAGATAATGATAAGAATATTCACATATAAGGGGCCCAGAGAAATAGAGAATGGATCACAAAAAATTATTTGAAACAATAATGGCTACAATTGTCTAACACAAAGAAGGAAGCAGACATCCAGCTTAAGATAGTGAAAATGAAAGTTGCTCAGTCGAATCCAACTATTTGTGAGTTCTCCAGGCCAGAATATGGGAGTGGGTAGCCTTTCCCTTCTCCAGAGGGTCTTCCCAACCTAGGGCTCTAACCCAGGTCTCCCATGTTGGAGGAACATCACCAACTCCTGGAGCTTGCTCAGACTCATGCCCATCGACTTGGTGATGCCATCCAACCATCTCATCCTCTGATGTCCCCTTCCCTACCATCTTCAGTCTTTCCCAGCATCAAGGTCTTTTCCAACAAGTCAGTTCTTTAAATCAGGTGGCCAAAGTATTGGAGCTTCAGCTTCAGCATCAGTCCTTCCAATGAATATTCAGGACTGATTTTCTTGTTGTTCAAGGGACTCTCAAGAGCCTTCTCCAACACCACAATTGAAAAGCATCGATTCTTCGGCACTCAGCTTTCTTTATGGTCCAAATCTCACATCTATACAGGACTACTGGAAAACCCATAGCTTTGACTATAAGGACATTTATTGGCAAAGTAATGTCTCTTCTTTTTAATAGGTCTAGGTTTGTCATTGCTTTTCTTCCAAGGAGTAAGTGTCTTTAATTTCATGGCAGAAGTCACCATCTACAGTGATTTTGGAGCCCCTGAAAATAAAGCCTGTCACTGTTTCCATTGTAGTCCCATCTATTTGCCATGAAGTGATGGGACTGGACACCGTGACCTCAGTTTTGTGTGTGTGTGTGTGTGTGTAGTAAAGGTGATGTTGGATTAATTACTTATAAAGTTAGTGAGAATTAGAAGACAAAAGTAGTAAAAATAACTATAACTACAATCATTAATTAAGGGATAGACAATATAAAAAGATGCAAATTATGACATCAAAACATTAAAAAAAAACTAGGTGAGGAGGAAAATATAGTATTTAAGAATGCATTTGAAATTTAGTTGTTAATAGACTTCATATATGCAGGTTATTTTATATTAGCCTCATAGATACAAGCAAAAACCAATAGTAGACAGACAAGAGATAATGAGAAAGTAATCTCAGATGTATAAGGCAAAAGAAAGTCATCAAATCCCAAAGGAAGATAAGAAGAAAGGAATGGAGAGGGACTACCAAACAGCCAGAAAACAACTCACAAAATGACAATAAGTACATAACCATCAATAACTACTACAAATGTAAATTGACTAAATGCTCCAATCAAAAGACACAGTGGTTGAATGGATAACATAACAAGACAAATCTATATGCTGGTTAAGAAGCTAACTTAAGGTTTAAGAATACAGAGAATGAAAATGAAGGAATGGAAAGAGATGTTCCATACAACTTAGGATCAAAAGAAAGCTGAGGTAGCTCTATTTATGTAAGGTAATATAGACTTTAATACAAAGACTGTAATAAAAGGTGATGAAGGACATTGCATAGTGATAAATAGGTCAATGCAACAAGAGGATATAACATTAGTATTTATGAACCTAACATAGGAACACCTAAATATATAAGCAAATATTAACAGACATAAAGGGACAAATAGAGAGCAAGACAACAATAGTGAGAGGCTTTACTACTCTACCTAAATGAATGGATAGATCATCCAGACAAAAAAAAATTCTATAAGAAAACACTATTCTTAAACAACACATAAATGCACATGAAATATCCTTCAAAATAGACTGTACATGACCTGACAGTTTCACCATAGGTGTCTAAATAATTTTAAAAAGATTCAAATCACATAAAGCATCTTTCTTGATTACAATCTTGTGAAATTAGAAATCAAATATAAGACAAAAATTAAAAAAAATTACACGTATGGGGAAAGTAAACGATATACTACTGAACAATCAAAGTATCAATGCAGAAATCAAAAGAGAAATCAAAAAAGCCTTGACACAAATGAAACTGGAAATATAACATACCAAAATTCATGGGCTACAACAAAAGCAGTTCTAAGAGGGAAGTTCACAGTAATATATTACTACATCAAGAAATAATTGCAAAAAAAAAAAAAAGAAAAAACAAATCTGACTTTAAATCTTAAGGAACCATGGGAAAATAAAGCCTAAAGTTAGGAGAAGAAAGAAATAACAAATATGAGAGTGGAAGTAAAAATTGACTGTGTGGATCACAATAGACTGTCGAAAATTCTTCAAGAGATGGGAATACCAGATCACATGACCTGCCTCTTGAGAAACCTGTATGCAGGTCAGGAAGCAACAGTTAGAACTGGACATGGAAAAACAGACTGGTTCCAAATAGGAAAAGGAGTACATCAACACTGTATATTGTCACCCTGCTTATTTAACTTCTATGCAGAGTACATCATGAGAAACGTTGGGCTGGAAGAAGCACAAGCTGGAATCAAGATTGCCAGGAGAAATATCAACAACCTGCGCTATGAAGATGAGGTTATTGCCACCATCCTTATGGCAGAAAGTGAAGAAAAAGTAGAGTCTCTTGATGAAAGTGAAAGAGGAGGCACTGAGCGCAAGCGGTGGCGATGGTCGGGCAGGCCGGCACACTCAGCGTGGCCAAGAGGAGCTACCCCATGTCGGAGGACAGAGACAGCGGCCGAGAGTCCCGGGCTGTGACAGCGCAGGAACAGCTGAAAGGAGCCACTATGCTTCCGAGGTCAGGGGCAGGGGCCGAGAGTGCCAGGCTGTGATGGCACAGGAACAGCTGAGAGGAGCCACCCCACTTCTGAGGTCAGGGGCAGTGGCCAAGAGTGCCAGGCTGCGACGGCACAGGAACAGCTGAGAGGAGCCACCCCACATCCGAGGTCAGGGTCGGGGGCCGGGAAGAGCCACCCCGTGTCCGAGGTCAGGGGCAGTGGCCAGGCAGAGCCACCCTATGCCCGAGGCCAGGGTTGGGGGCCGGGAGGAGTCACTCACATCTGGGGCCAGGGTTGGGGGCCAGGAAGAGCCACCTCACATCTGAAGCCAGGGTCTGGGGCCAGGAGGAGCCACCCTACGTCTGAGGCCAGGGTCGGGGGCTAGGAAAAGCCACTGATTGATTACCACTCAGCACAGGTGNGCCACCCTATGCCCGAGGCCAGGGTTGGGGGCCGGGAGGAGTCACTCACATCTGGGGCCAGGGTTGGGGGCCAGGAAGAGCCACCTCACATCTGAAGCCAGGGTCTGGGGCCAGGAGGAGCCACCCTACGTCTGAGGCCAGGGTCGGGGGCTAGGAAAAGCCACTGATTGATTACCACTCAGCACAGGTGGCTGCAACGACTGGAGCACTCAGCGCGGCCGAGAGGAATTACCCCACGTCCAAGATCGGGGCAGCGGCTGAGAGTGGCGGGCTGCGACAGCACAGGAACAGCCGAGAGGAGCCACCCTGCATCCGAGGTCAGGGTTGGGGACTGGGAAGATCACCTTGCATCCAAGGAGCGGTGGCTGCGCTGACACAGGAGGGCCTGGAGGAGCTGTCCCATGGTGAGGGTCGGGAGGGGCGGTGGTGAGGAGATGCCCTTCCTCCAGGGTGGAGAGCAGACGCTGTGCTTTGCTGGGGCAGCCGTGAAGAGATACTCCATGCTCAAGAGAGAAGAAATCCAGCTCCACCCACCAGAACTCCAAAACAAGCCTCCCTAACCAAGAAACCTTGACAAGCCACGATACAACCCCACCTACAGGGAGGAAATTCCAGAATAAAGAGACCTCNCTCCATTTCTTCTAAGGGATTCCTGCCCACAATAGTAAATATAATGGTCAACTGAGTTAAATTCACCCATTCCAGTCCATTTTAGTTCACTGATTCCTAGAATGTCAGCGTTCACTCTTGTCATATCCTGTTTAACCACTTCCAATCTGCCTTGATTCATGGACCTGACATTTCAGGTTCTTATGCAATATTGCTCTTTAGCACTTCGGACCTTGCTTCTATCACCAGTCACATCCACAAGTGGGTATTGTTTTTCCTTGGCTCCCTCCCTTCATTCTTTCTGGAGTTATTTCTCCACTGATCTCCAGTAGCATATTGGGCACATACTGACCTGGGGAGTTCCTCTTTCAGTATCCTATCATTTTGCCTTTTCATGTGGTTCTCAAGGCAAGAATTCTGAATAAAAATACTTAGCCCTATTTTAATTGTTTTAAAATCTTTGTCTTTCAAATGGAAGATTAAGCTATTTATATTTAAGGTAACTCTTGATATAATTGTAATTAAATCTATAATTTTATAGCATTTGTTTGTCTTTTTTGCCTCTGTTCTTTATTGCTTTATTCAAATTTATTGGAGGAGTTGGGTTAAACATTTTCAGTATTCTACTTTTCCTCAGCTCTTTGGTTTTGGCTTTTACTATCTGTATTCTTTCCATGGTTACTCTAAAGCAGGTTTTTAGAATGTGGTTTGGGAAAAATTCTGTGCGTCCCCAAGGTCTTTCAAGGGTGTTAAAAAGAGAAAATTACTTCTATAATATTGAGTATTTGCATTTTTTACTCTTTTTTATTAGAATAGATCAGAGTATTTCAGAAGGTCATGCCATGTGCTATCACAATATATTAAATGGAGTAGCAATAAAAATATTCAGTTATCTTCTATTAAATTCTAATAAAAGGGATTTCAAAAATATAAAAGATGTAACTATTCTTTTCTATTTTAGAAAAAGTTATTTTTAGAAATACATGTTATTTATTTTACCAAGTAGTAAGTTCCTTATTGCAACATTCACATGAATTAATACCTATATTCACAGATTGTCAGTTTGAATTTTAATGTGGTAGCTATCAATAGATTTAATTCACATAAACAAAGGTTTTTTGGAGTACAAAAATAATTATTAAGACTGTAAATAGAAGAAAGCCTAAGATGGCAGAGGAATAGGACGGGAAGACCACTTTCTCCCTCACTATTCATCAAAAGATCCTTTAAATGCTGAGCAACTTCCACAAAACAACTTCCGAAAGCTGGCGGAGGACACCAGGCACCTAGAAAGGAAGCCCATTCTCTTTGACAGGACGCAGGACAAGATATAGAAGACAAAAAGAGAGGCAAAAGAGTTAGGGATGAGGAGACCTGTCCCAGGGAGGGAGTCATGAAGGAGTAGAAGCTTCCAAATACCAGGAAACCCTCTTACCGGTGGGTCTGTGGGGAGTTTTGGAAGGTCAGAGGGCAACATAACCAGGAGGAAACACACACACACACACACACACACACACACACACACACACACACAGAGGACATGTGGCTAACTGCAACTCCTAGTGTAGAAGTAGCCCACATGATTGTGTCTACCATCAGTGAACAGGGGCTGAACAGGGAGGCACGGGTTGAATGCTAAGGGTAAAGACTGGGCCTGAATGCCCTGAGGACAATCTGAGGGTGCTAACATGACATAGCAACCCTGGCTGTGGAAAAGCCAGAGAGAAAGAAAAAAAGAGAGAGAGAGAGAGAGAAAACTTTCCTTGCAAAAACTCTAACCTACGGTGGACCCTGCCTGCTCACAAAACAAAAGATTGAGCGAATACCAAAGGAGAGCTAGCTGGCTGCGAGCTGGCCCATCCCACCACCAGAGGCAGAGAGGCAGGCTGATGACAATTCCAACTGGAAGGCAAGGGGCAATCTCGGAACCAGAGATGGCATCCACCACCAAACTGTGAGGAGGCTTCAAGTTGCTAACCAAATCTCCCTGGGATCCTGGGCACTTCACATCTGACAGGAGGCTCGCAGCCTAAGATCAGCTCCCCAGAGGAGACACATGGCACACCTGAGATGGCGCTATTGCTGTGCACCCAGGAAACTGAGAGGCCAGGACCGGGGAGGTGATTAAGATGCACAGCCCACTTGGAACAGTGTGTTCACCAAGCACCTGGTCACCTGAGCTCCTCAGACCTGGGAAGGGCACAAAACACATGGCCAAACAAGTCTGTGCCTTTGTGGAGTACCCGAGAACCTGAACCTGAGCAGCTTAAACCTGGGAAATGCATGCATCCCAGGGATCACCTTGGACAGTTCCCCAGTAGAGCAACCTGGAGCCTGAGCAGTGTAGACCAGGAAAGCACAGGTGTTGTGAGCTGGGGCAAACCCAGTGTGGTTCATACACTGTGAGAACTCCACACACATGCCAGAGATATTTGTTTCCAGTGTTACTCCCTCCAAAGCACAACTGAACATGTCAGCCTAAATAAGTGACCACCTTCACCCCACTGTGTATGGGTGGAAATTAGACACTGAAGAGACTTGCAAACAGAGGAAGCCAAAATAAGAGGCTTGCAAACAGAGGAAGCCAAAATAAACAAAGAAGAGGGAACTGCTCTGGAAGTGACAGGTGCAACAGATTAAAAACATGTAGTTAACACTGACCAAGCATTGGAAGTGAAGTGAAGTGAAGTCTTTAAGTTGTGTCCAAGTCTTTGCAACCCCATGGACTGTAGCATACCAGGCTCCTCCACCCATGGGATTTTCCAGGCAAGAGGACTTGAATGGGTTGCCATTTCTTTCTCCAGGGTTTCTTTCTGACCCAGGGGTCAAACCTTAGTCTCCCACATTGTAGGCAGACTCTTTACTGTCTGAGCCACCAGGAAGAAGTATAATCTGGAACAAGGAACTATCTGAAACTGAACTGACCCCACACTGCCCTCAACAGCTCCAGAGAAATTCCTAGATATATTTTTACTATTATCATTTTATTATAGTTTTATTACTAAGTTCTTTATTACTCCTTTAATTTTCATTTTTATAACCTACTAAGTCCTTGCAAAAAGACCTTATTTTTAAAGCAAGTTTCAAATATATATTTTATAATTTTTGTGATTGATTTTGTTGTATATTTTTATTATTGTCTGTTGAGAATCTAACATCTGCTCTAGATTTTTAATCTTTCCTTTTGGGTATTTGTTATCAATTTTGTACCTTTAAGAATCCAATATTCAATACCCAATTTTGCTTAAGGGTGTGATTACTGACTTGATTGCTCTCTTCCCTTTTGCCTCTCCTTTTTCTGCCCCAGGTCACCTCTACCTCTTCCCTCCCCCTTCCTTCTCTACTTAACTCGGAGAATCACTCTGGGTATTTCAGGCTGTGGAGAACACTTAGGTTATTGATTACTGGCTAGGCTGGTCTCTCCCCTTTTGACTCCCCCTCGTCTCCTCCTGGTCACCTGTATTTCACTCCTTCTTCTATTTTCTATGCAACTCCATTAACCTCTCTGGGTGTTCCAGACTGTGGAGAGCACATAGGGAATTGATTACTGGCTAGACTGATCTCTGCCTTTTGACTCCCCCTCTTCTCCTCCTGGTCATCTCTACCTCCTTCCTCCCTCTTCTCTTCTCCATGTACCTCTGTGAACCTCTCTGGGTGTCCCCACTGTGGAGAATCTTTTCTTCATTAACCTAGATGTTTTATCATCTGTGCTGTATGGATTTAGAAGTCTTGAGGGTACTGTAAGAATAAGATTGAAGCCAGAGGCAGGAGGCTTAAATCCAAAACTTGAGAACACAAGAAAACTCCTGACTCCAGAAAATATTAATCAATAAGAACTCATTCAAAAGCCTCCATACCTACACTGAAACCAAGCTCCACCCAAGAGCCAACAAGTTCCAGAGAAATACATATCACACTAATTCTCCAGTGAATCAGGAACATAGCCCTCAGCATTAAAATACAGGCTGCCCAAAGTCACACCAAACCCATAAACACCTGTGAAACCACTACCGGACACTACACTGTGCTCCAGATAGAAGAGATAAAGCTCCACCCACCAGAACACAGACACAAGCTTCCCTAGCCAGGAATCTTTGACAACCCACTAGGCCAACCCCACCTACAGGGAGCAATCTCCACAAGTAAAAGGAACCACAAACTTCCAGCACACAGAAAGGCCACTCCAAGCACAGCAATCTAAACAAAATGAAAATGCAGAGAAATAGTCAGCAGGTAAAGGAACATGAAAATGCACATCAAACCAAACAAAAGAGGAGGAGATTGGGAGTTTACCTGAAAAATAATTCAGAATAATGAGAGTAAAGATGATTCAAAATCTTTCAAATAAAATGGAGTTACAGATAAATAGACTAGAGACAAGGATTGAGATGCAAGAAATGTTTAAAAAGGACATAGAAGAAATAAAAAAGAGTCAATCAATAATGAATAATGCAATAACTGAGATCCAAAACACTCTGCAGGAAACCAAGAGTAGAATAACTGAGGCAGAAGATAGGATAAGTGAGGTGGAAGATAGAATGGTTGAAATAAATGAAGCAGAGAGGAAAAAAGAAAAAAAATTAAAAGAAATGAGGACAACCTCAGAGACCTCTGGGACAATGTTCAGTTCAGTTCAGTTCAGTCGCTCAGTTGTGTGTGACTCTGTGACCCCCACGAATCACAGCATGCCAGGCCTCCCTGTCACCAACTCCAAGAGTTCACTCAGACTCACGTCCATCAAGTCAGTGATGTCATCCAGCCATCTCATCCTCTGTCATCCCCTTCTCCTCCTGCCCCCAATCCCTCCCAGCATCAACGTCTTTTCCAATGAGTCGACTCTTCACATGAGGTGGCCAAAGTACTGGAGTTTCAGCTTTAGCATCATTCCTTCCAAAGAAATCCCAGGGTTGATCTTCAGAATGGACTGGTTGGATCTCCTTGCAGTCCAAGGGACTCTCAAGAGTCTTCTCCAACATCACAGTTCAAAAGCATCAATTCTTCGGCACTCAGCCTTCTTCACAGTCCAACTCTCACATTCATACATGACTACTAAACACCCCAATATTCGAATCATAGGAATCGCAGAAAAAGAAGACAAAAAGAAAGACCCTGAGAAAATACTTGAGGAGATAATAGTTGAAAACTTCCCTAAAATGGGGAAGGAAACAGCCACCCAAGTCCAAGAAAATCAGAGAGTCCCAAATAGGATAAACCTAAGGCAAGACATCCCAAGACACATATTAATCAACTTAATGAAGTTCAAACACAAAGAACAAATATTAAAAGCATCAAGGGAAAAACAACAAATAACATACAAGGGGATTCCTATAGGGATAACACCTGGTCTTTCAACAGAAACTCTTCAGGCCAGAAGGGAATGGCAGGACATACTTAAAGGGATGAAAGAGAAAAACCTACAACACAGATTCCTGTACCCAGCAAGCATCTCACTCAGATATGAAGCAGAAATAAAAAAGCTTTACAGACAAACAAAAGCTGACAGCATTCAACACCACAAAACCAGCTCTTCAACAAATGCTAAAGGATCTTCTCTAAACAGGAAACAACGAAAAGGTGTATAAACTTGAACTTAAAATAACAAAGTAAATGGCAATGGGATCATACTCATCAATGATTACCTTAAATGTAAATGGGTCAAATACCCCAACCAAAAGACAAAGACTAGCTGAATGGATACAAAAACAAGACTCGTATGTATGCTGTCTATAAGAGATCCACCTCTAAACAAAGGACACATACAGACTGGAAGTGAAGGGCTGGGAAAAGGTATTTTATGCAAATAGATACCAAAACAAAGCAGGAGTAGCAATATCATATCAGATAAAATAGACGTTAAAACAAAGGTCTTGAAAAGAGACAAAGAAGGATACTACATAATGATCAAAAGATAAACCCAAGAAGATATATAACAATTATAAATATATATGCACCCAACATAGGAGCATTGTAATATGTAAGGCAAAAGCTAACAAGTATAAAAGGGGAAATTAACAGTAACACAATAATAGTGGGAGACTTTAAGACCCCACTTACACCTATGCATAGGTCAACTAAACAAAAAATTACCAAGGAAACAAAACTTTCAATGATACAATGGGCCAGTTAGACCTAATTGATATATATAGGACATTTCACCCAAAAACAATGAATTTCACCTTTTTCTCAAGTGCATATGGAACATCTCCAGCATAGATCACATCCTGGTACACAAATCTAGCCTTGGTAAATTCAAAAATATTGAAATAATTTAAAGCATCTTTCTGATCACAATGCAGTAAGATTATATGTCAACTACAGGAAAAAAGAACTATTAAAATACAAATATAGTAAGATAAAAAACATGCTTCTGAATAAACAACAAATCACAGAAAAAGGTTAAAAAAAGAAATAAAAATTTGCAAAGAAATGAATGAAAATGAAAACATAACAACCCAAAACCTATGGGATTCAGTAAAAGCAGTGCTAAGGGGAAGGTTCATAGCAATATAAGCTTACATCAAGAAACAAGAGAAAAATCAAATGAGTAATCTAAATTTACACCTAAAGCAACTGGAACCAAGAAGAAATGAAAAACTCCTGGGTTAGTAGAAGGAAAGAAATAATAAATATTCACACAGAATAAATGGAAAAGAAACAAAGGAGAATAGCAAAAATCTACAAAGCTAAAAGCTGGTTCTTGGTGAAAATAAATAAAATAGACAAACCATTGGCCAGACTCATCAAGAAAAAAAGGGAGAAGAATCAAATAAAAACAACTGAAAATGAAAATGGAAAAATCATAACAGACAACAAAGAAATGCATGGGATCATAAGAGACTACCACAGCAACTATATGCCAATAAAATGGGCAACTTGGAAGCCAGGGACAAATTCTTAGAAAAGTATAACCTTCCAAAACTGAATCAGGAAGAAATAGAAAATCTTAACAGACCCATCACAAGCATGTAAATCTAAACTGTAATCAGAAATCTTCCAGCAAACAAAAGCCCAGGATCAGATGGCTTCATAGTTGAATTCAACCAAAAATTTAGAGAAGAGCTAACACATATTCTACTCAAACTCTTCCAGAAAATTGCAGAAGGAGGTAAAGTTCCAAATGCATTCGAAGAGGCCACCATCACCCTAATACCAAAACCAGACAAAGATGCCACACACACACACACACACACAAAAAAAAAAACTAAAGGCCAATATCACTGATGAACATAGATGCAAAAATCCTTAATAAAATTCTAGCAAACAGAATCCAACAATATATTAAAANAAAATCATTCTATGAGGCCATCATCACCCTAATACCAAAACCAGACAAAGATGCCACACACACACACACACACAAAAAAAAAAAAACTAAAGGCCAATATCACTGATGAACATAGATGCAAAAATCCTTAATAAAATTCTAGCAAACAGAATCCAACAATATATTAAAATGATCATACATCATGACCAAGTGGGCTTTACCCCAGGGATGCAAGGATTCTTCAAAATTCACAAATCAATCAAAGTGATACCCAGCATTAACAAATTGAAAGATAAAAACCACATGAGAATCTCAGATTCAGAGAAAGCCTTTGACAAAATTAAGCATCCATTTATGATAAAAAAAAAAAACACCCTCCAGAAAGAAGGCATAGAAGGAACATAACTCTACATAAAAGAAAGCCATATATGATAAATCCATAGCAAACATTATCCTCAATGGTGACAAACTGAAAGCATTTCCCCTAGAATCAGGAACAAGACAAGAGTGCCCACTCTCACCACTACTATTCAACATAGTTTTGGAAGTTTTAGCCACAGCAATTAGAGAAGAAAAAGACCTAAAAGGAATCCAGATTGGAAAAGAAGATGTAAAACTCTCACTGTTTGCAGATGACTTGATCCTCTACATAGAAAACCCTAAAGAGGCTACCAGAAAATTACTAGAGCTAATCAATGAATATAGCAAAGTTGCAGGATATAATATTAACATGCAGAAATCCCTTGCATTCCTATACACTAACAAAAAGAAAACAGAAAGAGAAATTAAGGGAACATTCCTTTCAGCATTGCAATGAAAAGAATGAAANTACCAGAAAATTACTAGAGCTAATCAATGAATATAGCAAAGTTGCAGGATATAATATTAACATGCAGAAATCCCTTGCATTCCTATACACTAACAAAAAGAAAACAGAAAGAGAAATTAAGGGAACATTCCTTTCAGCATTGCAATGAAAAGAATGAAATACTTAGGAATAAATCTACCAAAAAAAAAAAAAAAAAAACTAAAGAAAAGTAAAACACTGATGAAAGAAGTCAAAGATGACACAAATAGATGGAGAAATATATCATGTTCATGGATTGGAAGAATCAATATAGTGAAAATGAATATACTATGCAAAGCAATCTATAGATTCAATGCAATCCCTATCAAGCTACCAACAGTATTTTTCACAGAACTAGAACAAATAATTTCACAATTTGTATGGATACAAAAAAATCTCAAATAGCGAAAGCAATCTTGAGAAAGAAGAATGGAACTGAAGGGATTAACCTGCCTGATTTCTGGCTATACTACAAAGCTGCAGTCATTAAGACAGTATGGTACTTGCACAAAGACAGATATATAGATCAATGGAACAAAATAGAAAGCCCAGAGATAAATCTACACATCAGTGGACACCTTATCTTTGACAAAGGAGGCAAGAATATACAATGGAGAAAAGATAATCTCTTTAACAAGTGGTTTTGGGAAAGGAGGTCAATAACATGTAAAAGAATGAAACTAGAACACTTTCTAATACCATACACAAAAATAAACTAAAATGGATTAAAGATCAACATGTAAGACCAGAAACTATAAAACTCCTAGAGGAAAACATAAGAAAAACACTCTGACATAAATCACAGCAGGATCCTCTGTGACCCACCTCCCAGAGTAATGGAAATAAAAGGAAAAATAAACAAATGGGACTTAATTAAAATTAAAATCTTTTGCACCACGAAGGAAACTATAAGAAAGGTGAACAGCAGACTTCAGAATGGGAAAAAAATAATAGCAAATGAAGCAAATGATAAAGAATTAATCTCAAAAATATACAAGCAGCTCCTGTAGCTCAATTCCAAAAAATAAACGACCCAATCAAAAAATGGGCCAAAGAACTAAACTGATAGTTTTCCATAGAAGACATACAGATGGCTAACAAACACATAAAAAGATGCTCAACATCATTCATTATCAAAGAAATGCAAATCAAAACCACAATGAGGTACCATCTCATGCCAGTCCGAAAGGCTGCTATCCAAAAGTCTAAAAGCAATAAATGCTGGAAAGGGTGTGGAGAAAAGGGAACCCTCTTACCGTCTTAGTGAGAATGCAAGCTACTACAGCCACTATGGAGAACAGTGTGGAGATTCCTTAAAAAACTGGAAATAGAACTGCCATACGACCCAGCAATCCCTATGCTCGGCATACACACTGACAAAACCAGAATTGAAAGAGACCAACGTGTACCCCAATGTTCACTGCAGCAGTGTTTACAATAGCTAGGGCATGGAGGCAGCCTAGATGTCCATCAGCAGACAAATGGATAAAAAAGATGTGGTACATATACACAATACAAATATTACTCAGCTATTAAAAATAATGCATTTGAATCGTTCTAATGAGGTGGATGAAACTGGAGCCTATTATACAGAGTGAAGTAATTCAGAAAGAATAAACAGCAATACAGTATATTAATGTATATATATGGAATTTAGAAAGATGGTAATGATGACCCTATATGTGAAACAGCAAAGGAGACACAGATGTAAAAACAGACTTTTGGACTCTGTGGGAGAAGGCAAAGGTGGTATGATTTGAGAAAATAGCATTGAAACCCATATATTATCATATGTGAAATAGATCACCAGTCCAGGTTCGATGCATGAGGCATGCTGCTCAGGGCTGGTGTACTGGGATGAACCTGAGGGATGGCATTGGGGAGGAGAGGTTCAGCATGGGGACATATATACAGCCATGGCTGATTCATGTCAGTGTATGGCAAAAACAACTATAATATTGTAAAGTAATTAGTGTCCAATTAAAATAAATAAATTTACCCAAAAAAGTCTGTAAATAATTCCAGAGACCAAAAACTTTGATTAATTGTTGTACTACAGATTATGCATCCAATTTATTTCAATCCACATTAAATTAGTAACTTCACCAGTTCTTAATTCCTAGAATTTTACAAAAGGTTTACAACATTGCTCTTACTTTTTTTTTACTTTTATCTATGTCATACACTTTATAAAACATTAATATTGCTATTAGTATAAAGAAGTAATATTCATTTATATTTCACTCACATATTTACCATTTCTGGAATCCTTCATTCCTTTCTTCACGTTCATATTTCTTTTGAAAATAATTTTCTTTCAGGTCAAATAACTCCCTTTATTGTAGTGGAAGTCTCCTGTGACAAATGCTTTTAGTATTTGTTTCTGTTCAAACCTCTTAATTTTGCCTTAACTTTTATAGGATATTTATATGCATTCATTTTTGCTTTCAATGATGAAAAATACATATTGGCATGAATTCTCCCCACTCATTACTTTAAAGATATCACAAAATTATCTTCTGAACAGAGTGACCAACCATCCTGGTTTGCCTAGAAGTCTTTCAATTTTATCACTGACAATCTTCTTGGAAAAATCTCAGTTCAGAAGAAATGGCTTGTTATCCTACTGTTGGTTTCCATTGCTTCTGCTGAAAATTCAGCCATCAGTTTTACTGTGACTCCATTGAAGATTTCTTTTTTCTCTGACTCAAAGTTTGAAATTTTTTCTTGTCTTTGATATTTTAATAACAAAATGATTTTAGTTTGTTGTGTGTATATGAAGTTTTGTTTATATCCTTCTTGAACTTAATTAATGTGTTGATTTGTGCATTTTACCTTACTTGAAAAAATATTCTTGTCTGTTATTTTTTAAAATATTGCTTCTGTCCCATTCTCTCTATCCTTTCTTTTTGGATTACCGATTCTATGCATGTTGAAACATTTCAGGAAGCCATACATGCTATGCTCTCAATTTTTCAATCTTTTTTTCTTCTTCCAGTGCTTTAAATGACTTATCTTCAAATTCACATATACTGCTTGTTGAACCTATCTACCCAAATAGCTCTTAACTTCAGATATGATATATTATTGTTCTAGAGTGTACAACTATTTTTATACATTTTAAATTACTTTTGGAATTATCTGTCTTTTCATCCATTTTATCCATTGTTTTCCTTTATTATATATATATAATAGAGAAATATATATTATATATAATATT
>SJYA01003464.1:66938-97116 GCA_006410615.1 Neotragus moschatus
AAAGGAATAGGGTCATCTTTATGATTGATGAATGGCTGAATGGAAGTATGAAAAAGTAAATGAATGAAGAGCTACAGCTTAAAAGAAGTATTATTTTGATAAGGAAAAAAGTCATGGCAGTAAATTAGAAGTGGAGAAAATACTATGATAAAGATAATAAAGATAGAATCATACATGAAATATTTAAAGATAGATTAGTACAGGGATCACATAAAAGAGAAGGATATGATAACAGATGAGTATGAACTAAGAAGGGTTGTGAATGGTTGTGTAACAAGTTTAGACTATGTTCCCTGGATAATGGTGAGTGTTTGAAGGTTTCTAATCAGTTTAATACTTATTTTGGAATAACACAGCAATAGTGGTAAGTTCTAGTTGAATAGAAAAGAGATTTGAGTTGACCAATCCATTAGTAGCTTATACAAATAGTCTACATCTATATAAATAAATATTGATCTGAATTTCAGTGTTGGCACTGGAAATGTTAAAGAAAAAACAGGTTACAGCACTATTGAAGATAAAATTACAAGATCTGATGAACAAACACATATGGACATTGTATGGAGAACAATAAAACAATACAATATATCTTACCTGTTCAGAGAAATGTTTCAGTAATGTAATATGTTTAATGAGGTGGTTTTTCAGACTGGAAAATTCTGACATGCAATCAAATGGAGGGCTGCCAGGGAAAGATGACAAGACATTCTATCAATCTCAGTTTCACTTAATGCAACAACTTTATACCATAGGAAAGTGAAAATTATAATCCACAATATGTACAGCTTTAAATTATTTTTAAAGATTGTTGAGTGTCAAGTGTCAGCTAAATTTAAAACATCACAAAGTTACATAAAAGATAACAGAAGGCTTATATGGAAGATGATCAATGTGATATATCTATGGCCTCAATAAAGTGATAGGATGATAAGTGCACAATTTACAGCAGTTATTCCTATTTTCAAGTTACTATAGGTAGAAGGTAGAGTAGGTAAGTTTTCAGTTTTATATTTTCTTTGGCTAGTTTACTATACAGATGATTATATGAAAAAAAGGAAAAATGAAAAGTATCAAATATTAATTAACCATGTAATCCACAAGTAAATTATCTACCACTTGAAAAACAGATTGGCTGTTGGCAACTCATTTTATTTGACACAATTGAAAAAATATGTACTTTACTTAGGAAACTATAACCAATTGAAAAGTTTTGGCTTTATTACTTTTGTCAGGCATATCTCTTAGCCTTCTGTGGTTTGGGGAACCTGTAATCACAAGTACTAATTCAAATGAGGTGATAAAACCTACATACTTTTGTTGGACAATGATCACTATTACAATCTAAAAATGGAGAACAATTTTCAGAATAACATTTGTAAAATAAATTAACAAGCATTACAATGCTGAAACTATATTTGCCCTCACAAAGGAAATGAAGTTTTATTTTTAAAAATTAGCAAGAAAAAGTAATTTATAACCACTTCTCCAAATTCCTAGGAGATTTCAGTCTCTAGATTTTATATGAATGTGCTATTTTCTGGAGATCTAGTTCTAAAACACATAAGAACATGGGTAATGACTCAAATTTCTTCTTATAAAAAGTATATAAGTGTATGTGGCAAATATAGCTGCCAGATCCATAGGATAATCTCCTTTAACTATGTCCAGAGTATGAAACATGTGAGCAAAATTTCTTAGGCTGTTTTTTTTACTTCTTATTTATTTCTGGATCAAAACAATGAGCAAATAGGCAAGAAAATATTGGGTCACCTCTTACCATCTCACCCTACCTTATCCCTCAATTCTCAACATGAAACGTACTCAATTTATGTTTCCTTACAAGTAGAATCTTGCATAGTTACGCTCTGATAAGTAGTCTTGCATTACTACATTATGCTCCTCAATAAATTTTGTCACAGATTATATTTAGCTCAAAAAATAATTCAGTTAAAATTTTAATGACTAACGCCACTATAAAATAGAGAAGCCCTTGCAAAATGACTGAAATTTACATTTAGTAACATAAGGATTTTTAATACCCATAATTTCTATAATAAGTCTTTTTTTAGTTACATTTTTTATTTTTTTATATTTTTTACTTTTATTTTTGTTAATATAAATTTATTTATTTTAATTGGAGGTTAATTACTTTACAATATTGTTTTACTTTAAACGTTAGCGTTGGGAAATGTTTTTGATTCAGTTCAGTTCACTCTCTCAGTCATGTCCGACTCTTTGTGACCCCGTGAACCACAGCACGTCAGGCCTCCCTGTCCATCACCAACTCCAGGAGTCCACCCAAACCCATGTCCATCGAGTCGGTGATGTTATCCAGCCATCTCATCCTCTGTTGTCCCCTTCTCCTCCTGCCCTTAATCTTCCCCAGCATCAGGGTCTTTTCAAATGAGTCAGCTCTTTNCTTAAACTTAGCCACCTCATCTATATCTAAGCTTATAATGCTGGCAAAGTCAACCTTCCAGTATTCTTGCCTGGAAAATCCCATGGATGGAGAAGCCTGGTGGGCTGCAGTCCATGGGGTCGCAAAGAGTCAGACACGACTGAGCGATTTCACTTTCATTCTTCACTTTCATGCATTGGAGAAGGAAATGGCAACCCAATCCCGTGTTCTTGCCTGGAAAATCCCAGGGATGGGGGAACCTGGTGGGCAGCCGTCTATGAGGTCGCACAGAGTTGGACATGACTGAAGCGACTTAGCAGCAGCAGCATCAGTTCAGTCAAAAAGTTCTTTGTTGTTCAGTAGCTAAGTCGTGTCTGACTCTTTGCGTCCCCATGGACTACTGCACGCCAGGCTCCTCTGTCCTCCTCTATTTCCTGGCATTCGCTCAAATGAAAAGTTCTAGTAACTCATAAAAAAGGCTAATACTTTTAGGAAAATATAACAAATGGTAATTGTTCATGGGGAGAGGTCATATAAGCACATTTTCCCCTTTTTTTAATGATGACATCTTGATTCAACTCCTGCTGTGCGAGTGCTAAGTTGCTTCAGTCGTGTTCAACTCTTAGTGACCCTATGGACTGTATAGCCTGTCAAGCTCCTCTGCACATGGGATTCTCTAGGCAAGAATACTGGAGTTGGTTGCCATTTTCTCCTCCAGGGGATTTTCCCCAACCCAGGGATTGAATCCGTGTCTCTGGCATCTCCTGCATTGGCAGGTGGGTTCTTTACCACTAGTGGCACATATACACTTTAATTCTCAAAAGTATTTATTATCTCTACCACCAAGGTGACTCACCAGACTTATTTGTTTCTAATAAAGCTGAAATAAATTTTAGGCCTGAAATCATATTTTATTACATCAGGTAAATTAACAGTTTGAACCACAATTTAAGAAAAATACGATATTAAAACTAATGAAGCAACATTTATATTTTAACAGAATCTTTCCTCTGTTTTCTTTTAGAAACACAGAGATTAAGCTAGTTTTAGGATAAGCTATAGAAATAATTTTTTCCCACTGACACAATTACTCAATTTCAGAAAGTAAAGAATGAACAATTCCTCTGATTGACACTCCAATTCCTCCAGCTAGCACAGATATTTGGTAAGGGGGACTTAATTTACTACATAAGGAAAGCAATTAGGCTGAGCCCCCAAAATTCTTAAAATCCATGTAACTCTCTGATGAGTCCTTGACACAATTTTCAAGACATCTGGACTCCCCTAGGAAGTCTGGAAAATCAAAAGCAATTAAAGTTAAGAAATTTAAAAATATTAAGTTGTTTTGTAGCAACCATGACCAGTGCAAAACACATCATTGTTTTTTAATGTGTTTCATTCATAATATTTTATGTATTCAAAGATAATATATGGAATGTTCAATAAGTCCTAAGCTTAGTAAAATTATCATTCAATATGAAAAACTTTTATTTAGTCCTCAAGCAAGGACTATAGACATCTGTCATGTTGTAAATTGAAATTTAAAATCTTGAAGCAGTTGGAAAAGAAGATGCTGAGATGACCCATAAATATGTCATATTCAAAAGCTGTTATATGAAGTCATTGGTATAATTACAGAATTTATTGAAAGAATAATCTGACTGATTACCTTTAGGACTATTCAATATAAAATATTGTAGGAGTAATATAGCTCCCATTTAATCTTCCCTGGTTCCAGTGATGAAAGTAAAAAAAAGCTTTCAAACTGGTGATGTAGTAATATTATACCAAAGAGTGCTTCTTAATACTAATATCATGATGTGAATTTTGTAATGAGACTACTTCAAGTGAAAATTTAATACTGTGAGTTTTCAATCACCAATGAAGCAGATTATATCCACTATGGGGGTCTTTATGTTGTCACTACCTAGTCCTATAGTTATCTTTGCTATCTGCCAATTATCCTTTTCCCTATTTTCCTTAAGTTGAATTTATTCCAAGGATTCCATTACGTCCTTTGTTTTAGCTTGTTACAAGATACATGTTTGTAAGGAGCTCAGAAGAAAGGAAGCTGAGGAACTGATGAATGTCCTAAATTTTTTCTAATATTCAACTTGGAATTTTTTGAATAAATGTGTCAATCATCTCATCCCCTCTTTATATGAATAAAATGGGGTTGTCAATCAACTATGAATCTCAATGAAGAGAAATTACAATAAAAGAGCAAATAACAAAGAGGGAAGAAAAAAGTATCATGACTGCTCCCCTCTTTTACTTCTCTGATTGATCATAAAAGCATACTTCCCTCTCTTACTATCTAACTTCTCCATCTTTGGGACATAACACTTTCTAATAGAAGAATCAAATGGAATAGATTAATATATATATATATATATATATATATAATGTTTCATTTGTGTGTAGAATATAGAGTTGACTAAAGTCTTTGATTAAAAATAATTAGAAAATGGAAATATTAATATATTACCTACAGATTATTATCAAAACAAGAATAAAAGTCATTAGCCTTTGATTTTTATAACTCTCTCTTAGTAATACAGGGTTTTACAACCAGAACTGATTGGTTTATAAATATTTTTACTATAACTTAAATATATACATTTATATATATACATATATATACTTAAATATTTGCTGTTTTTTAGTTACTAGGTAGTGATTGACTCTTTTGCAACCACATGGACTATAGCCCACCAGGCTTCTCTGTCCATGGGATTTCCCAGGTAAGAATACTAGAGTAAGTTGCCATTTCCTCCTCCAGGGCATCTTCCTGAACCAGGAGCAAACCTGCGTCTCCTGCACTTACAGGCAAATTCTTTACCACTGAGCCACAGGGGAAACCTATACATATATATGCATATGTGCACACACACACGCACATGCACACTTGCATACATATACATATGCAAACACATGCACACACACACACACACAGACACATATATATGAAACTATTTTGTCCAGATGCGATCATTTAAAACTTTTTTGTAACTGTTATGCATCCCTGAAACACTTCAGAGAAACAAGTACTCTTTCTAATGAAGCAGTAGTTTCATCTATAAAGAAAGACCAAAATTAATCCTTTGTAAAACAAATACTTCTTTGGTAAAGTGATTTTTTTTTTCTGTTAAAAGTCAGATGACCAAATATTGTTTGTTTAATGGGAATTATATAAATGCTTTCTTTACTGAAATATTAGAGCATAAATAAAAATCTTTTAAAGTTTTTGAAACATACTGTGGAAATAAAATCCAATTCTTACTTTAAAATTTTGAAGAGATAAAAAGAGGGGAAAATGCAACTATTTGGAAGCTTTACAGATTACATATTAGTAATTACCTTTGCAGAATGTTTAGTATCATCTTGACCATATTAATCACTTCAACAGCAGCAGTAAGAATGTTATCAGGTGGTTGTTCATAAGTGCCATGTAGAGAACACTCCCTTCTTCTCTCCGATATCATGACAAGAACACGGTCAATAGCATGCTGAAGATGTTCACTTTGTCTTCTGAATCTGGTAGGCATCTCTTTGCCATTCTGAAATTAAAGAGGGAGTTTGGGGGGAAGAAATGAGGCAGCACTTATCTAACACACTATAAATGTGGAACAGATTCAACGGAAACACCATTTAGTCAAAGTAATGCAAGAGGTGCAAAATCAGACACTTTTCATTATTTACATATTGTTTCTGGTAATGCTTATATCATTCATGGTAATTGTTATCTAAAGGGCATGAAAAGAATAAGATTCATCCACGGAAATACTGCTGCTGCTGCTAAGTTGCTTCAGTCGTGTCTGACTCTGTGCAACCCCAGAAATGGCAGCCCACCAGGCTCTCCCGTCCCTGGGATCCTCCAGGAAAGAACACTGGGGTAGGCTGCCATTTCCTTCTCCAATGCATGAAAGTGAAAAGTAAAAGTGAAGTCGCTCAGTCATGTCTGACTCTTAGCGACCCCATGTCCGGCAGCCTAACAGGCTCCTCCACCCATGGGATTTTCCAGGCAAGAGTACTGGAGTGAGGTGCCATTGCCTTCTCTGCACAGAAATACTGAGTCATGTTATTTTCAGTCAGTTCAGTTAAGTCGCTCAGTCATGTCTGACTCTTTGCTACCCCATGAATTGCAGCATTCCAGGCTATGTTATTTTAGAATGTGACAAAAACTATTTGCCCGTAATTAGGATATGTAAATTCTGGTACTGACTTATTAGTAAACTTACCTCATTTTCTTTTTGAGCATAATCAACTAAGGGGAAAACTTATACTACTTTGTATTCTGGAGAGGATTGGGTATTGATCTAAAAGACAGGAAAGGGAATCCTTACTTTTAATTTATCTTGGAGCACTGTAAAATATGTGAGAGTTGGTAATTTAAATACATATGAGCTGTAGGATTATTCAGTAATAAATACAGCACTTCAAGTAATTAGACACTTGTCTCATTTACCTATTTTCTCTGACTGAATGTGTACACATATACTCACTTTTATAAGACTTTGTCCAGAGTTTCATCAAATGGCTATTTGAAATAACAACAGAGTTGCAATAATGGCCCCATGTAGCATCTTCTTTAAAAGAAGTTATTTTAGCTTCCTCATTGAATGGTCAGGAAATAATCTGTGATTAACTAAGTAGTGAGGACATTTAATAAAAAGGATCTCTTCCCTTTTAGTCTTTGAAATTTTGAGGTATAGGAAAATTTTGTTTAATTATGAAAGAGATAAGTATGTAACTATTTCTGTCCTGATTTCAATAAGATATCACATGAAAATATCATATTAATATGAGTTCTATAAAACCATAAAACCAAGTGCATAGCTAATCAATAATTACTTAGTCCTAATATAAAGTCTATCATGTAATATGTTCAGATGTTCAACCTTAGTGTTTCACTTTAAATATCATGAAGCAACATAAACACAGATCATCGTACAGACTTCTGATGAATAGCTTGGTTTTGGTAGTATTCGCCTTTTTCAAATAAGCTTGCTTTGCATTTGTTGATTGGCAAAATAATATGTGCATTTGGCATTTTTTAGTTTTTTCAAAGTGTTTCAGCATACAAAGATAAAAGTAATAGAAAATTATGGTTTCTACTTTTCTTATTTATGGTTGTCAGGATGAAAATATCAATGCCAACATTTAAGATATAAACCTAAGCATGCTTTTACTTTCATCTTCTGCTTCCCAAGTTTCTTCTGCTTTCATTGATATAATTTGAATTTTGAATATAAACTATTATCATTAATATTTTAAATATTGATATTATTCAGGTATATACTTTTACAAAGGTTTATACTTTCAGGAAGTTTTTCTAAATCTATAACCATATTAATGAAGATTATTTTGAAAAACTGTACTAGTTTCATAGCTCATTGTCCATTCTTTTATACCACAACATGCCTGTTCTTGGATTATTTATCTTTGGTCAGCTGAAACACATCCTCCTGTAATTTTAAAGAATTAGTGGGTTCAGGAAGAGGAACACATGTACGCCCATGAATGATTCATGACAATGTATGACAAAACCACTATAATATTGTAAAGTAATTAGCCTCTAATTAAGATAAGTAAATTAAAAAGATAAAAATAAAAATGTAAGCCTTTAAGAATTAATAGGATTGAAGATGGCAGAGGAATAGGATGGGGAGACCACTTTCTCCCCACAAATTCATCAAAAGAACATTTAAACGCTGAGTAAATGCCACAAACAAACTTCTGAATGCCAGCAGAGGACATCAGGCACACAGAAAAGCAGCCCCCTGTCTTCAAAAAAAAGAGGTAGGAAAAAATATAAAAGACAAAAAAAGAGACAAAAGAGGTAGGGACGGAGCTCCATCCCAGAAAGGGAGTCTTAAAAAGAGAGAAGTTTCCAAACACCAGGAAACACTCTCACTGCCCAATCTGTGGTGAGCCTTGGAAGCGCAGAGGGTAACATAACAGGGAGGGTAAATAAATAAATAATTAAAACCCACAGATTATGAGCCCAAATGTAACTCCCCCAGCAAAGAAGCATTGCAGACGTCTGCATCCACCACTAGCAAGCGAGGGCTGGCCAGGGAGGTGCAGGCTGCATTGCTTAGACTAAGGATCTGGCCCTAATGCCCCGAGTGTAATCAGAGCGAACCAACTTGGGCTAGCAAACCAGACTGTGGGATAGCTACCACATGAAAAGCTCTAACATAAGACACCAACAAGACCACACACAGAACAAAAGATGGAACAGAATTAGCCGGCTGCAGACCATTCCCCTCTGATGACAGGAAGCCAGGGCTGGAAGGGCAGGAAGGGGGCAATCGCAGTCCCAGAGAGACATTATCTACCAAACTGCAAGCAGGCTTCTTTGCTAACTAAGACTTCTTGGGATTCTGGACAGTCATCATCCGCCTGAGAAGGTGCACTAGTTGTACACCCAGAAAACAGAGCAGCAGGGACGGGAGAGGTGATAAGTCGCAGCGACCGTGCTTGCCAAACACCTGAGCTACTCGGACCTGGGAAGGGCACAAAACGCAGGCCCAACTGAGTCTGCGCCTCTGAGGACTACCTGAGTGCCTGAAACTGAGCGGCTTAGATCTGGGAGGTGCATGCAGCCCAGGGCCAACCTCAGATGGTTCCCAGCAGAGCAACCTAGAGCCTGAGCTGTGTGCGCCCTGAGCAGGGGTAGGCCCAGTGTTGCTGAGACACTGCGAGCACATGCCAGTGTTATTTGTTTGCAGCGTCCCTCCCTCCCCACAGGGCAACTGAACAAATGAGCCTAAAAAAAGTGTCCACCAACGCCCCACTTGTGTCAGGGTGGAAATCAGACACTGAAGAGACCAGCAAACAGAAGACGCTAAAACAGAGGGAACTGCCTTGGAAGTGACAGGTGCAATAGACTAAAACCCTGTCATTAGTACTGACTACAAAGGAAGGGGCCTATAGATCTTGAGAAATATAAGCCAGACCAAGAAACTATCCAAAAATGAACTGACCCGACACTGCCCACAATAACACCAGAGAAAGATCTAGATATATCTTTACTATTTTTACAATCATTCTTTCTTTTTTTCAACTTTTAAAAAATTTTTAAGGCCTCCATTATTCCTTTTTCATTTTTATAACCTACTATTACTTTTCAAAAAAAAGACTGTTTTTAAAGCAAACTTGATATATATATATGTATTTTAAATAATTTTGGTGACTTTTTCTTCTTCTTTTCATTATTGTATTTTCAAAAATCCAAATTCTACACTAGATTTTTTAATGTTTGCTTTTTGTTATGTTATCAATTTTCTACCTTTATAAACCCAATCTTCAGTACCCAGTTTTATTTGAGAGTGAGATTACTGGCTTGATTACTCTCTCCTCCTTTGGACTCTCCTTTTTCTCCACCAGGTAGCCACTGTCTCCTCTCTACCCCTTCTCTTCTCTACCCAACTCTGTGAATCTCTGTGTTTTCCAGACAGTCTAGAACACTTCAGTTAGGTTCAGTAGCTCAGTTGTGTCTGACTTTTTGAGACCCTATGAATCACAGTACGCCAGGACTCCCTGTCCATCACCAACATCCGAGATTCACTCAGACTCACATCCATCGAGTCCGTGATGCCATCCAGCCATCTCATCCTCTGTCGTCCCCTTATCCTCCTGCCTGCAATCCCTCCCAGCATCAGAGTCTATTCCAATGAGTCAACTCTTTGCATGAGGTGGCCAAAGTACTGGAGTTTCAGCTTTAGCATCATTCCTTCCAAAGAAATCCCAGGGCTGATCTCCTTCAGAATGGACTGGTGGAATCTCCTTGCAGTCCAAGGGACTCTCAAGAGTCTTCTCCAACACCGCAGTTCAAAAACATCAATTCTTTGGCTCTCAACCTTCTTCACAGTCCAATTTTCACATCCATACATGAACACAGGAAAAACCATAGCCTTGACTAGATGGACCTTAGTTGGTAAAGTAATGTCTCTGCTTTTGAATATGCTATCTAGGTTGATCATAATTTTCTTCCAAGGAGTAAGCGTCTTTGAATTTCATGGCTGCAATCACCATCTGCAGTGACTTTGGAGCCCCAAAAAATAAAGTCTGACACTGTTTCCCCATCTATTTCCCATGAAGGGATGGGACCGGATGCCATCATCTTCGTTTTCTGAATGTTGAGCTTTAAGCCAAAATTTTCGCTTTCCTCTTTCACTTTCATCAAAAGGCTTTTTAGCTCCTCTTTACTTTCTGCCATAAGGGTGGTGTCATCTGCATATCTGAGGTTATTGACATTTCTCTCAGTAATCTTGATTCCAGCTTNTGGCAAATAATGTGTCTGCTTTTTAATATGCTGTCTAGGTTGGTCATAACTTTCCTTCCAAGGAGTAAGCATCTTTTAATTTCATGGCTGCAGTCACCCTCTAAAGTGATTTTAGAGCCCAAGAGAATAAAGTCTCACTGTTTCCATTGTTTCCCCATCTATTTGCCATGAAGTGATGGGGCCAGATGCCATGATCTTTGTTTTTCGAATGTTGAGTTTTAAGCCAGCTTTTTCACTGTCCTCTCATCAAGAGGCTCTTTAGTTACTCTTCACTTTCTACGGTAAGCGTGGTGTCTTCTGCCCATCTGTTATTGATATTTCTCCCGCAATCTTGAATCCAGCCTATACTTCATCCAGCCCGGCATTTTTCATGTTGTACTCTACATTTAAGTTAAAGAGGGTGACATACACATCCTTAATGTACTCCTTTCCCAATTTGAAACCAGTCTGTTGTTCCATGTCTAGATCTATTGCTTCTTGACCTGCATACAGATTTCTAAGGTGGTCTGGTATTCCCATCTCTTGAAGAATTTTCCACAGTTTGTTGTTATCTACACAGTCAAAGGTTTTGGCGTAATTAATAAAGCAGAAGTAGATGTTTCTGGAACTCTCTTGTGTTTTCAATGATCCAAAGGATGTTGGCAATTTGATGTCTGGTTCCTCCGCCTTTTCTAAAACCAGCTTGAACATATGAAGTTCACAGGTCATATACTGTGAAGCCTCACTTGGAGAATTTTGAGCATTACTTTGCTAGTGTGTGAGATGAGTGCAGTTCTGTGGTAGTTTGAACATTCTTTGGCATTGCCCTTCTCTGGGATTGGAGTGAAAACCGACCTTTTCCAAATTTGCTATCAAAACGTGGTCCACTGGAAAAGAGAATGGCGAACCCCTTCAGTATTCTTGCCTTGAGAACCTCATGAATAGTGTGAAAAGGCAAAAAGAAAGGACACTGAAAGGTGAACTCCCCAGGTCGGGAGGTGCTCAGCATGCTACTGGAGAAGACTGGAAAAATAACTCCAGAAAGAATGAAGAGGCGGAGCCAAAACTAAAACGCCCAGTTGTGGATGTGACTGGTGATGGAAGTAAAGTCCAATGCTATAAAGAACAACACTGCATAGGAACCTGGAATGTTAGGTCCAGGAATTAAGGTAAATTCAGTTCAGTTCAGTTCAGTCACTCAGTCGTGTCCAACTCTTCATGAGAAGAAAAGAGTAAATTAGAAGTGGTCAAACAGGAAATGGCAAGAGTGAAAATTGACATTTCAGGAATCAGTGAACTAAAATGGACTGGAATGGGTGAATTTAATTCAGACGACCATTATATCTACTATTGTGGGCAAAAATTCCTTAGAAGAAATGGAGTAGCCCTCACAGTCAACAAGAGAGTCCAAAATGCAGTACTTGGGTGCAATCTCAAAAATGACAGAATGATCTATGTTCATTTCCAAGGCAAACCATTCAGCATCACAGTAATACAAGCCTATGCCCCTACCAGTAACGCTGAAGAACCTGAAGGTGAATGGTTCTATGAAGTCCTAGGGGTCAGAGAGGCTGTAATTGGGAGGAAGCCTTGAACAGTTTCTGGAGAGCTGGCAAGGTTCTATTTCCTGGCTGCAGGGATGGTTGCAAACACACTGCCTTAAAATAATCCAATAGCCTATACATTTGTTTATGACATTTTTCATATATAATTTAATCATGAAATTAAATGTTTACTTATACATATACTCATACATTATGTATTTCTGTAATTTTTATATTGGTTTCATTTAATACCTCCCAGGTGGCACTAGTGGTAAAGAAGCCGCCTGCCAATGCAGGAGACACAAGAGACACAGGTTTAACCCCTGCATCAGGCAGATTCCCCTGGAGGAGGGCATTGCAACCCACTCCAGTATTCTTGCCTGGAGAATCCCATGCACAGAGGAGCCTAACGGGCCGGGCTACAGTCTATGGGGTCACAAAAAGTTGGACACAACTGAAGCAACTTAGCACACACTCCACATTTTTCCGAAATATATATACATGAAGTGAAATGAAGTGAAGTCACTCAGTCATGTCTGACTCTTTGTGACCCCATGGACTGTAGCCTACCAGTCTTCTCAGTCCACGGAATCTTCCAGGCAAGAATACTGGAGTGGGTTGCCATTTCCTTCTCCAGGGGATCTCTCAACCCAGAATTGAACCTGGGTCTCCCACACTGCAGGCAGATGCTTTACTATCTGAGCCACAAGGGAAGCCATATATGAGTATATATATTCCCAAACCTAATACCATGCTGATGTCTTCAGAATGCTAATTAAAGTCTCCACAGATTCCATGTTTGAGCACTGCACCTTACACTTTACTAATGGTTAAGAAAAAAAAAAAACCTTACCATATATAGCAACTCCAAACACTGGAGAAAATAATACATCACAGACACAGGGGGTTAATATCCATAATACATGGAAAAGCCTGTGAATCTGCTGAATCAATATGTAAAAAGACCAATATCCTAAATTACAAAACCAAATAAAGAACATGAACAGGTAACTCACAGAAAAAGAACACAAATTACCAATAAAGGTTGTAAATAATAATCAATCCTTCAACAATTAAAATAATTTGATCATTCTCCTTCATTATTACCTTGGCAAGGACCAACCAGCATTCACATTATTGAAGTGGAAATTAACACAGATATTAGAAAATTTAACTTTATCTTTTACATTTTTGAGCAAACTCACGTCTGTTAATTCCTCCCATGAAGATAAAATATAAAAATATGTACAAAAATATGTTTACAATACTGCTTATAACAGTAAATATGAGAATAATCCAAATATCCATTAATGGGAGAAATTATACATGAAGCCAAAAATGACTAAAAAGAAAGATGTGTGCTTAAAGTTCTGTATAATGTAAGCACAAAAAGTAAACTGCATACCAGTATATGATGCTAGTGGGAATCATAGCACACAACTACTCTGCAGGAGTGAATGCCTACATAATTCTAACACTGGGCTGAGGCAGTGTGGATATCAATTTAACTTTACCATCTGTACCTCTCTCAAGAGTAGCCTGCAAGGTTATAAACATTAATACCCCTACTTGATGCTATTAAAGACTATGGGACATTTGCACAGAACTTACAAGAGCCAGGGATATCACTCTGGGACCCAGTGGGCTGCGATGAATTGGAAATTACCTGCAGCTTTCAGTCATCTTGTTCTAGATGAAAACGAAATGGAACAATGTTATCTGACAGCTTACGTGTTCATATTTAAGATGGAGGCCATTGAGTTGGGATTAAACTTCGCAAAAGTAAATATCTCACATAGACTTATGAATGGTGGCTCCCATGTTCCTGGGCCAAGAGTAGCCGTGCATGGAAGTCATGGGTCCTTGTCATCATCAGGCTGGACGTCATCACTCACTGGTCCTATGTTGCCACTGAATTGCACACCAGCTGCTCTCGCTTTTCTTCAAGTGGTGGCCAAATTCAAAGGTTTGTCCTACTGTTCACAAATAATGGAAAGAATTGAGCAGCAGAATGTATCAGAGGTTGCAAGCCAATCCTGGTTCACTCAGCAGACCAGGGCTTTCTCAGCCAACTGACAGTCGATGGTGATGCTTTCTTCTGAGAACATACAGTCAACTTTTTCATCCCCAAAAGATTAACCTATGTAAGTTATACCAGGATATCAGAATAAAGTAGGCATATCCATTTATCACTGTCTTTTGTGCCACCATGAGATGTTCCTACATGCCCACTATTATTGTTTTGTTTCTGTTAGAGAAAGAAGCCCCCTCCCAGGCCCAAAACAAGAAAGGAAAAATTATAGTTGAATGCAATTATGTTTCCAATTACTTCAGGATTAAAAAGCCCAAACACTTACCAGGTAATGTGAGACTGGGCAACCCCTCCTCTCCAAGCCTGCTCTTCATTAAATGAAGACTGTTACTGCAATTTGGGGAGGTCAAAACAAGATATAAAACCCCTCACTAGGCACAGAGCATGCATGAAGTTTCCTTTCTCCTTTCTGTTACAGCACTGTTCTAGACCAGGTTATTATAAGGAACACTCAGTAATTAAATAACATATGAAGAAGTCAAAATGCAGCATTCTTTGCACAACAGGTCTCTATTTAAATTTTATTATATTAAAACTCTCTGCCTGATTCTTGGATCTGAAGGCTTTTTAACAAGTGGCGTAAACCTGTGGACACACTGCACCTTCCACACAGAACGTCATCCCTGGAGTCGCACCGATCCTGCTTACAGAGAGCTGGAAGCAGCAGCCTTCTGAGAAGAACTGAGTTCTAGATGACACCCTCTCCTCTGGAGACACAAATACTGAAGTTGTGGTCACGCACAGGTAGAGCTGAGGGGCACTCTGCTCTGAAACAAACACTGATGGAAGTACGGGTGCGGCCCTTTCCTCCTTGCTTGAGAATACAGGTGCTGCTGCGGAAGTCAAGAATACCTCAGAAACATCCAGTACCTCACTTCTAAAATCTTTTCAGGAGAAAAGCAGTAAATGTTCACCTAAAAAGAAATTCCAGGACATGGTGTAAGTTTCCATTTTATGGGAAGAAACAATAAATTAATACTTTCTATACTTAATCACCACCAATAATATCATTTGGAGGTAAAAGAGGTTATTTTAATGGAGAGAAAAACCTGACTTTTTTCACGAATTAAAATAGAGATTGGTAAACCATTACTCATGGCCAGCTGCCTGTTTTTGTAAATGAAGTTTTACTGGACTACAGCCTCACCCATTTATCTGTACTGTCAACGGCAACTTTCACTCAAACAGAGTTGAGTAGCTGCAACACTGTATATAGCTCACAAAGCCTAAAATATCAATGTTTACTATCCGAACCAATGAGAAAGTTTGCCAACCCCTTTGCAGAAATACTGCCATGCTACACTAAGGCTAAGTAAAACTTCATCAGAAAGAACACTAAGACCACTAAAATCAGAATACAAAAAGACAAATAACATGCTTGCTCTGATTCAGGCACTTTCAAGATCATAGTTTATTTATTACTTCAGATAAAAAGAGTATACATATTAGGGAATCCCTTAAAACTCAACTCTAGAGTTATACACCATCTAGTACTTTTGCATTGAAGGTTAACCAAAAAAAATCTCTAAACACCTGAAAGCCCCACTAGTAACATGAACTATGGCAATAAAAAATTTGACATTTAATTTGTTCAATATATAGTATTTACATTATGAAACCAATGGTGACCCAATAAACAGTGATAAAGAAATAGTAAAAATAAACTTTAAAAAGCAAAGGTTTATAGTCTTAGGATGTGCTAATTATCATAATTGTATATAAAAATTAAAACATAGCAGAGCTTTCTGTTACAAAATTCTTAATCATCTGAGTTGTAGTCATTACTTGCTAACGATTTACATGCAACATCTGCTAGAACTGACATTTGATTGTTTTCCCCCAAGAAAGGTGTGAGTAGATACCGAAGAGCAGACATTAATTTACCTGTGGACAGAAAAAGATAAAACTGTACTCAAGATTAGTACTGGTCACAAGCCTCTTCTCTACAGAAATGATAAAAATAGTTAAGACCAAAAAAAAAAAAAAAAATCCGAAAAGGAGACGCACAGGCGGAGAGTGCCACGAAGGGCACAGCTCAAAAAATGCTGGGACCAATTAGGCCACACATCTCTTCTCTCCTTAATGATGAGAGGTCTATTCTGCCACCAAATTATAGTGACTGTAGCAAGTAAGGGGCACCAGGTGTACAACCAATTAAACCCTGCAAAATACTAAGATGGGCAGGGGTGGCCAGAAGAAGGAACAATTTATATATACTTCAAACTATATACAGCGTAACTGGAATGCAGCTCATCCCAAACCGGCTGTGTGAGACAACTGGACCTTTATGACTTAACAGTTAAAATTATAACAAGTGTAATAATACAATAGATTTACATGGGAGGCAAAATCAAGGGGCACTTTATATTATCTACTGTGTATTTCAATTTAAAAATAATTTGCTAAGTATACATCTCAACTGAGGTCTATGTATAAAATGTCCCAATAGATACAGATATTTACCTTTGGTGAGTTAAAGGCCATTTTGTGACTTCTGTCTGAATTGCAGGCAGAACATTAGATGGACACGCACATACGGGAAAAACTCAGCCTGAGGTAATCCAAAAGATGTGCAGGCGAGGAGACTGGTGATGCTTTGAAAGTCAAAGCACACCAGAAACCCGAACGGGGAACAGTGAGGATGGCAACAAGGGATGGAATGCCAATATGGCAGTAAAACTTTTTTCAAAACAGAAAGAGGAAGGCCTCTCGTACCAGCAGAATCCTGCATACATACACAAAAGAAAAAGCCACCCACCATTTCAGGAAACAAAAGCCAATTACAACGTGGGAAGTACAAACTGCAGAAACCCAGAAGTCCATAGAAGAAAACGACTGGTTCCCGCGAGAGCAGGGGGGTGCGTGGTTCGGGGCAGGGTCACTTGGTGAAGGCGGCCACCACCGCCCACAGCACCTCGTTGGTCCCAGCCTTCAGACACTCGACCTCAGGGTCCAAGTCCAAGAGCTGCCGCACCCGCTTGGTGGCTACGTCGTACTGCTCGTCCAGCAGGGGCGCGAACGCGTTCTCAAGGACGTCCGAGGCGTGGGCCAGGTAGAGGAGGGCCAGCAGGCGCTTGTCCATGCGGTGAGGGTCGTTCACCCACTTGTCGAGAACGGCTTCCTGCACCTTCTTGATGAGGCGCTGCTTAATGCTGTTGTTGGTGAGGGGGTGCGTCGTCATGTCAAAGAGGAGGAAGTTCTGTTTCTCTGTTGTCAGTACGCCCTTTTCCACCAGGTTTTTAGCTAATCGTTCCCGCACGTTTCTTAACTGATAATGCAATTTTAATGGATTCCATGTCTCACCTAAACAAAAGATTCCAGAAGTTAGAAAGGATAGGTATGAGCTGCTAATTTTATTAAATTCTGTATGCACAGTAACATCCGACATTTTTTCCTCCAGAGAAACAGAAGAAAATCCAGTTGTTTTCTTGCTAACTAAACCATGAACCCCTTGAGGGCCAAGGCCTTTGGTTTCTAAGCACCTGGCAAATGATTTTCAGGCACAACAGTTATTCAAAAGACTGAACTGAAAGCAGTCTCCTAACCAGTTCCCCTAATGTGGAAATAAGCCAAATATTAAATTATGTTTGCCTTCTCTCTAGTTATTGTCAAAAAGCAGCCAATAGCAAACTATGAACTTTCTTTCCTATTAAACACCAATCTGCAACAAAAAGAGAAAAGAGTTAAAAAGTTTCCTGATGAATATGTCATTCCTGAAGCTGCTACCTGTACCTGGCCTGTAAAGCTAAGAAAGTTTGTTGTTGCTGCTGCTAAGTCGCATCAGTCGTGTCCAACTCTGTGCAACCCCATAGACAGCAGCCCACTAGGCTCCCCCGTCCCTGGGATTCTCCAGGCAAGGACACTGGAGTGGGTTGCTGTTTCCTTCTCCAATGCATGAAAGTGAAAAGTGAAAGTGAAGTCGCTCAGTCGTGTCCGACTCTCAGTGACCCCATGGACTGCAGCCTACCAGGCTCCTCCATCCATGGGATTTTCCAGGCAAGAGTACTGGAGTGGGGTGCCATTGCCTTCTCCGATGAAAGCTTGTTAGGCAAATACTACTCTTTGATGACAAATAATATAAAACTAATTACAGCTGGACAAACCATTATCATTTCAATCTTACTGTCTATGTACATTCCCTTTCAAGACAGAAACACTAAAAATCAAATATTTTTCACTGAAACAATTTTTTTCTTTATAGAAGACTAGAAAAAATACAATAAAATAATCTTGATTATCTTTGGGGTTATATGTGACAAATTTTCTTTCTTGTATTTTCTGTATTTTTCAAATGAATCTCTAATGAACATGTAACTATTTGGGTAATTTGAAAAAAATACTATAGTAAGCTTCTAAACTGGGACACGGTAGAGATCAACCACAGGCATTTATTATTATATACAAAACCTGTAAGACTGAAATTTAATAATATTGAGAAAAACACTGTACTACTGTCTACTACAGCAGTCATTAACTACTGGGTTGCCCAAAAAGTTCCTTTGGTTTAAATGAAAATAAAGGACACATTTTTTACATTTTCATTTTTACTAAGAACTTTACTGAACAACATATTCACCATTTTGTTCCACTACCGTCTGCCATTTTTCAGGCAACGTCATAATTGCATCTTTCCTAACTTATCTTTTAGAGCAAAGAACTGTTCCAGGTCCCTCTTACAGTTTTCCAGGGAATTGAAATTTTTTCCGTTAAAAGAATTCTGTAAAGACCAAAATAAATGGAAAGCTGACGGTGCACTGTCTGGGGAACATGGCGGACACATCAGACCTTGCCGGCCAAGCTGTGACAGCTTCTGGCTGGTCATCAAAGAAACATGCTGTTATCCTGATGGAAGATTACATGTTTTCTGTTGACTCATTCCAGGTGCTTTTTGTCTAGTGCTGCTTTCAGTTACTGGTCTAACTGGGAACGGTACTTGTTGGAATGAATCCTCTGGTTTTCCAGAAGGAGCTCGTAACAGAGACCTCCCTTCCAACTCCACCATACACACAACATCACCTTCTTTGGAGAAGACCAGCCTTGGTGTGGTTAGTGGTAGTTCCTGTCACTTGCCCCTGATCTTCTGTTTCATATTACTGTACCACATCAACTTCTCATGACCCACGACAATTTATTTTAAAAGCAGAATGTTTTCCTTATGTTTCAGTAGAGAATTGCATGCAAGGAAAGGGTCAAGAAGTTTTTTTCACTTATGTGGAACCCAAACATCAAAACAATTAATATAACCAAGCAGGTACAAATTATTTTTAACACTTGATTTGGATACTCTGGGTATGTTGGCTATGTCCCATGTGGAAGAACACTGACTGTTCTCAATTAATGTCTTGATTTGATCTCTATCAACTTCAACTGGCCACCTGACCATGGAGCATCGCCCAGCAGAAATTTCCAGGACGAAACTCTGCAAACCACTTCTGACACATTCAGTCTCAGTATCTTCTCCAAACACTGTACAAATCTTTCTTTTGCATTTCAGTTTTTACTCTTTCCTGAAATAATAAAACATAACATGCCAAAATGTTGCTTTCTTTCCTTCATCTTCACTATTAAAATAGCTAGACAAAAATTCAATTTTTATAAGTTTAAATGTTCACTGATATGACAGCTGTCATAATATAATCTAACAAAACTGTTTCAAATGAAGTTAAAGGCAACTAAGAGCTACTAGAGCCAGCTTATAGAAGAAAAGAATGAATCTTTTGGCCACCCCAGTATACACAACTATTATATTTAAACTAATTTAAAAATTCAGAATTTCCATGTGGTCCAAAGGTTAGGACTACATGCTTCCACTGCAGGGGGCCCAGGTTTGATCCCTGATTGGAGAGCTAATATCCTGCAAGCCATACAGCCAAATAAATAAGGAGGGAAAACAACTCTGTTCCTCAGCTGCCCTAGCCACTTTCAAGTGCTATTAGCTAGTTTCAAGTACTCATTAGCCAAGTGGGGCAAGAGGCTACTGAATGGACAGCACAGAAAGAGAACATTTCCATAGTCACAGAAAGCTCCATACTAGTGTTCAAAGTCATTCCGCCATACTTAACACTAAAGAATATGGAGCTATGACTAAGTAACCAGTCTTAGACTTACCTTTTTACCTTTTGAGAGAAAACTAACTGAGCCTACTACTGCCCAAGCCTACCACCTAAAGGCACATCTCAGGCAGTAGAGCAGAAGATCTCAAGCAGAGCCAAGGAGTAACACTGTTAAAAAGGCAGAGATCCGAGTTGGAGGAAGCTAAGGCAACTGCAATATGCAAGGCAGTCCTAGGAAAGAGAGGACTATGCAAACAAAGTAAGAGCTCTAGAAATCCACATGGTGTTTTCACTTAGGTGTGATGAAAAACGAAGGCACGTGGTTAAGATGACAAAGTCCACAAAGGTAAAAATAAAGTGGGGGGGGTCCGGGGAGCCAGGGGCACTACCTTAGGCCAGTGCCAACTGGCTTAAGTGGAAAGGTCTCATTGAACACCATGACATTTAGAAAGAATTCCAAAAGGATCACATCTTCGTATTACAGCTAAACAAGGCCTTCAGTAAACGCTATTCCAAACCCAGCCTAATCAAGCTTACAACAAATTTATCCAAAAGTAACTGCCTAACAAAACAAATTTCAACGGTCTTTAAAGACAAAATTCAGCACACAACAACCAGCATCTAATAAAAATTACTAGTCTTGTAAAGAAGCAGTTTTGCAACCCAAAACTAAGGGGTGGGGGTTGGGGGGGGAATCAATAGAAACAGTCAACCAGGGAGTCAGTTCCCTGGTGGACCAGTGGTTAAGACTCCATACTTCCACTGCAAGGGATGCAGATTCAATCTCTGATTGGGAAACTCGGGTCACAAAGCTTGGCCACAAAAAAAATATACACAGAGAGAAAACAAACTTTTCAAATAAAAAACCATGGCAAATCAGCTTCCACAAAAAATAATCACTGCATTCAATTTTCTTGATAACTTCAAAAAATGAAAAGAGCTGAAATATATCTGAGGCCTTGTTAGATTTTAAAACTTAACAGTACAAAAGAAAAATATAATTAAGTAATAAATGAAATTCTACTCGTTTTCAACTTTTGGTATTAAATTAGCCCACACCTACATTTAATGCTAAAAAATCATTAACAAAAACAAAAGAGAGAAACCACAAACAGCAACTTGAGGAAGCACTATAGCACAGTAAACAGGGTATAAGAGCAAGTTCTGGAGCCAGACTACTTGGATCTAAATTCCAGTTTGGTCATTTCCTCACTGTGCAAACCGTAGGCAAAACTTCTTCTCTATTCCTCTGTATCCGCTATGTAAAGCAACAAAAACAACTCTTTCCAGCTTATAAGGGTTATTATGAAGATTAAGTTAAAGATATATCGAATTCTTAGAATAGAGACTGGTAATTAGCTATTATTTACCCGTGTGCAAGAATCAGCACTTTGGTTGCAAGAATTTATCCTATTAATAATGATCTTAAAAAAATCATATGAGGTATTATTGAGAATGCAGTATTAGTAAGACATACTTCTAACTCTAGAAATTTTAAATCAAGTGAAGGAAAAAAGATTCATAATATAACAGTACTGACTAGAATAAGATGTAAATAAGGCCATAAAAACAATATGAACCAAGAGCCCAGAGGAGTAAGAAATTACCCTAGTTTGATGTTAAAGGGCACACACACAACTTTTCAAGGTTAGTCATGGTGTTCTTTTTTTTTCACTGTTGTACCAACCCACTATCTCCCCAATAAATGCTTGCCTGCTCTACCTTTCATCAGAGTTTGGGTTTCATTTTTTCCCTAATGTCACTGGCAGGTGGCAGGCAGCCTAAGACATAAGACAAGAATTGGCTAGGCTGTGTTTTCTGACATTCTTACATGACTTTTGGAAATTTAATAAACATAAAATAATCAACATCCAAATTTACAAAAGCCCATAAAAAATTATAGTTCAAATCTAAGGCTAATTAACTATACTTATAATAATAATCTGTCAGTTATCAAAGAAGTACTATTCCCTGGCAACTCACTAGTCAATCAGGAGGGTAGTCGAGGTCTCAGAAAACATCTTGGTCATCTATTCTCAAATAATGGGGGATGGGGGAGATTTTTAAGATTATTCAGAGAAACTCATAGATTTCTCAGACCTAAAAAAAAAAAAAAAAAGTCCCTCCAATGCTGGTATACAGTGACTTTTTCCCTCTCTTTGGAAATAAGTGGGTATTAACTGTTTATAACATACTGTCTATGGTACAGAAGTCATGCTAAAAAAGTTTATCCACATCATATCCACAATTAACTCTTACATTGCAACCAACAGAACAAGCAGTGCTGACAAAGTTCATGTGACAGATTTCTCAAATCTAAAACTTGTTAGCTTAGTTTAGCGTTGCTACTAAAAAAGAGAAGAGCCTAAAATAATGTGTTCCATTTATGACTGGACCTTCTCAGCAGAAATCATTTCTGCCTCAGAGGAAGTGACCAAAAAAAAAAGGACTCAGACATCATCTTTTGAAGCAATTCCCTAGAAAATGGCAAATCTTGTGTGTTCCCTCTAACAAAAATGTTATTCAGACCTCCTCGGATATATTTTTTAAATGAAATTCCATAGCAGAAAGCTGAACGAGTGCAGGTAACATGTAAATGTTGTTTAACACTACTTTGAGTACTCCAAACAAGGTACAATAAAATAACTGAGTGGTCAAAGTGTTTTGGTATCCTGACATTTCTATCTTTTATTCTACTGGGCCTTTTGTTCAACTTTATTTTTTAATTTTTGTTTTAGTTGATTTACAATTCTGCCTTTTATTTTCAAATAATTAAGCTAAATACAAAGAATAAAGTTACCTCTGACATTAGCATATTTAAGACAACAGTATAAACTGGCATGAGAGGAGGCGAGCTGGATGAGTGAAGAGAAGATACAGCAGAAGTTTAGTATGCTGTGTGTGCTCAGTCGTGTGACCCCACAGGCTGCAGCCCACCAGGCTCCTCAGTCCGTGGGAATTCTCCAAGCAAGAACACTGGAGTGGGTTGCCATGCCCTCCTCCTAGGGGATCTTCCCAACTCTGGGATTGAACCCAGGTGTCCCACATTGCAAGTGGATTCTTTACAGTCTGAGCCACCAGAGAAGCCCAAAGGTTTAACCTACACTATCTACTAAAGATTTAGCTGCTTCATTTTAAGCAGATGTTCAATGTCTTCTAAATACACTGCAACAAATACCCAATGAATACTATTCAAAATTCTAGATTAAAAGATGTTACTAGGATCTGTATTGTCATTCACCCTAAATTATTTACTATGTGAAAAGATTTTAAGTTATATAAGCATATTTTAAACATATATACTTATAGCTCATTTTTTTAAAGAAGGAAACTGAGAAATTTACACAGTTCTTAATGTTACTTATATCCCACTGTCCAACAATTACTTCAGTGAAAAGGACACACTGGCAGGCACCTAAATAATTTCACTATAAAAAACTTCCATCTTCTTTGACATCGTATTATCAAAAAAAGCAGCTGTGTTCATAAATTTGACACTCCAGTGACATCTTGTGACCAAACTGATCAATTACATGTTTAAGACTTCAGAAAGCAAACAAACTATTCTCAAAATGGTAGTCTTTAAACTTTTTAGTCTTTGCCTCCAATATATACATTAATTTTTTTTATTAACAAGATATATAAGTAATACCCAAAAATTGGTAGTTTTAACAGGCATATATACACTGCTGAGCACGAAAGAATTGACGCTTTTGAACTGTGGTGCTGGGAAAGACTTGAAGAGTCCCTTGGACTGCCAGGAGATCAAACCAGTCAATTCTAAAGGAAATCAGCCCTGAATATTCATTGGAAGGACTGATGCTGAAGCTCTAATACCACCTGATGCGAAAAGCCATTTCATCTGAAAAGACCCCGATGCTAGGAAAGATTGAGGGCAGGAGGAGAAGGGGACAACAGAGGATGAGATGGTTGGATGGCATCACTGAATCAATGCACATGAGTTTGAGCAAACTCCAGGAGATAGTGAAGGACAGGAAAGCCTGGTGTTCTACAGTTCATGGGGCTTCAAAGACAGACACAACTGAATGAACGAACAACAGTATGTACACCACAAATAATAGTAAGATGAATTTCTGGATATTCAACCTCCCACCCCAGGTAAAGAAGAAAGCTTTACTCCAGACTCCTTTCTTTTTGCTGAAATTACAAGTCATTCCTATAATACATCAGGACTTTACATGCTTTTCTTGTATCTTCTCCGCCTCAGAGGTAAACGATCAGACCAACATAGGTTAATCATTCTTTTTTCTTTACATAAAATCTCACTCCCTATGCATACGTATCACTCAACAATACAGTACAATACATGGTTTTGAAAACCCAGAAACAAGAACAGACTTAGCTGCGTAAGCAGGCCCATCAATTTTTACCAGGCCCTCTTCTTATCCCTCTGAACAGGAACACTTTCTTCTGTCTCATTTTTGCCCTTCAAAGGCCCAAACCAAGTCCCACTTTCTCCAACTACTAAAGCTCCCCAATGATTTGTTTTCTCTGGGGTAATGCACTTACGGCAGAAAATGAAGAACTAAGCAGTCTCTTGATGAAAGTGAAAGAGGAGAGTAAAAAAGTTGGCGTAAAGCTCAACATTCAAAAAACGAAGATCATGGCATCCGGTCCCATCACTTCACGGCAAATAGATGGGGAAACAATGGAAACGGTGGCTGACTTTATTTTGGGGGGCTCCAAAATCACTGCAGATGCTGATTACAGCCATAAAATTAAAAGATGCTTACTCCTTGGAGGGAAAGTTATGACCAACCTAGACAGCATATTAAAAAGCAGATACATTACTTTGCCAACAAAGGTCCAGACGTCTAGTCAAGGCTATGGTTTTTCCAGTAGTCATGTATGGATGTGAGAGCTGGACTATGAAGGCTGAGAGCCGAAGAATTGATGCTTCTGAACTGTGGTGTTGGAGAAGACTCTTGAAAGACTGCAAGGAGATCCAACCAATCCATCCTAAAGGAGATCAGTCCTGAGTGTTCATTGGAAGGACTAATGTTAAAGCTGAAACTCCAATACTTTAGCCACCTGATGCGAAGAGCTGACTCATCGGAAAAAAATCCTTGATGCTGGGAAAGATTAAGGGCAGGAGGACAAGGGGACAACAGAGGATGAGATGGTTGGATGGCATCACTGACTCAATGGACATGAGTCTGAGTAAATTCCGGGAGTTAGTGATGGACAGGGAGGCCTGCCGTGCTACAGTTCATAGGGTCGCAAAGAGTTGACATGACTAAGTGACTAAACTGAACTGAATGCATTTAAAGGATATCATACCATTAAACTCTAATCTGTTATTAGAAATATACAATTTTGCCCAAATGGATTTTAAGACTTAGTATAGTAGCACTTCATTTTATGTTTTATAATACTTACGTCAGTACTGCTGCAATAACTGGCATTTGATACTACTTATTATCTTGAAGCTACTAAAAAGTTTTACATCAACAAGCTAACCCAAAGAACTGAACACTTAAAAATGGTTAAAATGTTGTTAGGTTGGACACAATTTTTTATTTAAAAAAATCAGCAATCACTATCAGTACTTTAACTAGGTGGGAAGAAGGTATTTTCTTAATTTAAAAGAAACGTGCTTTTTCCCTCTTTCTCCCACTCCAGATTCCTTTCTTTTATGCTAAAATTACTAATCATTCTTATTGTACATCAGGAACATGCAACCAAAGTACTACAGGTAACAGTATTTTGGCATTAACAGTCATACTAAACTTCACAGGATGCTGTTTAAAAAATATTTTTCAAGGTACTTTCTTAGTATTAGCCTTCTGGTTTACACAAGTTCCTAACTTAAACGGGCACTGTTTCAGAAAGTCTTAATTATATTTACTACTTTTAAGAAAAAGTTATAGACTTCTTCCTTCCTTTCACTCCTTAATCAGATAAGAACAGTGTTACCAGTTCAAGTTGAAAACCATGTTCAGTTATCATATAAATTGAGTACTGGATAAGCTACATGTATAAAATGTTACATTCACATGTAAAGTTTCAGAAGTATATAGTCACCTTAAACAGTAAGATTCAACTCTTTGCAAGTCATACTCCCTGCAGAGCATGTGCACATGACAAGCATATAAACTATCAAAGGAAATCTGGTGGTCTAAGATATACTATTAAACCACACCCCCATGTGACGTTAGCACATACAGTGTAAGATAAAGAGCTCATTGATGGAGGGAGCGTCTGAAAAACACCTTCACAGGGTTAAGTTGCACCAACGTGGATATCAAAAACACTGACTTAAGGCAAGACCCACTATATACCATAAAAAGAACTTTAGCACTCTTACTTCTCCAAAAAGCTAATGACAACTTTAAGATCGCTCCTTTTGGTCAGTTGAGAAGCTAATTACAAAATCTAATTTGCACACCATACGTTGTAATGGGCCAGCAATGGTAGTACAATACAAGCAGGACACAAAAACTGCTTAGGCCGATGACGTCCAGAGAACACAGAAATAATCTGTCAGGGTACAGTTAGAAGTTATTAACCCTTCTATTTTCATCTAAAAAAATCACATTCGCTGATTTTTTAACATGTAGAGTTAATATTCATACCCTCACTGAGCCTCTGTCAATGGCTACAGTTTGCCCAACAGGTGGAAGGCTCACGCAAAGAGGGTTGACGGTGTTCTGAGCACTGTGACACAGTCCTGGTACGTGCTGAGTAAGCACCTAGTTTTAACAAACTTTCATCAAATGGGTAAAGTAATTTTAATTTAAGATTTCCTACAATAAAACAATTGGAATTGAACACAACACCAACATCACAAGCGCAAAGAAGGAAAAAGGGTCACATTAAAGTTCTTCTTACTCAATGAGGTAAAAAGAAAATTTATCAACAGATCTAACCAGAGTATGGGCCAAAATAATCTCTCAAAATTACCAAGACAACCTTGTGAAAATTTATGTTCTTTACCAAAAAGAAGGAAGAATGAACTCTGCCAGAAATGTACTCATTTACTGCTCTATTAGCTAGGTTTGGAATATGTATATTTATGTTTCAAAAAACATGCAAAACTCAATCTTTTACTGATACAAGAACATCTTCATAATACAACTATTACTGCAGAAATTCCATTGATAAGTCAGAAAAATGACATGTTAAATACTAATCTCTGATAACCTCCAAATGTTTTTGAAAGGTACTCTAAATAGTAATATATTTGGACATGAAATGAAATGACCATAAATATATATAGAAACTATGTTTTATATAATAGTAGAGAGGAAGAGCAAGATAACTCAGGTCCTATAGTCAAGGAGCTCACTATCTAGTAGGTCAGACAAATAAGCAACTTTAAAGTAAATGTAGTCATCAGTGCTATCAACAGGTAGCTGTTCCTTCATATGGCTGTACTTCCTGTCTCCTTAAAGTTAGGGGAGGCCATGTGACTTGCTCTGACCAATGCAGCCTGAATCATTCTGAGCAGAAGTTTAAGAGCCCAGGTGATCTTGATACTTTTCTTCTCTTTACACTAGTGACTGACAATGCTCCAGATGGTGGCAGCTTCACCTGCCTGGCTGCCAAAGTGAGAATGAAGTGGTCTGTGACTGATTTACAGCATGAGTGAGAAATCAGCTTCTGTTTTAAGCCACTGCGGTTTTAGGGTTGTTTGTTTCCACAGCTTAACCTAACCCATCCAGAATAAGGTAGCATGAAATAATTTTGACGAAGAATGACAGGAGCTCTAAGGAAGTATACATAATCTCAGTCACACCTGCTGTCTCATTAAAGGTGATGAAATTTTAAAAACCACGGTTTTCCCCATTTAGTGACTAATTCACTCTTAAGGCAATGGTACCCTACTCCAGTACTCTTGCCTGAAAAATCCCATGGGTGGAGGAGCCTGGTGGGCTGCAGTCTATGGGGTCGCTAAAAGTTGGACACAACTGAGCGACTTTACTTTCACTTTTCACTTTCATGCATTGGAGAAGGAAATGGCAACCCACTCCAGTGTTCTTGCCTGGAGAATCCTAGGGACGGGGGAGCCTAGTGGGCTGCTGTCTATGGGGTCGCACAGAGTCAGACACGACTGAAGCGACTTAGCAGCAGCAGCAAACAAATTTGTGGCTATTTTGTCCAAGTTCCTTTCAAAAAGATTTTAAATTCTTACAAAAATCTTTCCAAGAATTCAGTTTCCAACTTATACACAGAAGCTTACCGCTAAGTAATTCAATCCAGTTCTGGACCGTTTCTGGAGGCTGAGTCTCCTTAACATGCTTCAGAGCTTCATCAAGAAGAACATCCCCTGTTGGAGCATCTGACTTACAAATGACCTACAATGTAATCAGTAAGAATCACATGATCTATTTGATCTTTTTAGATTAAAAAAAAAATTATGTAAACATTTCACCATGCTTAAAACTCCAAGTGTTCATGTAGTTATCAAAGTTCAGATTTTAAATTAATTCCATATGAAGGAAATCCAATGTTTAACCTAACCAGATTAGCCACAATCATAAATGAAAATATAACATAAACGAAAATGTGCCTTAATGAGTAAAGCAAAATGGTAGAAGAGTTTATACTCATTGTAATTCCCTTTACTGCTAAACCTTGGGCTATGTGATATAGAAATTCATTTTTCAAACATTTATTAGTTACAGAAACAGACTCAATTACATATCAGAATTTGGTATATAATAAAGGTGACAATTCACATTACTGGAGCAATTAATTTTTCAACAGACATTACTAAAACAACTGGCTAACAAATTAGAGGTAAAAAGGAAGACTTGGCTCCTGAGCTTACACTGCAATAAAAGATAGATTTAAATATGAACTATAACTGAGAGAATGAGCAAGTTTTCTCAAAATTGTGACAACCAAGCAGAAACCCTGAAAATATCAATAGGTTCGATTACATAAAAATTTTAAATACTACAAAACATTAAGATGGATATAGAATCCACTTGAAGAACAGAACAATCCAAGGGACTTCCCTAGTGGTCCAGCAGTTAAGACTCTGTGCTTCACAATGCAGGGGACGTGGGTTCCGCCCCTGGTCAGGAAACTAAGACCCCACATGCCATGTGGCGCAAGAGTAGAAAAATCCAGAAGTAGGAGATGACAGAAGAAAACACTACACTGCTTTAGAGTTTTTAAAGCCTTCCATAACACTCTTGACTAAACAAACCTCTAACTTAAATTCAGTAATATCAAAGCTTAACTTTTATATTATTGATACTTTGTTAGCTACTAAAATACTATGAAATTTAACAATATTATTTTTTAAATGGGAGTCTTCCTGAAAACTTGTCGTTGGCAGCATGTCCCTTTCTCTTTGATCAATCTTGGCACGTTATTGACAGGGATTTTGGCAGAAACTGATCCCTGTGGCAAGCGATTTGTTGTATAAGTAAATACTGAAATATTTCTCGTCAATAACGTTCAGGTACAAAAGAATAATGTATTAATATGTCTCTGGTCAATAATGAGCTATAAAAGGTTAAAGAAAATACAGTATCTATTTCGGAGACAACATGACCCCATGGAAATATAATTAGAACGAGAAATACAAGCCACAAATCTATTTTTAAATTTTTTAGTAGTTATATTTAAAAAGAAAATTAAGTACAATTAATTTTAATATTTGATTTAACCCATCATAGCCAAAATATTGACATGTAATTGAGATATTTCACATTCTTATCTTTCCATAGTAAGTCTTCAAACAGCCATTGTGTTTTTATTTACAGCATGTCTCAATCTGCATGATCCACATTTCAAGTGTCTAGTTCACAGACATGTAGCTGGTGGCCACCATACTGGACAAAG